>JAZHEH010001386.1:4125000-4662500 GCA_036589455.1 Ateles fusciceps | reverse complement strand
GGCTGTATGGCTTAAACCAGGGGATCCCAACCCCTGGATCATGGACTAGTACCAGTGTGTGGCCTGTTAGGAACCAGGCCACCCAGCTGGAGGTGAGTGGTGGGCAAGCTTCATCTGTATTTACAGCTGTTCCCCATTGTCCACATTACTGCCTGAGCTCCACCTCCTATCAGATCAGTGATGGCACTAGATTCTCATAGGAAACACAAACCCTCTTGAGAACTGTGCATGCAAGTGATCCAGGTTGCACACTCCTTATAAGAATCTAATGCCTGATGATCTGAGGCAGAGCCGAGGCAGTAATGCTAGTGCTGGGGGAGCAACTGCAAATACAGATTAACGTTAGCAGAGAGGTTTGACCGCACAGAGATCATAATAAATCAACCTCTTGGAGATTCATATCAAAGCTCTATCTGAGTGGCAAGTGACAATTAAGCTGCAGCATCTAGTGGCAGACTTTACAGTGGCAAGTGAGTTGATGTACTTCAACATGCAGCTGCATCTGGTGGCCTTAAAAGTATGTTTAAGACAACTTCAAGTCTCCATACATTCTGCACTGAAGTCAAGGCAGAGTATCCTGAGATTGCCATAAAAGCACTGAAAAGCATGCTTTCATTTCCAACATCCTATCTTTGTAAAGTAGGGTTTTCTGCAGTGATAGCAACCAAAATGAGATTATGAAGTAGACCATACGTAAGCAACACACCTCAGATGTCACTATCTCCCCATCACCCCCAGATGGGAACATCTAGATGCAGGAAAACAAGCGCAGGGCTCCCACTGATTCTACATTATGGTGAGTCATATAATTATTTCATCATATATTACAATGTAATAATAATAGAAGTAGGCCAAGCACGGAGGCTCACGCCTGTAATCCCAGCACTTTGGGAAGCCGAGGCGGGTGATCACAAGGTCAGGAATTCTAGACCAGCCTGGGCTAATATGGTGAAACCCCATCTCTACTAAAAATGTAAAAATTAGCCGGGCGTGGTGGCACACGCCTATTGTCCCAACTACTCGGGAGGCTGAGGCAGAAGAATCGCTTGAACCCAGGAGGCAGAAGTTGCAGTGAGCCGAGATGGTGCCACCACCCTCCAGCCTGGGCAACAGAGCAAGACTCTTTGTCTCAAGGAAAAAATAATAATAATAGAAGTAAAGCACACAATAAATGTAATGCGATTGCGCTTGAATCATCTCGAAACCATCCCCCCCAACCTCTACCCTTGGTCTGTGGAAACATTGTCTTCCAAGAAACTGGTCCTTGGTGCCAAAAAGGCTGGGGACCCTTGGCTTAAACAACAGAAATTTATTTTCTCACAATTCTGGAGGCTGGAAGTCAGAGATCAAGGTGACAGCAGGGTTGGTTTTTTTCTAGGGGTCCCTACTTGGCTTGAGGACGGCGTCTTCTCCCTGTATCTGCCCATGGTCTTCATTTTGTACCTGTCTGTGTTCTAATTTCCGCTTCTGTCACCCAGGCTGGAGTGCAGTGGCGTGATCTTGGCTCACTGCAACCTCTGCCTCCCGAGTTCAAACAATTCTCCCTGCCTCAGCCTCCCAAGTAGCTGGGATTACAGGTGTCCACCACCACACCCAGCTAATTTTTGTGTTTTTAGTAGAGAAGGGGTTTTGCCATGTCGACCAGGCTTGTCTCGAACTCCTGACCTCAAGTGATCCACCTGCCTCAGCCTCCCAAAGTGCTGGGATTACAGGCATGAGCCACTGTGCCCGGCCCCCTAATTTCTTCTCCTTATAAGGATTCCAGTCAGATTGTATTAGGGCCCACCCATATGACCTCATTTTACCTTAATTACCATTTTAAAGGCCGTGTCTCCAAATACAGTCACATTCTAAGTTTCTGCTGGTAGGACTTCTTCATATGAATTTGGTGAGAGACAGAATTCTGCCTGCAACTGCAATCTATCCATCGCTCACTAGAATGAAAATCCAGGAGAACAGGGGTTTGTGCCAGCACATGGTAGGGGCTCAGTAACTATTTTTTAAACAAATGTATCTCCTGGGGGATCCTTATTACTTTGTACCTTGAAAGGTAGGCATAACCTCCACTATCTGCAAGGTGTTTTCATGCAGGACATTTGTGAGGTAGCCGTCATAGGCCCTAGTATTGGGCCTTGATCAGATGAACTACGATGCCTTTGTAAAAGGAAAACCTGGACTCAACTTCCCTCCTTTGCTAGTTTCTGGCTATATGCCTCTGAGCCGTTCACTTCATCCCCTCCAAGCCTCAGCTTCCCTTCTGTGAACCTGACATAACAATGCCTGCCTCACAGGCTTCTTCAGAGGTCTGGCTGAGATCAGTATGTGAACATCTTCTGTAAACTCTAAAGTGCTCTTACAAATGCTACCTGTCATTCTCAGGCATTTTGTACCAGATGTTTTTTCAGTTACTGTGGCTACCTAATAAATTACCCCCAAGACTTAGTGTCTTAAAACAATAACAACAACATTTATTTCACTCAGAAACTGCAGTTGATCAGGACTTAGTAAGGTAGATCATCCCTGTTTCACTCAGCTCCCCACTGAGGCAGCTCCAAGGCTGGGTACTGGAAGTGTGTGAAGGTATACTCACAGGTCAGGCAGCTGATGCTGGATGTCAGCTAAGATCCTAGTGGATCCAGAGGCCACAACCACATGTGGTCTCTCCATGTGACCTGGGCTTCCTCACAACATGGAGACTGGATTCCAAGATGGAGACCACCGAGAGTAAGCCAGGGAAAGTCATACTGCCTCTGATGACCTGGCCTTGCAGCATCACTTCCACAGCATGCTATTAATTAAGCAGTCACAGAGGTTCAAGGGTAGGGGAAATAGGCTCTGCCTTTGGATGGGAAGTGGCAAGGTTCTGGAAGACTATGTGGGCCTGAAAATATTGCTGTGCCCATTTTTGGAGAAGACCATTTGTCATAGTACTTAACACGTTTTCTGAACAGATGAACCTTTCTTCACTGCCTTTCAGCATTATGCAAGCCTCCCTCTACAAGGCTTTCTTTGCACAGCCTCATGGTGTAGAACTTCTCTAACTTCCTCATTCACAATGTACCAGTCTCCATCCCAATCTGTCATAGCCCCGCCTTTTGCAAGAGAAGAGTCGGTATAATAGATTAATAGATAAACCAGTTTCTAATACAGTACTAGCTTAGTTAGAGAACTCTTCTTAGGCCGTAGAAAAGTGGCTGGGCACGGGTGGCTTGGGCCAGGCATGGTGACTCATACCTGTAATCCCTGCACTTCAGGAAGCTGAGGTGGAAGGATCGCATGAGGCCAAGAGTTTGAGATCAGACTGGGTAATATAGCAAGACCCTGTATCTACAAAAATGAAAAAACTTAGCTGGGCATAGTGGCATCCACGTATAATTCCAACTACTCAAAAAGCAGAAAGAAAAGAGAGGGGGAGGGGAAGGGGGAAGAGGGAAGGAAGGAAGGAAGGAAGGAAGGAAGGAGAAAATAAAGAATGAGAAGAGATGAGAGAGAGAAAAGCTACCCCTTTTATACCACTAATGGATCCAGAAGGTCCAACCTTGGGAACTTGAGAGAGAGGAATGAACTAAATTGGGAGGGAGGAAGGAGGCAGAGTGCGTGACTGGTGAGCTTTTCACTACCTTCACCCTCACATCCCAGGTGGCCACCTGGCCCATGCAAAGGTGAACCTCTTGCTCCCTACCCATTCACTCCGCCCTGCACTCTGCCCCCCTGCCACTTTCCTCTGCTTAACCTTTGGTGATGAGTAAACCCTCCAGGCTTAGAAGGGTAACCTTCTGGCCTGAGTTAATTGATTACAAACCTGGCATCCTCAGCCCATACTCCTTCACCCCGCTGTGGTTCCAGAAACTGGTAGGGGAACCTATGCAATCTGTGCAGCTGACAAAGGCCACTTACTGGTCAAATACTCAACAAGTCATCGAGTTCACTGCAGGAACCATCTGAAGAACATTAACCCTCTTTCCCCCAAACCATGTTGTTTTACACACATCCCTTCTGATTCATCTGAAATTGTTCTCTGACTCATTAGGTCTGTGTTGTTCTTAATTACATCCTGCAACAATAATGAAATACTAGCCTCTTCATTTTTTATTATATTTCTGCTGGACATGGTTCCAACTTATACCACGGAGCTCAAGGGGCAGCCACTGGGAAAGTCCACTCCCTGTTCTCTCTTTCTGTCATATGCACACACACAAGTGCATACACTCACACGCTCTCTCATGCACACACACACACATGCATACACTCACACGCTCCCTCATGCACACACCCACAAGTACATACACTCACACGCTCCCTCCCGCACACACACACACACAAGTACATGCACTCACACGCTCCCTCATGCACGCAGGCCTCCCCCCCCCCTCCCTCATGCACGCACAAGTGCATACACTCACACGCTCCCTCCCGCACATACACACACACACACACACAAGTACATACACTCACGTGCTCCCTCGTGCACACATGCACAAGTGCATACACTCACACTCTCCCTCCCACTCACACAAAAGTGTGTATGCTCACATGCTCCCTTAGTTGACTTCTCATTGCCTCAAGGTAACCTGACTTATAAAGGGACCTGAGGTCTTGTCCTGCGGGGTGTCTCCAGCTGCATCTCTTGCCACTCTTCTTTCATATAAAGACAGACTGAGCTTCTTTTGGTTTCTTAAATGGTTCGTGTTCTCTCTTACCTTATTCATACAATTCCTTTCAACCAGAGCATTCTTCCCGTTTCCCCTCAATATTCAGCTCTCAGCTTAGAAGGCATTTTCCAGGAAAGCCTTTCTTGACCCTTCAGTGACATTAGTTATATTGGCCTTAGGTTCTCTTTATGCCCCACACTTTCCTCTTGTAACTTGCAGCTCACACTACTATAATTACTTGATATACGGTTGGTTGTCTTCTTTTTTTTTTTTATTGCATTTTAGGTTTGGGGGTACATGTGAAGAACATGGAAGATTGTTGCATAGGTACACACATGGCAGTGTGATTTGCTGCCTTCCTCCCCCATCACCTATATCTGGCATTTCTGGTTGTCTTCTTACCCTGCCCCCACCACTATAAGTTCGGCAAGGTCAGAACTGTGTCTTTGTCTGACCTGTTTGTCACAGTATCCCCTGAGAACAGCATCAAGCGTGGCACACAGAGAATGTTTGGATGAATGAGGCTGGAGGACGTATATCACTTGTAACCAGAATCACTGACTGTCTTAGTCTGTGTGTGCTACTCTAACAAAATATCTGAGACTTGGTAATTTATAAAGAACAGAAATGTATTTCTCACAGTTCTGCGGGCTATGAAGTCCAAGATCAAGGCACCAGCAGGTTTGGTGTCTAGTAAGCATCATGGTCTACATATCCAAGATGGTGCCTTGAACATTTTAGCCCTCTGAGGCAAGAAACGCTGTGCCCTCATATGGCAGAAGAGTGGAAGAGCAAAGAAGGGGAGAGAGACAGCAAGTGGGCTAAACTCATGTTTTTATAGGAGCCCACTCCGATCATAATGGAACCCATTCCTGTAATAATGGCACTAATCCATTAATGAGGGGAGAGGACTCGTGGCCTAATCACCTCTCCTTAGGCTCAAACTCCCAACACTGTTGCACTGGGGATTCAGTTTCCAAAGCATGCTTTATGAGGACACATTCATAGCTGTAACTTATCTCCTCATCTTTGAACATCATCAGCACAGTTAAGTAAAGTTCAAAGAAGTCCTAGGTGCTACCAATTGAAGTGAAGGAAAGGACAGGGGGGAAGAAAAGAGCAATCTGGGGAAGAAGAAGGAGGGCAGTGAAGAAGGGAAGTGAAATAGTGTAAAGGCCTGGTTCTCACACTGGAGTCCATGTGGCCCCAGGGTACATGCCAATATGCTTGGGAGTAGTTAAACTCACAGAATAAACAGAGCACATCTTAGAGGGTCCGTTTTGAAAATATGTCATTTAAAAATTATTTGTAGATTTAAAAATGTTTATTATGAAGTCAGATTAAAAACCCACATTAATTTTTAAGTCTTCAAATAAATAAGACTTCAAAGATACTTCCTGTGTTTGTGGTAATGTCTTTGCTCTACCCCTCTCCCTCACCCCCTTCTAGGGATAATCCATGCACCAAAATCTTGCCTTCTGGTCTTTGGAACTTGAGAAGCCCTGCAATGAGGCCTGAGCTTCCTCATTACATGGCGACGGGATGGTAAGGAAGGTGGAGCATGCAAAGAGACAGCCAGAGAAAGCTATATTGCCTTTTCTGACCTGGCCTCACAGTATCACTTGCACTGTGTTCTGTTAATCTCCAAGGCACTTTTCAAGGTCCCTTGAAGGCCAGATGTTTGCAGAAGATAGAATTAGGAGAGACCATTTTACTTTCAGATCATGATCCTTGATCTGATCCGATCTTACTTTTATGTCATGATCCTTGACCAGTCTAAGGCCTCAGTGCACCCATCTGAAGGCTAGATGTAATGACAATCATTTTGTGAAGCATTGGGTAACATGCCAAGCCTCAACCTTGCCAGGATGCTAGTTGCTTACATGTATGTATCCTAGATGCACATTATGTGGAGTATCTACTTTAATACTCAACAGTAACCCCCCTGATTCTTACAGATAAGGACAAACTGAGGTTTAGAGAAGTTAAGTACCTTGCTGAAGGTCACACAGTCACTAGGTGTTAACATAGGGATTCAGTCTCAGAAAATGGCCCAGGACCTGTATTTTTCATCCCCAAAATCTACTGGCAGGGAATTTTGGAGACACTTGTTGGGGCATTCCTTTATGTGTAATTGCTTGGGATTTTCACCACCACACCCGTAGTAATCCATCCATTCTGGAGCAACCCAGAGAAATTGCCAGCAAATCTGACCTTTTCCTCCAAGCTCTGAAAGAAGGAAAATGAGATAGTCTTACGATCTTTGGCTTAGTGGGTCAACTGATATAGGCAACCTTCATTTTTCTCACGAGTCATTGCAGATCACAAGTACATTCAGGAAACCCATGTCCCAGGTGACAAAGGAAAAGTGGAAGATCTTTCTCTGTACTTGCAGTAATATCATGGGATACTCCAGGCTGCATGAAGAGCAAAAACCATACTCTTCCTCCTCTGCCTAGAGGCAGGCAATTCTAACTTTCGCCTCTTTTTGTTGTTCCTGTGCTTGTATTTGTCCCTGTCTCCTGTTCCCCGTTCTCCTCCTCCTCTTCCTTTTTCCTCTTCTTCCTCTTCCTCTTCTTCCTTCCTTCTTCCTCTTCTTCCTTCTCTCTCCCTCTCTTCCTCTTGTGATGAAGTTCTAGCCAGCCCTAATGGTAACCAGCTCTTTTGATTCATTGGTACTTAATCATATCTGGCGTACAGTAGGTACTTAACAAAATTTAATATCCAATATTTCTCGGATATAAAATAAATGCATACAAACTGAGAGACTCCTGCCAACTAGATCAACACGCTATCTCCAGCCCAGAGAAGAGAAATCATTCACTTAAATCCATGGAGCAAGTCACTCTGAGAGCTTAAGGTCGAATCCAGCTCTCCTAGATCCTTGCACTACCAGGCACTGCCTCATGGCAGGTATAGCTAGGAGACCGACACGAGTCATCGGAGCTTCCAAGTCTATTGATGAGTGAGGGCTAAAACAATCCAACCCCTCTTCAGTCTTCAGGATGCTGCTCAGCAGCTCCTGCACTAGGAATCCCCCTGTGGCCACCCCAGCAGGTCGGTCACTCCTTCTTAGTGTTCCTATGATTATGACAGGGATCTCCATCACAGCAGCTACTACAGGGCATTACATCTTCTTGCTCATCTGCCTCGCCTTCTGAACTTTGAGTTCCTTAAAGGCAAGGAACCACATGTTTTCAGGTTTTCCCTTCTTATTTATCTTCATCATGTAGCACAGGGCCTGGCACTGAATAGGTGCAGAGTGTTTGTAGAACGAATTACTATGTAATTCTGGAGCTAGATTGTGCAGTATAATTTATACATGCTACAAGCATTACAGGAATCTTGATGCCCTTTATGAACTAATCTTTACTTCTGAAACCATCAGGAAATCATCCCTTTAACATTTAATTGCAGAGAATCTTTAGAGGTACTACAAAAAAAGTCATCAAGGAAACAAAAAAAATAATATTTGCTAACATTTATTGAGTGTTTACTGCATACCAGGTCTCTTTCATGCATTATCTCATTTAATGCTCACATTAATCCTTTGAGGAAAACATTATTATCAGCCTGAACTTACGACTAAAGGAATCACAGCTTCCAAAGATAAAAGTGTATTGCCCAAGCTCGTTCAACAACAAAAGATGATGTTGGGGTATGAATCCAGATACCCCAACTTTGGAGCTGGTGCTCTCAACACTCCTAAGCCCTATCTATCCTTGAGAAATTTATAATTAGATGCAGCAAATAAAATGCAAATGTGTAAAAGTTCTTGTTTATCTGTTATCTTTCTCATTCTCCAGTCTGTGGGTTTGTACAGGGGAGAGACCACACCTTTCTCAACTTTGTTTCCTTCACACTCAGCATTGTGGCTAGTATACTAGTTGAATAAATATTGGAAGACTGTGTGGTTGAATTCCTGCTCGCTAAGGAGAGAAAAATTAAGTCAGATGAAGTGAGGGCTGCTCATGATGACTTGCAGCCAGTATGTCAACCAGTAAAGGCTCTGATGAGGTGTGTATATGCTGGCGAGATGGTTTGTGTTGCAAGAACCCCCACAATATGCTGCCCTCACTAACCACAGTCAGAAGGTTTTCAAGCAAAACACAGATAGTGCCCACCTCCTCTGTGTCAACTTCCCTGATTAACCCATGCTTGTCTCTTTAAACCCCTTCCCTTTGCAGCAGAGAAAATGAGGTTCAAAGGCACAAGATGATTTGATCAAAGTCAGGGAGAGCGTCTAAACTTGAGCACAGAGCTCTTCACCCCCCTCTTTTCCTCATCTCTCTGTAGTTCTGCATGCAGTTTTTACAGATGCATACATTGCTTATTCATTCCTTTCTTCTCATGTTCATTCATTCATCAGAAGCCCAAGACTGAACCAACTGCACATCTTAGAGATGGAGAAGTCAGGACAGTTCAGGTCTTTATGCTGACAATCTCAACTGGGGTAGCAGGAAAACACTTATCCTGTTCTTACCCAAAGATAGCTGTGAAGCAGGCTTTCTAGCTAGTCTGGCACCCAGTAGTTTATGTCCTGGTGCTGTCACAGGGTGGCTTTCTGGATTTGATTAACAGAGAAGAACCTCTCTTCTGAGAGTCTTCAGAGAAAGTGGTCAAATTTGTCCTATCCCAGCATTTGGGGTACGTATAGGTCTGATTGCTGCATGCCTATTATCCAGCAGAATTTTCCAAGCAGACTGCTTCGCCATGCTTGAACCCTGGATAAGACAGTTCCAGAGACCCTTCAGGGCTACTGCTAGGACTGTCTCAAACTGGATCACTCCCTTGTGTAGGACCCCACTATAGCTAGTGCATAAGCATTCTTAGGCTTACACATTGCAACTTAGCAGGGTACTTTTCAGTTCTCCCCAGAAAGCCCTCTCCTCACTTTACCCTTGAGTGTAAATTCTTTAGGGTCAGGTACCAATTTTAATTATCTTTATATCCCTAGCACATAGCACAGGATCAGCATCACAGATACTCAATAAATGATCAATGAATTAAATTATAATTGCTCAGCTAAGAGCCAAGACAGTAGAATGCACTTTCTTCTCATGTGAAGAGGCAAGGGTTTATTGAATCTGGTACCACGAAGGGTACTGGAACCTAAAAGTGAACAGGGCCTACGCAGTTAAGTCTATGAGGGGGAAGTCAAACAAGTGAATGGACAAATACTCAACACAGAGCAGGGCTATCTAGCCCAACCCGGGAGGTAGAAACGTGGATTGAAGCATTTCGTCTACCTTTAGAAGTTATTGCACCTCTGCTTTAATGTCATGGAACATTAAAGCAGGCATGGAACAAGTCATGGAACAGGTCACTCTGACTCATCTATTCTCTCCCCTCTTCCTCATCTATTCTCTCCCTCTTCCTCAACCTGATCAATAGCATCCAGTTGCAGGGGGACCACCTGGGGGGTGGAGGTGAACCAGGAAATGCAGCTCCTTCTCATCCAGTGAAACAGACCCAGTCAATAAGAAGCATAAGACCTAACACCCAGGAATACATACACATACATACATATATATATATATTTTTTTTTTTTTTTTTTTTTTGAGAGGGATTCTCGCTCTTGTTGCCCAGGCTGGAGTGCAGTGGCACACTCTCGGCTCACTGCAACTTCCACCTCCCAGGTTCAAGCGATTCTCCTGCCCCAGCCTCCTGAGTAGCTGCGCTTACAGGTGTGTGCCACCACACTTGGCTGATTTTTGTTTTTGTTTTTTTTTTAGTAGAGATGGGTGTCACTATGTTGGCGAGGCTGGTCTCAAACTCCTGACCTCAGGTGATCCACTCGACTCAGCCTCCCAAAGTGCTGGGATTACAGGCGTGAGCCACAGTGCCCGGCCCACCCAGGAATATTTGTACAATCAATCTGGGGTTCAACCCAAGTGTGCCTGGGATAATGCCCTAGCCTAGTAGTCTGCCCATGCCCAGGACAGGTGCCTAAGGATGGGCAGTCTGTGTTTTGCACAAAGACACCTGGTGGGAAGGTTAAACAGGGTAGAAATCCAACCTGCATTTTAATTGACAAGCCATGTGCCTGGCTCAAGGCTGTGTCAGTCCAAGAAAGGCACCATCCGCCTGGCCAAGCTCTGTCTTTATTTCCAGAGGGGGCACCTTGCACTTAAAGATACCCCGGAGGCTGGCAGAGGCCCTGTCTGTGCAACAGCAAAGCAGCTGGTTGGCTGGGGGTGGGATAGAAGGCAACAGCATAAAGCAGACAGTGGCACCCTCCCAAGCTGGAGAGTTTGGTAGGAGGCCTGGGTGAGACATCCATGCCAAAGAGACTGAGCTGCAGTGTTCAAAACCGGACTGAGCTGCACCGCGTGCGTATTGAGGGTGGCAGCGGGGGGTTGGGGGGGATACAACGCCACCCTCAGATATTTCTTATCACCCACACATCACTTTCAGCTCTGAGCTAAAAACACCGTCTCTAGCCTGGGACAAACCTGAAACTGACCCAGACCACCACACTCCCTCAAGCCTCTGGCTACCTTCTCCTTAAAAAATGACCCCCTAGGAAGCGCTCCACGTGCGGCCGGTGCGAGCGCCGGCGCGGTGCACTAAATCATCGCTGGCGTCCACATTTCAAAGCGGAGCCGGAGGAGTGCCGGTGATTTCTGGGTGCCACACTGATCACTCCCAAGGTCTGATCTATGGATTGTTTTGATTTCCTCCTTTGAACTCTTCTCATCCCGCTCCAGCGGCAGACAGAGATACTGAATTAAGCGACAGACAACTTGGAGACAATGAGCGCCGGGGGCCCCCTCCCTCCCCCCCGGCTCCCCCTCCCCCTCTCCTCCTCGAAACTTGCAGACATCTGCTAGCTGGAGCCCAGCGCTGGAGTCATAAAGAAGAGCTGGCAGGAGAGTGATGTACAGCCCTGGGCCCTCCCGAGTGACTGGTGTTAACCTCCAACGGAGAGACGCTCACCCCGTTTACGACGGAGCCCTTTGTTTTACACCACTCAGCAGAGGTGCCTTGGCCATGCTGAAGATTTAACCAAATTATAATGAATGATCCTCGGCAGCGCTGTGCCCCTAATTAGAACAAGTCGCACAGACATGTTGTCTCCCTGATTTCCTCTGTTCCATTTCTCGCACTCTCTTTCTCTGCTCGGGACACATGGGCCCCATTAAACATTCGAGTATTTAATGTGGTTCCTTTAAATTACTTCTCAAGTTTTCGAGTTCCATTTAGAATTGGATTTTACTCTTTGGACTGTGTTTTTGATTTGGGGCTTTGTACGTTTCGTAACCGCTCTTTTTCTCCACCTAGTGGAGACTGTGGACACCACTTAGTGGTACACCGGGCTGCAGGACAGGCAGCCAAGCCTCTGCTGATTGGAAGGCGGTCCACTGGGATCCTCCATTCACTGAAGACTTCTTTTGCACTTCTCCTGAAGGAGAAAGAAGAACTTGATGCAAACGTAGGCTGACATTGTCGATTTTATGACCTTCGGTCTGATCACCTCATCCCCATCACAATTAAAGGAGTGAGGACCTTCTAGGTTTATCATAATTTATACTTTTGGTGTAAGAGGGAAAAACATTTTCCTTGGCCCATCCTGGAGGTCAATGTAAAACGAATATATATTTGAATTCACTTAAGATGATCGTGGGCATCAGCTCTGCAGAATCCATGTTCTGGAGAAAGGAGCTTTCCCCCTTACCAAAGCAGGCAAGAAGACTTATGCTTTTTACAGAGGTTGGCAGCAAAGACAGAAATGAAAAGTATGCATAAGGCAGCCCAGTAAGCTGAAATTCTGTCTTTCTTGATAACTTGTAGGTATAAATTTTACCCTGGGTGTCTGCATTTAGAAGAACTAAATACACACACACACACCCAGATAGGGATTTAAGGGGAGAGCACTGAAAAGTATCCAGGGGAAGATACCATCAATCTTCCAAGCCACTGGCTAGGTCCACGTGAAGACAGATTCCACACCCTTCATGTGTTCATAGCAGCAACTTAGAGTTCCTTAGATTAGGCGTATTCTGGAGGAAGCCTCTGAGTTGGAAGAGTTTTTTTAGGTACTCTGGTTCCCCCTACCCCCATCACCCTATGCCAGGAAGTTCTCTAATACATGCTGGCATATGTCCACGTGGTATCTGAAGACAAGACACCTCAACCCCCACAAGACAGCCTGGGGCATCTCAGCATTGCTCCAAGGCATGCGGTGGAGCCAGAAAGGCAGAAACCCTGAGAGTCCATTTGTGCAATCTTGGGAAAGGCATTCAACCTCTGTGATATCTCACTCATTCAGCAAGTATTTACCAGGTAATGGTCTAGGTGCTGAAGATACAGCGGGATGCAATTTCTTGATCATTCTAAACAACTACCTGGATCTATGGCATGGAAATAATAGCTCACCTTACAAATGGGCTCATGCTTTTGACCCTTGTAAGTGGTATATAACTGACATTATTACTTATGATTATAATGATCAGAAAGGTTGTCTTTATATGTAGGAAGGTTTATTCCCTATATCTTGTACCCTCTGGTTTTAATTCTACCTCAGCTTCTTCCTCAATGACATGCATCTCTCTCTACAAATCCTGTTCACATTTCCAAGCAGAATGTTCTCTGACCCTTCAGCCTCTCCTCACACCACATAATTTCTAGAACTTTCTTCATCTTAAGCAGCCTTTCTCTGAGCACACTCTGATTTGTCAATGCCCTTCTCAAAATCTGATGCCCAAAACGATATGATACTCCAGATGTCATCTGACCAAAAATATAACAAGACCACTCCCTCCCATGAGCACTGGATATCTCTGAATACTTCTATCTCTTGTTGTGTTGGGTTGTTAGCAATTGTATCACACTCTTGGCTTATTCTGAGCTGGTGGTCATTGAAAAGCCTCAGATATTTTTCACGTGATTTCCTGCCAAGGCAACGTCCCCTCCTCTGGTTTTTTGGCAGCTTGTTTTTTGCATGTAAATGCCAGACTTTCCATTCAGGCATGTTCAGTTGTATCTTATTGGTTTTGACCCAGCATTCCAACCTGTCAGGACCACTCTGGGCCCTCATTCTGTCACCTCTGGTATTAACTCTCCCCTCTCAGATGTATGACATCTACACCTTTGATCAGTTTGCCTCCTGAGTTTTCATCTAATGATAAATCAGGCAGGATCAAGGTTAGAGCTCCTGGCACTTTGTAAGAAACCTCCTCGAAGGCTGATATCCATTGTCATAAGCTGGACCTGGCCACCTTCAAGAAGTGAGAAGCAGGAACCTGGAGCAGGACCCTATGCACACCCACCCCTGTGACTTCCTTTGACTTCCCTCTGATCCCACCTTCCTCTTCCTCCCTCTTAAAATCCATCTCTTTGCCTGCTTCCTCCTCTCTAGGTCTTCTCCACGATCCTTCTCACTTCCACCCCCATCCTGTGTCCACCTAATCCACTCTGCTTCACCCTTGGTCCCTGGGTGACAGACCCAGGGTTTGCTGGCACTAGTCCTGCTCATTTCTAGACTGTGTCACCCAGAGTGTCAAACTTTCACTCCCAGCCAAGCCCTTGGCCCAGGCCAATGTGTGACTTCTCTCCCTACCACCCTGATGGGGCTCAGCACATGGCCTGTGACATCCATTCAATACTCAACACTCTTTGGATTCAGCTGTTGAGACAGCTGCAAACACACAAAACCACTGCTCTCATCCAACCCACATTTCACCATCTTAGCCACAAGGAAACCATGAGAGAAACTGTTAACCCTAAGCTGAAATCAAGACCTACAATGTTTATGGCGTACACCTGATTCACAAACATAGTAACTTTATCAAAAAAGGAAATGAGGTTACTTTGGAATAACTTGTGCTCAGTGAAGTCATTTTGCTTTCAACTGACCACTGCATTCCTTCCTAAATGCTCACTCACCATCTGCTTTCTAAGCCATCCTGCTTTTCTGTTGTCACCTACCTCAAATCTACTTGTCTGGAGTTTCCAGAAACAATTTCTTTTCTTTTTACGAAAATCAGGATAATCTCTGACCAGTTCCTGATTCTGGCACCACCTTCAGTTCTCCACAATTACTTAAAAGTTACTGACTGTGGCTCCCCCAGTCCCACCAGAAAGTTCTTTCACACCTCAAAATGTGAGTCATCAGGCCGGTTCCTGAATCCCATTTAAATCAGCTTCTTGCCCTCTTCTATCTGATCTCCTCAGCTTTCTTGAGCTCTGAGCCAACCAGGACAGCCTGGGCTGCAGACAGCAGAAACCCTAGGCTCAACTGGCTTAAACTATAAGGAAAATTGTTTATCTCATAAAATGAGAAGGGCTAGGAAGAGGGGCTTCAGGATTGATTACTTCAGTAGGTGGACAGCCTCTCCAAGGATACTCCTCTACCCTTCTGTTCTGCCATCCTCAGCCTGTCAATTGAATTCCCTCATGATCTCAAAACAGTGTTCAGAGTTCCTTCTATGTCATGCAAATACAACAATGTCCACCAATAAAAGGAATTCTGGTTTCATATATCTTCTTCTCAGAAGCAAGGACACATTTTCAGAAACCCTGGCAGACAGACGAATCCTCCTATCTCATTGGTCAGAAGTAAGTCTCATGCCCATCCTTAAGCCAATCCATGATGAGAAGAATGGAACCACAGTGATCTTCTTGGACCTATGCATCTCAGACATGGCGGAGGAATGTTGACACATTAAAAGTCAGGCCTGGCCAGATGCAGTGGCTCACGCCTATAATTCCAGCACTTTGGGAGGCCGAGGCAGATGGATCATGGGTGGTCAGGAGCTTGAGACCTTCTGGCCAACATGATGAAACCCCGCCTCTACTAAAAATACAAAAATTACCTGGGTATGGTGATGTGTGCCTGTAATCCCAGCTACTCAGGATGCTGAGGCAGGAGAATCACTTGAACCCAGAAGGCAGAGGTTGCAATGAGCTATGATCATACCACTATACTTCAGCCTTGGTGACAGAGTGAGACTCCATCTCAAAAAAAAAAAAAATCAGGCCAAAGGCTGGGCATGGTTGCTCCTGCCTGTAATCCCAGCACTTTGGGAGGCCAAGGAGGGTGGATCACCTGAGGTCAGGAGTTCAAGATCAGCCTGGCCAACATGGTGAAGCCCCATCTCTACTAAAAATACAAAAATTAGCCAGGCGTGGTGGCAGGTGCCTGCAATCCCAGCTACCTGAGAAACTGAGGCAGGAGAATCGCTTGAACCCAGGAGGTGGAGGTTGCAGTGAGCCAAGATCACGGCATTGCACTCCACCTGGGCAACAAGAGCAAAACTCTGTCATAAATTAATAAATACGGCCAAAAAACAGAGAGAGGAAATAATTACTGAGTGAGCCATCCCTGCCTCTCTACAGGCCTTGAATCTCAATACTGTACATTGTTTGTTCTTCCCTTTCTGCTTTGACGTTCTTGATGGAAAAATTACATTTTCAACTTTTCTTTTACTTTCTCTGTCTTCTTATCTAACAACGTTTCCTTGTGCATAAGCAATGGGTCTACGCTTACTCTGTTTTTCACTTACTAAATAAAGCCCCCCAGCGATTTTAATTGTCCTTGAAATGTCTTCCTCTTTAAATCTGAGTTTATTCTGAATCAGTCTTGTAACTATTTCCAAAGGTCCCCTCTACTCTTTGTTCATTATCCTCAGGACCCCACAGAGCCTATGTCCTTTTAAAGTCAGAACTCACCATAGAGCCACCTTGCACGGCTCAAGTGTGGCTTTAGTCACCTTTTGCATCCCCATCTACATCGCTCCTCATTGAGATCAGCTCTGACCATAGTTTTATAAGGTCTTTTCTAAACACATCCTATCTTCCTTTATTGGCTATAGAGCGAGACTTCTCTGTGAACATTTAGAACATGTTATGATGGATACATCATACTGTTCCAGGGATCACATTTCCTTTGTGGAACTGCTCCTCACACACCCTCCCTAACCCAAACTCCATCTCTGGGTGAAACAGTGACCCAGGCTGGCTCAATCATAGTATGCCATCAATCTTGCAATAGTGGTTAGTACAGAGGGTGGCATGAGACCTAGCCATGCCTATTAGGGATCTGGCTTGAGTTGAAAAATAGAAATTGAAGGAGATAAAAGGTAGCTAAAGTGAGAAGATATAAATTTGAAAGTATATGCAGTTACCTTTTCTACTTGTCCGCAGATGTCAGTACATGGAACCAAGGGATGAGGTGATAGAGATGAAAGTAGCCCTTGGGGCCAGGTGTGGTGGCTCACACCTGTAATCCCAGCACTTTGAGAGACTGAAGTAGGAGGATCACTTGAGGCCAGGAGTTTGAGATCAGCCTGCGCAACATAGCAAGACCTCATCTCTAAAAAGGAAAAAGGAAACAAAATTAACCAGGTATGGTGGTGTGCACCTGTAGTCCCAGCTGTTCCAGAGGCTAAGGCAGGTGCAGCACTTGTGCCCAGGAGTTCCAGGCTACAGTAAGCTATGATTACGACCCTGCACTGTAGCCGGGGCTCCAGAGCAAGATCCTGTCTGGAAAAAAAAAAAAAAAGTAGCCCTCAATGCCTTGTTGTTGGAGCTCCTGATCATATCAGTGGCTGAAGCCAGTCACCCATATCACCCATGGGCCCTCCACTACTAGGGCCAACTTACTCTCTTCCTTTGAAGGCTGTTGAAAGCACCCTAACTAATATGTCTACCTTCCCAATTTTAGGCACATGTTTCTCTGGGGCCATGGTCCTCCTTCTTCACTGTCACAACCTCCAATAAGACTAGAATAGTCTTTCTCTCCC
Source organism: Ateles fusciceps (assembly GCA_036589455.1). Lineage (NCBI taxonomy): Eukaryota > Metazoa > Chordata > Mammalia > Primates > Atelidae > Ateles > Ateles fusciceps. The sequence continues at coordinate 4,645,102 of JAZHEH010001386.1, read as the reverse complement.
GGGTTTCTCATGACTTCCATGGGAACAGCCAGTTCACCCCTGGATGTACAAAATGCATGTGGACAATTCTCTTTCCTGTCTCCTTTGTCTCTGAGAGGATGTCATTTTCCATGCAAGGTGAAAACACTTTGCCAAACATTCAGCTTTTAAGATAATAAGACCCCTAACTGTCAGTAGATGACTGGAAAGTTGACAGTCTCTATCATTTCTTCACCTTGTGCTAGAGAATTAGAACTTTGTACTAGAGAATCAGAACGTTGTAAAAAAAAAAAAAATCCTCTATATCTTCTGTTAATTCAGGTGGCCACACATCCATAAAAGCTCAGACTCTGTGGATTTCCTGGCTCTGGATTCCCACTTCATTTTCTTTCTAGGTGGCTTTGGACAAATGGTCTGACATTTCTAATTCTTAGTTTCCTCACCTAAAATGAGAATAATAATAGTCTATGTCTTTTAAAATTGTAGTGAAAATTAACTGATATATTGCATGCCACACACTTTGATGGTGTCTACCAATAAAAAACACCTCAATAAACATTAGCAAAAATCATTATTATTTTTCTTATACCCAAATTCTCTACTCTGTTCACCCTTAAGTTAATCAGTTTTCACACTCCTCATATATACTAGCACAATCCTCCTCCCTGTCTTTATTATAACTCTCTTTTATTTTATTTTATATATATATATATTTTGAGACAGAGTCTTGCTCTGTCACCCAGGCTGGAGTGCAGTGGCACAAACATGGCTCACTACGGCCTCAACCTCCTGGGCTCAAGTGATCCTCCTGTCTCAGCCTCTTGTGTAGCTACGACCACAGGTGCACCACCATGCCAGGCTATTTATTTTATTTTTTGTAGAAACAAGGTCTCACTTTGTTGCTCAGACTGGTTGCCTTTTAACCTATCCACTCCTTCCATTGTCAGATGAGCATGATCCCAGCACACGTCCAATTCTCTGAAATCATATTTGCTTCTTCATGTTACATGTCAAGTTTGCCTTGTGCAGACTCCTGAACACCTCTGTTTCCCTGTTACCTTTGCTGGAGAGACTGGCTCAGAGGTTTTGCTATGTCTCGTGCATTCGGCTTATGGATCATCTCCCTATCTTGTTTACACTTTCTCTTACTTCATCACATTGACCCACGTTTAAAGCCAAGTTCTTATCCTTAGTTTCTACATGAAATATTCATGCAAGGCATTTCTAAGCATGGGACAGAAACACAACTCCAAATGAACATGAAGCGTCCTCATTTCAAAAGTCCTTCATCTAGCCTGCCATAATGTTGTACTTTATCCTATACCTTCTGCTCTCATTCCCATTCTCTCCCACTTGCTGCAAATTCCTGTTTTTTGTTAAGTAACATACAGAGGTTTTAGCTGATTCTTTTTTTCTCTTGTAGCATGCCAGATTATTTCTACGGAGTCCTACCTTCAGTCTCAAGCTGCTTATCAAGAGACTTTCCTGATCAAAACAGTTCCTTTCTTAAGAGGACTTCTGGTGTAAGACATAAGAACGTTTTCATTCATTCATATCACTTATACCGTTTATCTTAGCTTTTTTTCCTTCCTCCATTTAAAGTGTTTTGATCAGTTAGGCAAGTTTCCCCCTCACGTATATTGTTAGTTTTTATAACAGGCACTCCTGTTACCATAAGCACGGTTCCAGTACCAAATGCTATTTTATTTCATTTTTTTGCAAAGGGCTCTGATTCCTTCTAGTTGAAAGCCCCAGTTTCAGGAGAGAAAAGAAGAAGAGAGAAATACAGATGAATATGCCTTCAAGTCGTTCTGTTTTTTAATTTACAGTGTTAAAACATCCAAATAGTTGTGGCCATGTAGACCTCTGCTCACTGCATCAGTGACTTCAGGGAACTCAGCAAAAGTAGGTAGCAACTGGTAGGTCTTCAAGACAACCCTTGGTAGGTTCTTCATCACACCTGGTGCACACATTAAAGACAACACTTTCCAGTGAAGTCGCGGGGAGCTCTACTCACAGAATATTCCACATCTCCTCTCAGGAGGACAGCACTCATTCCCATAATACATCTGTCCCTCCCTGGAGCGAGAGGGCTCCTTCCACTAGCTTATGCCTGTTAGCATGACGGTAGGTGAGTCTTGAGTTGAGATTTCTTCACAACATCTAGAATTATCCTCTCTGTTACTATACCCTGGTGTAACAGGCCTGGGGTAGAGAGGCAATCTGAGGCCAGACTGAGGGTATAATCAGATTTCACCATGGTGCAGAGAAAAATTATGTCAACATCCAAAAAATAGCACCAGAAGTGGACCACAAGGTTAGCAATGGTTGCATTCATTCACAGAGGGTGCCCAGGGTCATTCCAGAATGGGGTCATTGGACCAGGCAAGAAATCAGGACTCTTGGCCAGGTGCAGTGACTCACACCTGTAATCCCAACAGTTTGGGAGGCCAAGGCAGAAGGATGGCTTGAACCCAGGAGTTCGAGACCAGCCTGGGCAACATAATGAGACCTTGTCTCTACAAATTTTTAAAAATTAACCAGGTATTGTGGCACACACCTGTGGTCCCAGCTACTTGGACCTGAGGCTGAGATGGAGGATCACTTGAGCCCAGGAGGTCAACGTTACAGTGAGCCATGATCACACCACTGCACTCCAGCCCAGGCAACGGAGCAAGACAAAGAGAGAAGAGAAAGAAAGAAAGAGAGGAGGGAGGAGGAAGGAAGGAAGGAAGGGGAAGGAGGGAGGAGGGAGGGAGGGAGGGAGGGAGGGAGGGAGGAGGGAGGGAGACAAAGAAAGGAAAGGAAAAGAAAAGAAAAAAAGAAAAAATTAGAAATCTTAAGCCTGAAAGAGGAGGCCAGAAGAGGAATAAGGATCCAAGGACTGGATACAAATGCAGGGAATCACTAGAAGCCCAAATTATCTTAGCACACCTTTTGTTTGCTGCCAGAGTAGATTCTAGTTGACCAGCTGGAGATATCATGGCTTCTCTACCCAAGGAATGCACCTCAAAGCCCCTTTCAGCTGAGGAACTGTGTGCCAACACAGTGCATGTTTAGAGCAGTTTCTGCTTCTCTTCTCCCCCTAGGTCACATTCTTACACGATCCTGATTCTGGACCATTTTACCAAAGTCCCAGCTGGTGCCTAAGCTGTGTCTGTAGCTAGGACTCAAACACTTATCCAGGATGCTCTACAGTCCTACCTGGAGTTTACTTATTCACATCCGAAGCTGAGAGGGACTCCTAAGAAGAACTCACCCAACAAGAACAGGAAGTTGGATAGAGGAGGGCCTAAACAAATCCTTACGCTCAGAGGAAGGGTGGCCCTGACTAGAGATTGGCATCTGCCTCTTGGATTTGTCTCCTGGCCAGCCTCCCTCAGAGGCTCATGCCTAGATTCTAGGAAATGATAGATTTTGAATAAAAAAATTTTTTTAAATGTTGCAGAAATTCTGCACGGAAGTAGGGTTCTTGCCACAAACCATAACAAAAATCAATCTTCCTCTCTTCCCTTGTAATCAGCTCACAGCAGTATTTTGCATACCTAGAGAGGTGTCAGTGGAGGTCCATGGTAGCCAGCCTCAAGACAGATCTCACTGACCCAATGATCCCCCATCTCCTGATGATCACACCTTTGAGTAGTCCCCTCTCACATTGTGCCAGGGTTAGTCAGTGTGATCGATGGGAAGTAGCAGAAGTTATGATTTGTCATTTCCAAAACAAAAAGGCACTGAAGTTTCCTATTTGCCCTCTCTAAACCACTCACTCTGGGGGAAGTCAGCTTCCATGTTAAAAGGACACATTTGAAGCTCTGTAAAGAAGTCCATGTGGTGAGAAACTGAGGCGTCCTGCCAGTAGCCCTTGAGAACTGAGTCCTCTAGCCAACAGGCATGTGAATGAACCATTGTGGAAGTGGTTCTTCCAGGCCTGGCCAACATCTTGACTGCAACCTCATGAGAGACCCTGAGCCAGAACCCTCCAGCTAAGCTCTTTTTGGATTCCTTGGCCCTTAACTGATGAGATTAAAATGTTGGTTGGGGGGCAATTTGTTATGCAGCAATAGATACAAATTTTGGTACTAGAAGTGAGGTGTTGTCAAAAGTAATATCTAGAAATGTAGGTGTGGCTTTAGAACCAAACAACAAGTAGAAGAAAGAAGGATATTGAGGACAGTGTTAGTGAAAGCCTGAAGAGCTTCAACAAAACTGCTGGTGGATGCATGATGATCTTTGAGGAGGCTTCAGATGAGAGCATAAAGAAAAGGGAGGAAAAACTTCCTGGGAAGTGGAAGAAAGGAGGATCCTTGTTGTATTGTGGCAAAATGTTTAGCAACACTGCCACCTGTACCTAATTAACTGGATCTAGCTAAGGAGATTCCTAAGCTATGTGTTAAAGGTGCCACCTGGTTTCTTCTTGCTGCTTATAGTAAAACGTGAGGGGAGACAGATAAGCTAAAAGAATTGTTACACGTGGTGGTGCCAGGACTTGACAGTCTTAAAATTTTTTCAACCTCCCAAGAAGGCAATCAAAGCTAAAATTAAGAAATGGCTTCCTAATGTGGTAATACATTGAGGGAAAAAATAAATAAAAAGAAATGGCTTCCATCCATGATCAATTTCAGGGCACTGCAGGAAAAAATGGTCAGAAGATGAAGCCAAGAGTGTGGCAGTTCAAGCCCTTTGTTAAGACCTCGGAAGGCTCTAAGGTAATATCTCAGAGTACTATTCAGTCAGACAAAACACCTCTAAAAAATATGTGTGTGCCTCGCAAGTACTCTCAAATAATAGAGATTCTATGAAGCTGAATGCCCCTCAGCCATTTTAGCAGAAGACCATGAGTTTATCTCACAGAGATTTCTAGGTACAACTTTCGTTTAATGGAATGACTCCAATATGGATCAGAAGAGACTCACAAACTTTTTAAGAAAATTATATTTGCAGAAAAACCACCAGCTTAGACAGTAACAGTACAAAATGGAAAACAATCTTTGGACCTTCCTCCCCTAGCCTCCCCGCCCCCCCCCACCTAATAACATCTGGTGTGAAACAAGCTGAGAAAAACTACACAGTTGCAAAGAAGACTACTTTTCACGGAAAGGAAAAATACTCAGAGGGCAGAACTAAGTAAGACCCCAGAGGGCAAGGCAAAGAGCCATGAAAAATTATTTCCAGTCAGGAGTAAACCCAGTCTTAATCAGAGAACTTTCAACATTTTCTAAATTGCATTTCAGATTTTCTACGGACTAGTGACTTTTATCCCTCCCGTTTCCCTCATTTTTGAACATAAATGTCTATGGTGATTATCCTATGCCCATTCCATCATTGCATTTTGAGTGTGTGTGCTCATAGGTCTTCCTTAAAGAGGTGAATTTAAGAAATTACACCTGAGGCACCTCATCAGCTCCCAAATTAGATGAAAAATGTTGGAATTCATGCTGATGCTGTGATGAAATGATATTTGAGTGTCCTTGGGAGGTGGGTGAATGTATTTTGCACGTGGGAAGAATGTAAATCATTAGTGGATAGAGAGTGGTTGGTGCTGGAGTTAAATTTCCACAGATTGTTTATATACCTCCCTCCAAGTCCATAGTAGATAAGTACATAGTAGACATAGTAGCAACTACACAGCAGACATAGTAGTACATAGTAGACATATTGGCAAGTACACAGTAGACATAGCAATGTATAGTAGACATAGTAGCAAGTACACAGCAGACATAGTAATGCATAGTAGACATATTGGCAAGTACACAGTAGACACAGTAATGCATAGCAGACATAGTAGCAAGTACACGGCAGACATAGTAGTGCATGGTAGACATGGTAGCAAGTACACAGCAGACATAGTAGTACAGAGCAGACATAGTAGTACATAGTAGACATAGTAGCAAGTGCACAGCAGACACCCTGCTGAGGGCTGTCAGCTATCCCTACAGCAGAGTGGAGGTAACATAGTCCAGTGGTTAAGAGCATGGGTTTTGTAATCAAGCAGAACTGGGTGAGAATCGGGCTTTGCCACTCCTTAGCCCTGTGACCCTCGGCAAGTTACTTCACTTCTCTGTGACTTCATTTCCACATCCATAAAAGGGATGATCCTCACCTTTTTGGGATTATTGTCAGGATTCAATAAAATACTCTATTTAAATTACTTGGGAGTAGGGCCAGACACGGTGGCTCATGCCTGTAATCCCAGCACCTTGAGAGGCTGAGGCGTGTAGATCACTTGAGACCAGGAGGTCGAGATCAGCCTGGCCAACGTGACAAAACCCCATCTCTACTAAAAAAAATACAGAAATTAGCCGGGCATAGTGATGTGTACCTATAACCCCAGCTATTCAGGAGGCTGAGGGATGAGAATCGCTTAAACCCAGGAAGTGGAGGTTGCAGTGAGCCGAGATTGCGCCACTGCACTCCAGCCTGAGCAACACAGTGAGACTCTGTCTCAAAAAAAAAAAAAAAAAAAAAAAAAAAAATTACTTGGAGTAGGCTCTGACACATGGTAAATGCTCAGTAAATAGAAGATACCATTATTACATGGCAGTGTGAAGTTATAGAAAGAACAATGAAATGAGAATTAGAGAGAGTCAGGATCAGGTTCCACCACATGAGGTTATAATGAGAATTATGTAAGATAAAGAAGTGTGATGTGCCCAGCACACACAAAGCAGTTCCTAACTGTTAACCTTCTTAGTGTCCGCTCTCTCCAACAATACTGTGGTTCACACACACAGGTTGCACCTAATAAACTCCTTCCATATTTCCAGATTTTCAAACTACATGTAAACAAACAGCATAGATAATATTCTGTTCCTGGTTCCATGTATGTCTGCACCATTTCTATGTTAAATAGCACCACAAAGACATACTATAGCATAATAATGATAGAGAAGAGGCCAGGCCCTGTGGTTCACACCTGTAATCCCGGCACTTTGGGAGGCCAAGGTGGGTGGATCACTAAACTCAAGAGTTGGAGACCAGCCTGGCCAACATAGTGAAACCCCATCTCTGCTAAAAATACAAAAAATTAGCCAGGAGTGGTGGCACACACTTGTAGTCCCATCTACTCAGGAGGCTGAGTCAGAAGAATCACTTGAACCCAGGAGGCAGAGGTTGCAGTGAGCCGAGATTGCACCACTGCACTCCAGCCTGGGCAACAGAGTGAAACACCATCCCCCCTCCAAAAAAAAGAAAAGAAAAGAAAGGAGCCTAGAGGCCATCTAGTCCAAAACACCCCTACACACCCATTTTACAGGGAGAAACTTGCTGTCTTAAAGGAGTAAAGGATGTGAGAAAGGCCCACATCTAGTGAGTGGTCATGTCTGGCTCGGCCTTGACCCCTGCCTCTCAACTCCCAGCCTTGTGCTTTTCTTTCTAGCAGTAGAGTGCTGAATTTGCTATTTGCCCATGTGTTTGGGGTCAGGGCAGGGGAACAGGCATTGAGAAAGGGATTGCTTTAATTAACATAGACACAGAGGAGGCATGGGCTGGGCTGGTGTTGGGGCAGGGAGAGGTTCAGAAGGGATTTCTAGGCCACTGACTGTGCCAGACTCCAAGTTCCAGATGCTCTTTGTCATAGGATCCGCCACCATGGCACAGGCTGGGGAACATGCCCTGCCTGACCAACATTTTAGGGGCTGGAAGACAAGAGGAGTCTTCTTGGAGAGAGGCTGGATTCTGTGCCTAGCTGTGCTGGGGATTCATGAGGAAACTGACCTGAAAAGTAAGGTGGTGTACCAGAAAGCTCATCAGACGAAAATTCAGTTCAAGCTTTGGTTCTGCCCCTGTCTTACTGTGTGATTTTGGATCTCTCACGTAACCTCTCAGAGCCTCAGTTTCTTTAGTTATATTAAGAATCACAATACCTGCTATTCCACCTACTCAGAATTGTGGGAAAACTCTAATCTAACTCACTAATTCGATAGATAAGGAGCTCACCAATCCATTTGTATAAAATCCTGGACATGGGTGAGGTAATAATAAAAGGTGGAACATCCTAGTTGTCTAGGAATTAAGGTACATGAAATTACCCAACTACACACTGCTTCCTGAGTCCAGAGGCTGGAGAGATTTCAGCAGCCTCCATTTCTGGGCCAATGGGATTCTTAAAGACAAAGGGAAAAATTTTCTCAATTCCTTTGTCAAGAGACTTACATCAACAGATGTCCCAGATGGAGACACCCAGAACGTGGAATGAAAGAGTGCCCATGAGGAACAGGGACCCAGGGAGCCCGCAGAGCTCTGAGTCCTGGTCCTGCACATCGAGCTCCAGAGAGAGGCCAGGAGGGACGCAGAGATCCAGGGCAGGAATGTGTGGAGGGAGGAAAGGCTAATTGGCCAGCCCTCGGGAGACATCCCAAATATCTGGAACCCATTGCTCAAGCAGGGCACTGGGCTCCAGAGGCATGCTGAGCGGAAGATGGTGAGGTTTTGTTTTATTTTTGGATTTTGCCAAATCAGAAAAATTCGGGAAATTGCGGGAACTGTTGTGTTGAAATGCAGACTTTGCCAGGGTTGGAGTAGGCCTGTTTATAAGTAGTTCAGTCTGACGCAGGGAGGAGCTGCAAGCATGCACACATGCACACTCACACACACTCGCACACACATACTGCCTGCACAGGCCACTGGCCACAGGAGGCCTGATCTTCCCTTGTTGGCTCCTGAGAGGGTGGCCAACACACATGCGCTCCAGGCCAGTGTTCACTCATCTGTGCGCTCCAGTATTCACTGAGTGCCTACGACGCAGCAGGCAAGTGAGAGGCTCTAGGATGGTGTGGGGGAGCAGATGCCGCCCTCCCTTCACAATACTGACATTCCGCGGGGCTACATGACTGTAGGGGATACAGATCTCCCCTTTTTATCCTAGCCTAAGTAGAGAAGAGTAGGGAATGGGCTAGAGAAAGAGAGCAAAGGGTAAGGAGACATGTAGCAGACACTGGTGGCTCCCCACCTATCAGCCATCCATACTTTCTGCTTTTGCTCTTGCTCAGGTAGCAGTCAGGGATCCCTTGATCTTGGGGAGAGGCGACACCTTCTCAGTCTTAGGGGATGCATCATAACAGGTCCAAAACAATCACGGTCATCTCATTACCTTTGGTTAGTAATTGACCTGAGGGTACACACATGTGACCCAGTTTTAACTAAAGAGCTACAAGAACTCTCCTGGGAGAGCTAAGCCCTTTTGCCCTTCCCCTTCTTCCTAGTAGAACATGGACATAAGGGCCAGAGGTGTCAAATCCATTTGAAAACCATGAGGCAATGTGTCAATAAGCTAAGATGGCAGGACTAAGAGAAGCAGCCTGCATGTTTGACAGCACTGAGCCACTGCACCAGAGCTGAGCTGGACTGCCTGCCTTCAGATGCTCATCAGGGGAGACTAAATATATATATATATAACATATTACATATAAATATATATTTATCAATATGTTTATTTAATAAATTTATATAATATATATTTGTAAATTATATATATATATATATATTTTTTTTATTTTTGTCTTGCCTGATGAGCGTCTAAAGGCAGTCAGTCCAGCTCTGGCTCAGTGTTGTGAAACTCACAGGCTGCTTCTTTTAGTTCTTACATATGTGTGTATACACACACACACACACACACACATATATGCCCTATTTGTTGAAGCTGCTCTTAATTGGGTTTTTCCGTTACTTACAGCTGAGCACATTTCTAAAGCATCCGAGAGAGGATGTTAGTAGTATCATCCTGAGAAAGCTATATTGCAGGGCATAAATAGGCCCCTGCTTCAAGGTGAGCCATTGGAAAGCGCCAGGCAACAAAGAGCTCAACCACACTTCTTTTTTAAATGAAGTGGCCTCCCCGGATGATCTGTTCTCTTTTAGGTGCTAAAGGTATGTATGGTGCTAAGGGTATGTATATCACTCCTTACTGGAGGGACTTTAGCACCAAAATTCCTTTTTGAAGAGGAGTTACTAAATCAGTCCAACCCCAAATTCTTGTTCTTCCATACAAGTTGGTATTATAACTGCATTTGGAGAAATCAGTAAGTTGGGACTTTAAATTCTGTGTTTGTTGGGGGGGGGCGGTGTGAGAGAGAGAGAGAGAGAAAAGAAAGTTGCTGTTTAAAAATTGCTATTGCTTCATGTCTAATAATGGCATTCAACAACTGCCTGGGTTCAAATCTACCTACTCCCTAACCATATGAAATTAAGATATAAAAGCTGTATGTGCCTCACTTTTCTCATCTGTAATAGCTTCTACTTCATAGAGTTGATCTGAGGATTAAATAAATTAATTCTTATTTAGAATTAAGTCTTACAAGTGCCCAGCACATGATAGATCCCCAAGAAATATTACTTAATATTTTCATTGATTCTGAGATGTGCACAGGTTTGTTTTGGGGTGTTTTTGTTTTTTGTTTTTTGGTTTTTTCTGGAAACAGAGTCTCCCTCTGTCACCCAGGCTGCAGTGCAATGGCACGATTATAGTTCATTGCAGCCTCAACTTCCCAGGCTCAAGTGATCCTTTCACCTCAGCCTCCTGAGTTGCTGCAACCACAGACGTGCGCTATCATGCCCAGCTAATTTGTTTTTTTGTTGCTTGCATTGTTTGTAGAGACAGGGTCTCCCTATGTTGCCCAAGCTGGTCTCAAACTCCTGGCCTCAACTGATCCTCTAGCCTCAGCCTCCCAAAATGCTGGGATTACAGGCATGAGCTACCACACCTAGCCTACTTTTTTAAGACATTGATTTTGAATTTTATTCTAGTATTTAGACTTCTAAAATACATTAATTTGTCCACTGAAAATCAAGAATATTTAAGTGCCTGTTGAATGAGCAGAGACGATCTGGTGTTTACAAAGCATCTAGGTAAGTACATAAGTACAACATAGGCACATATTTTACTTTCAGCATTGTGACAGGTACTTTCATGACTTCCTTATGGTTGACTTACAGCTCATTGGGCCTCCTTTTTATAACTCCATAGAACTTTCAGGGATTTTTTTTCTTGCCAACTTTTATTTTAGGTGTGGGGGTACATGTACAAGTTTGGTATATAAGCAAATTGCATGTTATGGGGGTTTGGTGTACAGATTATTTCCTCACCCAGGGTAGTCAGCACAGTATCTGATAGGCATTTTTTCAATCCTCACCCTCCTCCCAACCTCCACCCTCAAGTAAGCCCAGGTGTCCATTGTTCCCTTCATTGTGTCCACGGGTACTCAATGTTTAGCTCCCACTTATAAGTTAGAACATGTAGTATTTAGCTTTCTGTTCCTGCAATAATTCACTTAGAATAATGGCCTGCAGATCCTTCCATGTTACTGCAAAGGACATGATCTCATTCTTTTCATAGCTACATAGTATTCCATGGCATATATGTACCATATTTTCTTTTTTTTTTTTTTTTTTTTTTTTTTTGAGACAGAGTCTTGCTTCGTCGCCAGGTGCTAGAGACTGGAGTGCAGTGGCGCAATCTCAGCTCACTGCAACCTCCGCCTCCCGGTTTCAAGCAATTCTCCTGCCTCAGCCTCCCGAGTAGCTGGGACTACAGGTGCATGCCACCACGCCCAGCTAATTTTTGTATTTTTTTAGTAGAGACGGGGTTTCACCATGTTGGCCAGGATGGTCTCGATCTCTTGACCTCGTGATCCGCCCACCTCAGCCTCCCAAAGTACTGGGATTACAGGCGTGAGCCACCAAGCCTGGCCCCATATTTTCTTTATCCAGTCCACCATTGATGGGCATTTAGATTGATTTCATGTATTTGCTATTGCGAATAGTTCAGCTCATTTTTTCACCATCCCTCAAACCATGATGCTTTTTTGAGAGAATAGTATGTGTCAAAGGTAATTGGAATCATTTTTTTCTTGATGATTGGTTTTTACAACCTGTAATATCTTAGACCTAACCAAGTGTGGAATTATTATTATTGGAGCAGATCTCCTTGCTGTGAAAAGGGCCACTTATGTAGTCCTGTAGGCATAAAGATATATAAAGCAAATGGGCACCTCACTGTCACTGGGGAAGGAGTTTTGAAGGTCTGTCAAAGGCCATTCTATCCAGTACCTTTTGTTTGTGGAGCTCGAAGTTTCTGGTGAAGGAATGGGTAAATTTGTGCAGGGAACCAGCAGATCCAAAAGGAAATCAATGCTTTTTAAAGACTACTTTTTTAGAGAAATTTTAGGTTCACAACAAAGTTGAGAAAAAGCTTCACAGACTTCTTCTATCCACCCACCCCCAACACAAGTTTAGACTCTCCATCTGTCAACATCCCTCACCGCAGTGAAGCATTTGTTACAATCAATGAACCTACATTGATACATCATCATTATCACCCCAAGTCCATAGTCTACATTAAGGTTCACTTTTGGTGTACTTTCTGTGGGCTCTGATAAATACATAATGATATGTAGCCACCATTATCGTATCATACTGAATAGTTTTGCTGGTCTAAAAATCCCTCTGTGCTCTACCTAGTCATCCTTCCCCCTTCCCCAACCCCTAGCAACCAATGATCGTTTCACCGTCTCCACAGTTGTGCCTTTTCCAGAATGTCATGCAGTTGGAATCCTACAATATATAGCCTTTTCAACTTGGCTTCTCTCCCTTAATAATATGAATTTAAGGTTACTCCATGTCTTTTTGTGGCTTGATAGCTCATTTCTTTTTAGTGATGAATAATATTCCACTGTCTGGATGTAGCACAGTTTATTTATCCATTCACCTCCTGAAGAACATCTTGGTTGCTTCCAAGTTTTGGCAATTTTGAATAAAGCTGCCACAAACATTTGTGCTCAAGTTTTTGTACGGACATAAGTTTTCAATTCCTTTGGTTAAAAATCAAGGAGTGCGGTGCTGGATAACATGGTAAGAGTATGTTTAGTTTTGTAAGAAACTGCCAAACTGTCTTCCAAAATGGCTATAGTATTTTTGCATTCCCACCAGCAATGAATGAAAGTTCCTGTCACTCCACATCCTCACCATCACTTGATATTATCCGAGTTTGGGATTTCTGCCATTCTCGTAGGTATGTAGTGGCATCTCATTGTCATTTTAATATTCATTTCCCTGATGATGTATAATGTGGAGACCTTTTCTATGTGCTCATTTGCCATCTGTGTATCTTCTTTGATGGGGTGTCTGTTAAAGTCTTTGGACCATTTTTTAATCAGATGGTTTGTTTTCTTATTGCTGAGTTTTAACAGTTCTTTGTATATTTTAAATAATATTCCTTTATCAGCTGTGTCTCTTGCAAATATTTTCTCCCAGTTTGTGACTTGTCTTCTCTTTCTTTAGACATTGTCTTTCACGGAGTAGAAGTTTTTAATTTTAATGAAAGCCAACTTATCTGTTGTGTATTTCACAGATCATGCTTTTAGTGTTGTATCTAAAAAGTCATCACCATACTCAAGGTTATCTAGATTTTATTCTGTGTTACCTTCCAGGAGTTGTATAATTCTGTGTTTTACATTGAAGTCTATGATCCATTTTGAGTTAATTTTTGGGAACAGTGCAAGGCCTGTCTCTAGTTTCAGTTTCTTGCCTGTGGGTATCCATTTATTCCAGCATCGTTTGCTGAAAAGGCTATTAGATCAATGCTTTTGCATTTAAGATTATTCAAAAATCTTAAGAATTAAGTTTGTACAGTGAGGTCACTTGAGCAGAAAGGACATGAAGGGCCTCCCAAGAAGGAGTAGAAAAAAGTGTCGTGACTTCGACTAGAGCCGGAGCTGAGAATGCCAGGTGGGGATTAGTTGCTCCAGCAACTAAGGTGGCAGAGGTGGACCAAGGACAGCCACAGGTGGACACCAACTTTCTGGTGGCACACCTGTGTCTGATAGAATCCCCAGTGGGGCTGGATCTAATATGAATAAGCATTCGGAGGGTTGCAACTTATTGTGGGAGGGTAGACACCAGGAAGGAGAGAAAGGCAACCTTCTGATGGAGAGACAGGGGCTGTGATCAGTTTCAGCTTGAATAACACGGGAAGCATGGGCTCATTGTTTAGCTTAAGTATGTGAACCAAGTTATATGAATGAAATTATTATTAATCATTATTATTTACAATATGACGTTATTACCAGTAGCAGACGACATTTATCAAGTACTACTATGTATGGAGCACTGGACTATGTACTATGTGTAGATTATCACATTTACTCTACAGAGTTAGGAAGTAGTAGCAATGACTCATTTGGCAGCTGAGGAAGTGAGAGCCAGAGAGGTCAATTAATTTTTCTATGGTCACTCTGCCAGCATGCAACAGAGCTCAGGTTCAAACTCAACTTGTCTCACTCCAGAGCCTGAGTTAATCACCATTCACGTTTGAAAATGGGGTTTCTTCTTCTAATAGCAGTGTTCCAGTTGATTTCTGACTGCAAAGCCTGCTGGGTGTGCATGCATTCCCCCTCTGCCCGCAGAAACTCCATCATTCCTCTTCAATTCAATGAGGGCTATCCAGGATTTGCTGGATACTATGTTGTCTGCCTCAATGCTCCCTTCCCAGATGGCCTTCCTTCAGCAGTGTATTAGTCAGGTTAGGCTGCCATAACAAAATACCATAGATTTGGTGGCCTAAACAACAGAAATTTATTTCCTGACAGTCTGGAGACTGGAAAGCCAAGTCGAAAGTCTGGCAAGGTTTGGATCCTGGTGATGACTCTCCTCCTGGCCTGCAGACAGCTCTGCCTTCTCTCCAGGTCCTCACATGGCAAGTGAGGGAGAGATTTCTTGCTCTCCCTTTTTTTGTAAGGCCACAGTCCTATTATATTAGGGTCCCACCTCATTTAGCCTTAATTATGTCCTAAAGTTCTTACCTTCAGACAGTGACATTGGGGCTTAGGGCTTTAACTTATGAATTTGGAGGAGACACAATTTAGCAATTTAGTCCACAGCAAGCAGTTACTTTTTTTTTCTTTTTTTGGTGAGACAAGGTCTCACTCTATCACCCAGCTGGCGTGAAGTGGCACAATCATGTCCAACTGTAGCCTTGACCTACCCAGTTCAAGCGACCTCCTGCCTCAGCCTTACAAGTAGCTGAGACTATGAGAGTACACCACCATGCCCAGCTAATTTTTTTTATTTTTTGTAGAAACAGGGTCTCCCTGTGTTGCCCAGGCTGGTCTTGAACTCCTGAGCTCAAGCAATCCTCCTATCTCAGCCTCCCAAAGTGCTGGGATTACAGGCAGGAGCCACTGCCCCTGGCCAATCTACTTTTTTAGGCAGAGTCTCACTCTGTCCCCCAGGCCAGAGTGCGGTGGTGCAATCTTGACCTACTACCTCCTTGGGCTCAAGTGATCATCCCACCTCAGCCTCCCAAGTAGCGGGAACCACAGGCACATGCCACCATGCTTGTCTAATTTTTGTATTTTTTGTAGAGACGGGGTTTTTCTATGTTGCCCAGGTTAAGGTTATTCTTATGTTCTTTAAAAGAATGAAATTTTCCGTGAATGTCTACTCTCTAGATACCTCCAAGACCACAGATTTTAGATCTTAGAAGCATCTCAGAGGAAATCAAGCCCAAATTCTTCTTCATTTTACAAATGAATACATGTGATCCAGAGATATGAGGAGATTCGCCTGGAGCCATACAGCTAGTTAATGGCAGAGCTGAAACTAGAACTAGGTCTTCTGATTCTGGTGGTGCATTGGCACCATTGTTAGGTCTTGGAGGATCGATGACGATGATGATGATTCGAGCCTCTACAATAGGACAGACACTGTATGACTCACTTTATACACACCACCTTATTCATTCTTCACAATAGGCTGGTGTAATCGGTACTATTATCCACCCATACAGATGAGGAAACAGGTTCAGAGAATGCTATACCTTACTCAAATTCACAAAGCTAGTTGGAGAAGGGAGCCTGGATCCAAATTCTGTGCTCCTTTGATTTCACTACGCTCTACTTCCACTGGGCAAGTGGGTTCCCCAGTGGGGCCAGGGAGGTGGCTCTATGGCTATGAGCCAAGATTTTAAGCCAAGTCAAGGTCATGGACTCTCAGGATCAGCCCTGGGGCCAACAGCCTGCCAGAAGTGACAGAACAAAGAAAGACAAGGAAGGGAAGAAACAGGAGACAAATTTTGATGGCTTCCCCATATTGTCACTGTCCTACTTGGAGAGTTCCAGTTCCATCTGGAAAAAGAGTTTACTTTTTTTTCCCCATTTACCTTCAAGCTCTACGTCCCTTTATCAGTAAACCAGACTTGCAGACAAGTACAAACTGTGCCAGCCCACCCTCCCCTTAGGCTGCAAAGGAAATGAACTTGGCATTCTATAGTCCTCACATGGCATGAATCACACGCAGCCCCATGGGACCGGGACAAGGCTGGATGTCAGACTGATGGGCTATTGTCTGGAGCCTTGAGGGAGGAAAAAGGGAAGGCTGCTTGCAGGAGAAAGGTGAACAGGCTGGCCCCGGCCCAAGAATGACAGAGGCGCCTTGCTCCTGCCACCGGCTCTGCTCCCCCTGGCCCAGGAACAATAACAAGGTGCTGTCAGGAAGTGACACTGAAACGCCATTCCCCTTATACCTCGTTGAGCCTCTGGCAAAAGGAGGTTCCCGGAGGGAATATTTTTAGTTTGACAAATGAAAGCCTGGGACCGAGGACAGGAGGGATTAAGGGAGCTCTTCTCTGACACTCCTGGAGACGGGGGAGATGATGAGTCAGATACAGAGGGCTTAGGCACGACTTCTCAAGACATTCCTCAGGCATGAGCACAAGCCAGCCGCTCGAATTCCTCCTGCGAGGCCTGCCAGCCGGCAGTCAGGGCGGAGGGGCCGGGCCGGAGGAGCAGCTCTGCTCTGTCTTCCTCTTGGCACGTTGTTGGACAGCAGCTTGGGAAGATCAAAGCAGCCGCCTGTGTTGCTTTCCGGAACTGGGACTCAGGAGACCTGGGTTTGAGTCCAGGCTTCACCATTTGCCGTCTGTGACATTAAGTGTCCTCATTTCTCCCTTTATGCCTCAGTTTCCTCATCACCAAATTGAGAATATTATAATGCCTTGGAATGATTATTATGAGGCTGGACCTCTGGGGAAAAAAAACCTTGAGAATGCAGTGCTGAAAAGCATTGTTTTTCTGTATTGCTCTAGGTACCCCATATGCAAATAAACTCCAAATCTCACACTGGTGGCCAGGTGCGGTGGCTCATGCCTGTAATCCCAGCACTTTGGGAGGCCAAGGTGGGTGGATCACCTGAGATCAGGAGTTCAAGATCAGCATGGCCAACATGATGAAACCCTGTCTCCACTAAATGTACAAAAATTAGCCATGATGGTGCACACCTGTAATCCCAGCTACTGGGGAGGCTGAGGCACGAGAATTGCTTGAACCTGGGAGGCAGAAGTTGTAGTGAGCCGAGATTGCACCACAGCACCCCAGGCTAGATGACAGAGCAAGACTTTGTCTCAAAAAAAAAAAAAAAAAAGCCTCACACTGGTAACAATAATAACCAGTACCTATTGAATGCTTTCTATTTACCGGGCTTGTGCCAACTGTTCTCTCATTCAACCCTCTCAATAGTTCTGTGAGGTAGACCTCATCATTTTCACCTTCTAGATAAGTAAACTGAGGCTCAGAGAGGTGGCATGGGCTGCCTAAGGTCACAGAGCTAACAGATAGTAGGTTGACATTAGACTCCAGCTCCCCCTGACTCTGAAGTCCACATTTTGAATCCCTGTTCTGGGAACCCTCAGGCTGGACTGTACCCAGCAGGAGATCAACATCAAGGCAGTGCACTGGGTCAGACACCAATCAGGGAACCAGAGGGAGGGGAAGGACCAGAACAGATAAAGAAATCGGAGGTGGAGCCAGGGGTCAGATGCAGAGTAGCTAGTTGAAGGAGCAGGGAAAGCACCCCGGGTTGGAGCCTGGGACCCTGGCAGCTGTCCACACTTGGTGCAAACATGCTTATGGCAATATGGTGGACACCTGGGGCAGGGAAAGGTAGGTGCACTTTGAAGTCAGAATCTGCTCATCTGGTTGGAAGAGAGAATGAGGCAACTAACCATCTGTAGATAGGCTTATTTCTCACTTTTTAAACAGCTGGCTTGGGTGGGTGCTCCCAGGGACTCAGCGCCAAGTCACCGGGTGAATTCTACCCAAAATATGTAAAGCCATGATGAGCAACCCACCCCACAGGCCACACAAGGCCCACCTAGTATCATTGGGTCCATGATTTAATTTGGAGATGAATAGTAAGAGGCCATCAACGTGTGCTGCCTCTCAAAAATGCTCGTAGTAATATTTTTTGTTGCTAAATTTAGTGTTATTTCACTCATGAGCATTGTTCTCTTACGTAGGTGATCTAACTCTTGAGAAATCACTTTCGATCCCCTCATAGGACTTGATAGAGTTATTTTGTTTTAAACAGAAAACAAAAGATGGCTCTTAAAGTCAACTATTTTCTTCTTTAATTCACTCTCAGGAAGGAAGGAGGGAGAGAGTGAGGAAGGGAGGAAGAGGGGAAGAGGAGAGGGAGGCAGGCTACCCCTGATGTTGAATCTCAACATCCTCAGACTGCAGACCACAAACTGTGCTCTCTGTGTACTCGTAGGAAGGCTATCCCACTGCCTTCCCTGCCAAGCTAAAACCAAGAGACTTCTCACCATTCCGCTCTCTCCTTCTCCCAGGGGTATCACCCCCAGCATCACTACTAGGGCTCAGGATATCACTAGAGTCCCCATCATCACTCAGTGTCTCCCTAGAAGATCTGTGAGGAGTCTCCTCTCAGACCTCAGTGTAAAGGCAGGGAGCAAGTGGCTGCTTTTGTCTGATAGGTGATGTGAACATGTCAAAAGGTCCTGTCCTCATGTTTGCATTGGTCACTAAAAATGTTGAGAGCAGATTTTGCATCTTTCCTTTCAGGATCTCACAACATGAATGTGGGTTCTCCAGCAAGTGTCCCCACTGACAAGACATGGGACCTTGGGCAAGTCATTTAAACTCTGTGAACCTTATCTGTAAAATGGAGTTAATTACCATTTGCCTCATAGGGCAGATGTGGAAGTGAAATTTAGAGGGATAGATAGATAGATAGAATAGATGATAGATAGATAGACAGATAGATCGATCGATCACATGCGCCTAGCATATAATAGGTCATCAGTAAATGATAGGTGGTGGTATTATTATCCTCAGCAGCACCCTGACACTACTTATACTAAATTTTCTTTTATTGAATTTTATTCAACTACCTTCTTTTTCTATTTCCACAGAATCTCTATCTTTTTACTTTTCGCCTTATGGTAGTATGTGTTTGTGAGGTTTGTGGGAGGAGGTTTGCAATCTACCTTAATATTGTGGAGCAGAGCAAGTCAAAAAAACTGAACAAGTATAATACTCAAATGAGGACTGTTTTTCCCAGACTCTACAGCTAGGCTGAAGTTGTTGTCAAGCTCTTTGCAGAATCTCTTGAATATTAAGGAATGCGGGGCATGGGGGTAGGTGTGGCAAGGACACCAGAGAGGAAAGAGGGTTCTTGTTTGGAATGCAAGAATGAGACCCACAGGAAGTAGAGAACCTTTGCCACACCAGGGCACTTCCAGGAGCTGATGACTTGGTCTTCCTTTCGACAGCAACTGACCAGGTTCTCTCTCGTGGCCATGTGGTCACACACGGACCAGCTTTTTCTGCATGTGCTGTTCTCCTGCTCCCAGTTGGCCCGCCCTCTCTTCAGTCTATATGCTTCTGCTTCCGTATGGCTTCTACTGCCTGCTGCTTGGGTTCCAGAGGGTCTGGGAGCTATGGCACCCTCTCTGTATGTCACAGACTTTCAACTTCAGCCACCTCTGCCAGCTGCCTCATTCTCCTATAATTTCCCAGGTCAAATCTCTAAGAAAGAAATACCATTGCATGCACTCATCCTTCTCTAAACCCATGTCCTAGTGTTGGACTCTGTAAGGGATGCCATTGAGTCCCACCCTTGGGAATCCTATGGGGCTGAAGAGTTGGGATGGGGACAGAACATGGAATAATCAGCCACCTATTTGGTTGCCTCGTGAGCAGGGCTAGGAGAGATATGGCTTTCCCCTAACAGGGAGGCCCCATGGTTGACATGTGGGTATACCATGGCACTTCCAAGTGGTCTTTCTGCAGTCTCCACCTGTACTTATGCTTTGCCCACAGGGTCTAGACTTGGGACCCAAATCCCAGCGCCACCACTAATCAGCTGCTTTGTTTCAAGCAATAATTCTTTCAGACTCTCAGATTTCTTATCTGTGAATGGTGATCCTGATAGTATCAACCTCACAGGGTTTTAACGTGGAGTAACTAAGATTATTGGAACACAGCCTAAAACATAGCAAACACTCAACACCTACAAATTGTTATCGCAATTGCCGTTAATGCAATTCAGAGTTGGGTAGAATTGGCTCATATCCCATTTCAGAACTCTTTAAGCCTCAGTTTCTACATCTATGCCAAGGTGTTTCTAACACGTTCCTCGCAGGGCTGGTGCAAATGCTGATGTATGTAGAGATCTCAAGCACTATCTGGTAGACACTAATATTAACAAATGCTTATTCTTTTCTCCCCTCATTCTTTATGGGGTGCCCCTTGAGTGTTTTCCTAAAAAGCCAGTCTCCTCCCCATAAGGCATCTCTAGAAGCATCCTATGAAGAGCTCATCCCTTTGGCTCTTGGAACCAATCATTGGCTAAAAACTCATCCTCAAGGAGCCAAAAGATGGTAGAATAGACAGGAAACTTGGAGTCCCACTGACCTTATCATTTAGGGGAAATGATGGGGGAAACTGAGGCCAATGATAAGAGGTAGTGGACCCATGTGAGAAACAAGCCAAACCAGAAACAAGACCATGCCTCTCCTGATTCCCAGTCCAACGTTTATGCCATACTTTATTTGCCCTCAGTAGATTTCTCCATCTGAGGTTCCCTTTCTCTAAGGCATCAAATATACTCACACCCCTTCCTGTGCTCCCAGAACCATCCCTGTGAAGATTTAAAAGCAAAGACTTTGAGGCAAACTGAAAGGGGAAAGAAAAACAGCCCCAGAGACGGTGGGAAAGCAGCAAAAAGCAGGTCCACAGCCTGGTCCTTCACAGAGCCAAGCCCATGGCTTAGCTATAACAAGAGTGACTTGGGAGTTATCAGGAAAAGGAGCCTCCAAGCCACGACGTCATGAGAATGGCAGGTGTCTGTGGGCCTTGAAAGTGAAAGGAGATTAGGCCAGTGTTCTGGGGCTAAGCCATTCGGCCTTGGGGTCCCCCACAGCAGACCACTTGCCCTGCCTAAGAAATGCTCACCAAAGCACCAACATGAGAAATGAATTTTAAAATTTGACATTATTAAAAATCATGGGCTCCGATTTCAAAGGCCGACAAGCCTGCCCCCTGCTCCCCTACACCCCCAGGCCTGGCCCATCCCACCAGAACAACTAACCTGTGAATCAGAGCCTGCCCTGGGGGAGAGAGTCTGGCAAATTAGCACTATCTACAGAGGAGGATGGAGTTACAATCTCCCCAGTTACAACTGGGGAGAATTCGGGACTCCTCCCTGGCTTAGCTCACATTCCCAGTTGCTTGTCACAATGCCTATGCCCAGAACTTCTGGGTCTTGACAGCAAATCTCTTGCCTCCCACACTCCTACAGAGTGGGATCCCAAGCGCCAGACAGGAAGTTAATGGCCTCCATGGGGAAGGCAAGTGGGTTCCCAGCCACCAGCCCTCTCAATCCCACTTGCTAAATTAACTCATAACTCACTCTCCCTTTCATCCAGGGGTCCCCCAAGTTGGGCTAAACTTGGAATGCTGCTTAGGCCCAGAATCTTGACACTGGTGTTTTTCAAAAGCCCCCCAGGAGACATGAGTGCTCGCAGCCAAAGTAGGAGGCTCTGCTACAGTCAATCCACCCTTCACACTGCAGCCAGACTTTTCTCTCCAAAGCACAGATCTATTGCCACCTCCAACGGGAGGGACCCCAACTCCTTCCTTTGGGATCCTATTTCCTTCACCATTGACCTAGTCCTCCACTCCCACCCTATCTGCCTTCACTCCCCCTTACACTCTAGTCATTGGCCCGGATTTTTATTTTTATTTTTTAATTGAGACAGGCTCTGGCTCTGTTACCCACCTGGAGACAATGGTGCGATCTCGGCTCACTGCAACCTCCACCTCCTGGGTTCAAGCGATTCTCGCACCTCAGTTCCCAAGTAGCTGGGACCACAGGCATGCACCATCACACCCATCTATTTTTTTGTATTTTTAGTAGAGATGAGGTTTCGCCATGTTGCCCAGGCTGGCCTCAAACTCCTGAGCTCAAGTGATCTGCCTGCCACAGCCTCCCAAAGTGCTGGGATTACAGGCGTGACCCACCTAGCTTGGTCAAATCTTCATTTTCTTTCTTTTTTTTTTTTCTCTTTTTCTTTTTGAGACAGAGTTTCACTCTGTTGCCCAGGCTGGAGTGCTGTGGCGCTATCTCGGCTCATGCAACCTTCGTCCCAGGTTCAAACAATTCTTTTACCTCAGCCTCCCAAGTAGCTGGGATTACAGGCACCTGCCACCACACCTGGCTAATTGCTTTTATTTTTAGTAGAAACGAGGTTTCACCATGTAGGCCAGGCTGGTCTCAAACTCCTGACCTCATGTGATCCACCCACTTTGGCTTCCCAAAATACCAGGATTGCAGGTGTGAGCTAATTCCCCCAAGCCAGATCTTCATTTTCTAAACAAACCACCTCTTTTGACTTTGGGGCTCCAACTATTCCATCTGCCTGGAATGCCGAGCCTTGCTCCCATCCATACCTAGGAAAGTCTTCCTGAACTTTCAGCACCCAACAGTAATGTCTCCCATGCCCCACACGGTATTCATTATTTCCTGGTGATAGTCAAAACCCATCCTTCATTAGCATTCACCATGAAGTAGTCACCACACAAATGGTAATTTTATACATTCTAATTCATTTCATCCTCACCACAACTCTTCAAGTTAAGTTTTTTTTTGTTTGTTTTTTGTTTTTTGTTTTTTTTTTTTTGAGATGGAGTCTCGCTCTGTCGCCAGGCTGGAGTGCAGTGGCATGATCCAGGTTCACTGCAACTTCCGCCTCCCTGGTTCAAGTGTTCCCCTGCCTCAGCCTCCCGAGTAGCTGGGACTACAGGTGCGCACCACCATGCCAGGCTAATTTTTTGTATTTTATTAGAGACAGGGTTTCACCATGTTGGCCAGGATGGTCTTGATCTCCTGACCTCGTGATCTGCCCACCTCAGCCTCCCAAAGTGCTGGGACTACAGGCATGAGCCACCGCACCTGGCCCAAGGTAAGTATTATTATCATCCACCTTTACAGATGAGAAAACAGAGGCAAGGAGACATGAAATAACCTGCTCAAGATCACATGGCTCTGCCTGGGTCCCAAATGCACTGTGCTATAGACACTGCTTAGTGCTTCCTTCTCTCTTCTTCCTCTATTGCAGAGAAATAGAAAAAAATAGAAAAACCAAAAAGAAATCTTACCCACCAAACACCTAGCTCCTTGAATGCAGAAATTGTCTTTTATTATGATAAGCATTACAGTAGCCTAAATATTATTATTCAGTGGTACTAATAGATTACTACATTAGTAGAAATTACAATTACTCTAATGTATGTGTGAATTATTCTCTCTGTGGCTTGAGCTGTTCATGCATTATCTTCTCTATAACTCAACAACCACATAAGGATGTGTATTATCTTTTCTTTATGTATACATTATCTGATTTATCCATAAGCTTTGTGAAGTTAACACCCAAGGTCACCCCACCCCTACCCTTGATCCTCCACCACTTAGAATAGTCAAGATGCAAACTCCAGACTCAATGATCTGTTTCATTAAACTGAATGTCTCATTGTAGGCCTCTACATTTGAGTTCTAATACAACCTATTAATAGAAAATTGCAACTTACTAGTAACTAGCAGGTATTAGCTCCATACTATGTGCCAGGAGTGGTGCTGAGGGCTCTATAGACATCAGTTTGTTTATTCTCAAAACCCCATGGGGCAGGGCGCATTGTTTGCCTCACTTTTTTAGATGTCTCACAGAAACTCAGAGAGGTTGTGTGATGTGCCCAAAGTCACAGAGCTGGCTGGAAGCAGGGCCATTGGAGGGGCCCTGCTCTTTGGGGGCTGTGTTCCCAAGCCCTCTTCTACGCTGAGAATAGAAGCACCAGAGACAGAGGTGGGGATGGTGGGGGGCAGAGAGGAGGGAGTGGCTATGAGCAGCATTCCATTAGATACAACTTTCTCAGGCATTTCAACAGATTCCTCAGTGCCTGCAGGACCAGATTGTCTCTACGGCAAATGATGACATGAACCGTCCAGTTGCTCCCAGTGACATCTTACTTCTGCTCCTTCCGGGCCCCTGCACAGGCCCCTATGCATTCCTGGTGACGTCACCCAGCTGTGCTCCCTCATCTCCCGGAGGAAGCTCTGTCACAATCAGGAAGGGGGAGGGCCCGGCGGGTGTGCAGAAGGATGGCACGGGAGACAGGCTGCCTCTTGGCGCCTGAAGGAATGCATTCTGGCCTGGCCGAGTTTGGGGAGGGTCCCCAAGCAGGGTCACTTCCTGATGATCAGAAGGTGGACGCTGAGGCCTGAAATGCCCAGGCTAGAGATGAAAAATAATCCAACTGAATAAATAAATCACCAAAGAGAGCAGCAACCACTGTCTGCCAAGAAATTTAATCCTGAATGTGGAGAGGGTTGATGGGGGTGGGGGGGACAAGGAGGACTGAGGTTCTGAAAAGATTTAATTGGTGATAGGGCCCTAGAATATGTAAATAGTCTCTTGGTTTCTGTCCTAAAAGGAGAAACAGATGCCAAGGACTCCAAGCTGAGCTTTCTTATGAAAATCACTAAGATCCCAGAATGCCATTTAAATTGTATATAATTTGATTGTTATCTCCTATAGGGAAGGGCTCCTTGCTCAAGGTTTTCTTTTACAACAGCACCCCCCCCCCTCATTGTAAGACTCAAAGTTCCATTTTCTGTCCCCTTTTCTCCCTTCCCCCTCCTCCAAAGCCCTGCAACCAGCTCAAGTTGGAGAGGGCAATGGAGAGTTCAGTGTGGGGGTCTGCGCTCTTAAGGTCTCAAAAGCCTGTGGCTAAACCTTTAACTCAAAAGACAATGGAAATGACATTAACAATTTCCAAGTCCAACCGCTGCTAAGAAATGTTCAGTGACACAGGGAGGGGAGTATCACACACTGGGGTCTGTCGGGGAAAAGAGGAGAGGGATAGTTGGGGGTGGGGGAGTTGGGGAGGAATAGCATGGGGAGAAATGCAGATATAGGTGATGGGGAGGAAGGCAGCAAATCACACTGCCATGTGTGTACCTATGCAACAATCTTCCATGTCTTCACATGTACCCCAAACCTAAAATGCAATAAAAAAAAAAAAAGAAATGTTCAGTGACAAGGAATCAGTTCGCTGTTTCTCCCTGGGCAGCCAGTCCTGTTCGTTTGGACCTTACTGATTCTTAGGCTGCTCCCCGTATGCTGGATTACATTTGTCTCCTTAAAACTTTTTACTTTTGCTCCTTGGCACTACACAAACACAATGGGTCATTCTTTCTCATGGCAAGCCCTTCTAGAAGTGCTCTGGGGGGTCAAATACTTTTGGACAGTTAAAGATAAGAAGTGAGGGGGGTGACGTGGAAGGAGCTTGGGAGTGAGAAGTCAGGACACTTGTGTTCTAGGGCCAGTTTTACCTCTTGAATGTTGAGGGCCTCAGTTTTCCCATCTTTAAAATGGGAGGACTGATGCCTGCCCTTTGCCAATGGGTTGAGGATAAAATGAGAAAGGGGAGACCAACTATTTTGGATGTAAAATAATCCCATAAAAGTGAGTTATAATTAAAACACCACCTGAACCCACAGAAGTGATAGAATTGGGCTGCGTTTCCTCCCCTGCAAAACTGAGGGGGGTGGAAACTGGCATCTCTGGAGTTCTTCCAGTTCTGGTGGGCAAGAAGTCTCATGTGAATGGGAAGAGAACAGAGCGGGAGTTTTACAGAGTTGTGCAACTCAACAAGCACTGGCCCATTTGTCTCTGGCCAGGGTGGCTACTGTGAGCAGATAGGATATTTCCAGAAGTGCAGAGGAAGAGGGGATAGAATGACAGGAGGAAGTACAGAAGGAGGCTCTTCTCATTTATTCAAGCATTTAGCAAGCTCCCACTGCATGTAGCACACTGGACAAAGCTGTGTGCAGGAGAATTCCCCCAACAGTGATAGGTTTGCCAATGGGCCACAGAAAATGATTTTGCATGGTGTGGGAGGCTGAATATGCCCCCCCAAAGCAATCCACATCCTAATCCCCAAAACCTGTGGATCTGTTACCTGACCTAGCAAACGGTAACATTGTAGGTGTAATTAACATTTGTAATCAGTTATCCTGGACTCTCCAGGTGAGCCCAACATAATCACAAGCGTCCTGATAAGAGGGAGGTGGGAGGATCAGAGTCAGAGAAGGCCATGTGATGTTGGAAGCAGAGGTCAGAGTATGCAGGGTCATGAGCCTCTAGAAGCTGGAAAGGGTAAAGGGACAGATTGTCCCCCAGAGCATTCAAAAGGAACACAACCTTGCCAACTCATTTTGGAATTCTGACCTCCAGAACTGCAAGAGAAAAAATACGTGTTGTTCGAAGCCACTAAGTTGGTGGCGATTGTTACAGCGGTCTTAGGAAATTTTCCACATCAATTGTTATCCAACTGTTTTAACTCTGTTAGAGCACACCGGCCAGGTAAAAGACACGTGCATCTACATACAGAACAAGCACGTCAACCCAATTTGATTCCGCTCAAGGTCTTTGCACATGCTGTTCCCTTTGCCAGGAAAGCTCTTCTCCTAAATCATCACACAGCTCCCTCCTTTCACCTCTGTGATTTCTGCTCAAGCTTCAGGTCCTCAAGATTCTTTCCAGGCTGCTCTATCTAAAATTGTGCCAGGTATCCCACCCACCTCCCCACCCAGCCATCCCAGTGTTTTTCAAACTGCAGGCTGCAATCCATTCCTAGACTGTACAACCCATCTAATGTGACACATAACCAGCATCTTCTAAAATAAAATAGAAAATATCAGAACACATAACGTGTAATAAAGGCAAGTAGTGTTTCTTAACATTTTTATTTCTCTTTTGTGTATGCTTGTGTGTATATTGGGCTGCAACGTAAAATCAGTTTCTTACTATGAATCAAAAATTTTGAACTAATACATTACCCTGCTGAATTTTCTTCAGAGCAGCCGATGTTAGCCGAAATTCTCTTCTGTATACATTTATTATCCATCTCCTCCAAGTAAATGCAATCTCCATAAGGGACAGACTTTGCCTGTTCTTTTTTTCTTGCTGTATCCCCAGCACACAGAGCAGTGCCTACACCCCATAGGCATACAATCAAGATTTGTTGAACAAATGAATGAATTAATTAATGAGCCCATGATTTTGTGAATATTATTGTTTAGGACAGAAGCAACAGTTATTAAAAGTGAGTTAATTTAAAGGAACATATTAATTAAATATTAATACAAGTAAATAATACAAAAATCATGAAGATTATATTGAAATACTAAATGTGGGGGCAAAACCATTCTCTGCTCCTGTGGAGCCTTCAAGCTAGCTGGCGAAACCAGCTCCAGAAGGGCTAAAGAACGGGCGAATCCTGTCCCAGAATGTTGGAGATCACATTCACCTCCTCTGGTTTCACCAATAAGAATCCCCACAGCCCAGAGGGGCAGAAGAGGGCAGAAGCTGGCCACCAAGTGGCCAGCTGCTGAAGCCACAGCAGAACCCCACATCCCTCCTCGCGGGGGCAAGCTCTCTCTCCTTTCAGCCTGAATGACAGCTTTGGGCACGCTGGGTACTCTCAACTCAAACACATGTAGGCCCCTGACTCCAAAAATCCAGGACAGGAAGGTTCATCCTAACTCTAGCCCCACCCTCCCTACCCCCTACTCTCATCCAATGCTTTTTTTTCTCTCTTCTGTAACATACTGTCCAGGAATTTAGAGGCAGCGTCATGTGGTAGATAGATATCCAGCTCAAGAATCTGACACAACTGGCTTCCAATAGGCCTGTGTCTATTCCTTACAACCAGGAAGTTTGGGCATGTTTCTTAACCTCTCTGAGCTTCACTTTCCTCATCTGTAAAATGGAGCTCATACACAAAATCACTCTGTAAAATGCCCAGAAGAAAATAAGGTCTCAGGAAATGTTGATTCTCTTATGCTTTCTGCCTAGGGATTTCTGCATTATTATTGTGGTTTCATCTTTAACCAGCGCCCACAGAGGGTGCGCTCTGTTCAGATGTCTTCAGCAACAAGCCGGCCAGGAGGCATCATCTTCCAGTGTCAGCCCCAGGCACTCCAGAACAGGTGTCCCTGCAAGGGGGCTCTGTCCTCCAAGGTGGAGGGCACTCATTTCAGCTCAATGAGACACTAAAGCAACCATGCAGGTGTCAGAATGGGAATGAGCTGCTCGAGAGTGGGACAGACCCCCTTCCAGTGCTGAGGGTCTGATTTCCCCATCCCTTTCCCACTAAGGTGCAGTCTAGCCAGAACCACAGGATGACCCTTGTGGGCTCCTTCCTCCATGAAACAAACATTAAAGCACATGTTTCACAACTGCATTGGTATAGAGACAAAAGTCAATATCCTAAAAGTTCATTTTTTTCCTGATTTTAAAAGAAATTAAAATACATTCATGGGCCCTTAAAACTATTCTTACATGCTCTGAGCACTGTGCCTGTGTGTGGTGCCCAAAGGCCAACTCAGCCCTGCTCCAGCCCCGCTCTGCTCATCTGTTCCACAGGGAAGGCCAGCTCTGTGTTGTTAACTCCAACTTAGAAAGATTTTGTGTGTTGCTTTTGTTTGTTTGTTTACAGACAGGGTCTTCTCTGTTGTCCATCCTGTGGCGCCATCATGGCTCACTGCAGCCTTAAATTCCTGGGCCCAAGCAATCCTCCCACCTCAGCCTCCCCAGTAGCTGGGACTACAGGTGTGTGCCACCATGATTGGCTAATTTTTTTTTTTTTTTTTTTTTTTTTTTTTTTGTAGTGCTGAGGTATTTTTATGTTGTGTAGGCTGGTCTCAAACTCCTGACCCTGAATGATCCTCCTTCTTCAGCCTCCCAAGGTGCTGGGATTACAGGTGCAAGCCACCGTACCAGGTCTAAAGTTCTTTACAGTGAGAAAAATGTGTGTCCCTTTAGCTTCCACTCTCTTTGGCCCCAATCTTAAATACAGAGAAAGAGAGCTCCCCGTCATCCTGTAGGAGGTCAGCTATCTGTAGCGGGTGGAATGGTGGCCCCCAAAGTTATTACCATGTCCCAGATCATCTGAGTTTTACCATATTTGGAAAAAGGGTCTCCAAATATATAATTAAGGATCCCCCAGGTGAAATCATCCTGAGATTATCCAGGTGGGCCCTAAATCCAATGACAATATGCGTATAAGAGACACACAGAGAAGACAAGACCGTGTAATGATGGAAGCAGAGACTGGAGTGATTCATCCTCAAGCCAAGCAAGGCCTGAAGCCACCAGAGGCTGGAAGAAGCCTGGAAGGATCCCACACTGAGATGGTTTGGATTTGCGTGTTCGCAAAATGTCATCCCCAATGTTGGAAGTGGGGCCTGATAGGAGGTGCCTGGATCACAGGGGTGGATCACTCATGAATGGTTTAGGCCATCCCCTTGGTGCTAAGTGAGCTTTCACTCCGAGTTCCCAGGAGAGTCTGGTCATTTAAAAGTGTGAATCCCCTCCTCCCCCTGCACTCTCACTGTCTGACTTCTGCTTTCACCATGTGAAGTGCCTGCTCCCCGCTACATCTCCCCGCCATGATTGTAAGCTTCCTAAGGCATTTGCAGAGGCTGAGCAGATGCCGGCACCATGCCTCCTATAAAGCTGTAGAACTGGGGGCCAATTAAACCTCTTTTCTTTATAAATTACCCAGTCACTGAAACTTCTTTAAAGCACACAAGAACAGCCTCATGTCTCCCAAAATGTCAATGGCTGGGCAGTCACTTTGTTAATGCAGTATTAATACTCTCATTCTACTAAATGGTGATGCCTCTCCTGTATCTCCCCTTGTCTTACACAAGACCAAAATATATTGATTTTTTTATTTCCATTTATGCAATGACAACTGTCAATCTAGGCCAACACGTGCTTCAAAAATGAGGAAAATAAAAAAGGAAAGATGACTTATAAGTCCAGAAACAAGAAGATGCAAATGATATTTCCAGAGGGGCCACACGAGTTAGCCCATAACTATAAGGTGAACATACTGCTTCCACCTAGAGAATTGCTGAGGCAGGAAAAGGCCAGTGAATAATATAATCTCTCAAGAAAAGAAATGAACCAGGAGCGGTGGCTCACACCTGTAATCCCAGCACTTTGGGAGGCCGAGACAGGTGAATCACGAGCTCAAGAGATTGAGACCATCCTGGCCAACATGATGAAACCCCGTCTCTACTAAAAATACAAAAATTAGCTGTGCGTGGTGGCACATGCCTGTAGTCCCAGCTACTCGGGAGGCTGAGGCAGGAGAATTGCTCAAACCCTCAAGGCAGAGATTGCAGTGAGCCGAGATCGCGCCACTCTACTCCAGCCTGGAGACAGAGCAAGACTCTGTCTCAAAAAAAAAAAAAAGAAAGAAAGAAATGGACAGAGCCTATGGTGGCATAGAGATGCTGACATCCCTCATGGAACCCTGCCAAACCCAAGTTCTTTAAAACTTGGCCCAGGGGCCTGACATTGCACAGGCATTTTCTGGACAATCAATTCCCATCCAGTCCAGGTAAGGCAGAGGCTGGAAGGGGAGCTGTGCAACTCTCAGGCCAGACCCCACTTCCTTTGAACCCCAAGAATTTGAAGATGTGGAATCAAGCAGACCTGGCTTCGAGTCCTGGCTCTTCAACCTGTAACTGAGAACTTAGCTCCAGTTATTTATTATAAATTTTCTGAGCCCTCCATTGAATGGAGATGACAGCTTTCTTGGGCTGTTTAGAGCCCAAATGAGGTGACTTGTGGAAACAGTTTAGACAGATGGCAGGACTCAAGGACTGGTAGCTCTTATTTCAACAGGGCAAGCTTTTTCTTGAGCAATTCTAGCGTTTCCCAGGCCAATGCTTAAGACTATACGTTGGGCCAACAGCACCACCTGGTGGTCAGTATAAGATCTGGCCAATCTCGCCCAGGGCTTCAGACTTAGTCTGGTCCTAGGGAGGCTGGCATTCACACACACACACACAAAGGCTGTCCCATAAAAAGGAACCTGGTTGAAAGACGCCCCATAGTCAGGACTAAAGCATAACCTGACTTGTTTTCTTCCCTAACAGAAGAAAAACTGGTAGTGTGCAAGAAACTGAACATTGGGTTCAGTCGACCTTAGGCAAGACATCTCACTTCTCTGAGCTTCCATTTCTTTATTTGTATAATGAAAACAATGATACCTTTTTTGTAAGAATCAAAAATGAAATAAATCTAGGTCCAGTAAGAGGCATCTAACAAACACTCATGGCCATTTTTTATGTTTAAGAAGCAACTGCACGTGTCTGACCCTTAAAAGCTTTACGTAATCTTTAGACAACATCTAGAATATGTCTTGTGTGTCTGGGGCAAGTTTTCAAGAAGAAACACTCAGCAGCAAGCTCTCTCCTGGGCCCTGGTCCCTGGCTCTGGAGTCACCCCTTGCCTCTGGGGCCACCGCTCCTGGGTCGGACCTGCTTGGGGAGCACCCATGAGAAGCTAGGGTTCTCGGACACTGGCAAAGAAGGAGATTATTCATTCATTCATTTAACAAAAGTACTAAGCATTTGAGATACAAAGATGGTTTTGACATGGCTCCTGTCCCCAACGAGCTTGCATTCTAACCAAGACAGCAGAAGAATAAAGAAATACTTAATTGCAAGCCGGGCGTGGTGACTCACGCCTGTAATCCCAGCACTTAGGGAGGCTGAGGTGGGCAAGTCACGAGGTCAGGAGTTCAAGACCAGCCTGGCCAACATGGTGAAACCCCATGTGTACTAAAAATACAAAAATCAGCCGGGTGTGGTGGCATGCACCTGTAGTCCCAGCTTCTTGGGAGGCTAAGGCAGGGGAATTGCTTGAACCTGGGAGGCGGAGATTTCAGTGAGCCAAGAACATGCCATGGCACTCCAACCTGGGCAACAGAGTGAGACTCTGTCTCAAAAAAAAGAAGGAAGAAAGAAAGAAAGAAAAGAAATACTTAATTGCAACAGGCCAGGTACTCTGATAGAAATGTGTACTGTTTAGAAAGACAGCACAGAGCAGGAAGTAGCCAATTCATCCTAGGGGAGTCTGATGGATTGAACAGTTCAACAAACATAGGAAAGAACCTGCCAAGCACAATGTGAGGATCTGGAGATTCAAGGATGAGTAAAACTCAATCCCTCCCCCAAAGAAATTGTGGTCAACCAAGGTAAGAGAAAGATGTGAGAGAACATGACATGTGCTCTGGGACCACAGTGGGTATTGATTAGGGGAGTTTGAAGCAAAGGGAACAGCCTGAGCAAAGAAAGGCTTAGAGTAGAGATGAAGCAGTATCCACCAAGTGCCTTCTTCACACTCACCCACTACATCTTCTGAGCTGCTTTCTCTGCTTTGGGATTCAGGAAATGCAATTTTTAAAATTCAATGCCATTTTTTAGGCTTTCTTATCCTCCACTCTAGTCCCTTTTCCCAAGGGTTACAGATGGGCAAGCCCTGAATCACATCACCCAGAACATGCCCAGGCAACCCACTCCCTACTTATGTTGCCTTGGCATGGGTGACACCTTCATCCCCAACCCCCTCGGTTGTGACTCCTCTCTCCAAGGTGACCTTCTCACCAATGTCCTGGAACAGCTTCCCCAAGTCTCTACGCCACTGTCCTCCCTCAACTCCCAAACTACCTGAGGCTCCAGTGTCCCTCTGACCTACCAGCTGGAGAAGGTTGGGATGGAGGCAGCTGTTACAAGGATGCTATGGTAGAGGGGGGTGCCCACAGGCTCTGAGTTCCCCTGCTGATCAGATCCAAGAGAAGTAAGTGGAAACTACCACCCAGGCAGCTTCATTTCCCAAGAGCCTACTGTGTTCATTCACTCTTAAGTGGCAGCAGAGCAAGGCAATTAAGGGCTCAAGGGTCTGGATTTCACATCCAATGGCCTGGGACACTTCCTAGCTGGGTGGGCTCAGATAAGTCACTTCAGCTCTCAGTGCCTCCATTTCTTTTGCTGTAAAGTGTAGACTAGGACTTTTGTGAAGATTAAATAACATAAAGTACTTAGAAGGCTGCCTGGCACAAAGCAAGACGTCATTAACCATTAGCTATTATCCAATCGTAACTATTTCTTGAGTATCTGCTATGTGCCAGGACTGAAGTCGCTGTGAACCAAAAAGACCTGGTCGACAGACGAACCATGAAAGTAAGACACAAATGTCTCTATAATCACCACTGTGATGGGTGTTATGAAGAAAATGGATAGTATTAATGGAGAAAATAAAAGGAATAAAGAGAGGCGACGTAACTGTTAATAGATTGGGGGTAGTGAAATTTAAGCTGAGACCAAAAGGATGTGTAGGAATGAGATGAGGAGCCATAGGAAAGGGTGCTAAGGTCCTGAGGCAGCCAAGAACACTGAGCCATCAGGAGCTGGATGGAGAGGGCGCTTGCAGTGAACAAGAGAGAAAGGACCCTGAGCTGGGGCTGGAGAAGCAAGTAGAAGCCGGCTCCACCAGGGCCCTAAGCCACGAGGAAATGAACACTACTCTCAGTCAGTGGGAATCCAGTGAAGTGTTTGGGGACAGGGTATGCTTTCACACATGACTTAATTTACATTTTCAGAAGATCACTCTGCTGATTACCATAAGAATAGAACCGGGGGCATCAGAAAGGAAGTGATTATAAATAGGGAGGTGGCCAGGGCTAGTGCAGGGACACTGGAGATATACCTGCAGATATAATCAATGAAGACAGTGACAGAATAGATACGGAAGGTGAGGGAGAGGGAGGATGAAGATCACATGTAACCCAGGGAAAGACTGAAGGAGGTGCAGATGTCAAGCAAGACCAAGAGTCAACTTTAGAGATGCCAGACAGACAGCTCTGTCTGCAAATTTGGAATTCCAAAGAAATGTACATTTAGGAGCAATTCGTCTAAGAGTGAGAGCATATACAGATTTCATGTCAAGTCATGGGAATGAACAAAATTACTTGGGGGAGAAATTATAGAGAGAGAATAGAAGTGGGATCAGGATTAAAGACTTCAACATTTAGAAAGCAAGTAGAGAAACAAGAACTGGCAAAAAGAGATTGAGAAGGAGAGGCCCAAATGATAGGAGGAAAAGCAGGAGAAACCCATGTTTCAAAAAGGAGGCAATGGGACACAGGGCCTATAGCTACTTCCAGGTTAAGTAAGATGAAGACAGACAGGAAGCCACTGGCCAGGTGCAGTGGCTCACGCCTGTAATCCCAGCACTTTGGGAGGCTTCAGCCCAGGAGTTTGAGAACCAACCTGGGCAACATAGCAAGACCCGTCTCTACTTTTTAAAAGACAGAGAGAGAAGGAGCCATTGAGTTTGGCATCACGGCAGCTGTTGATGACCTTGGCAAGAGCAGCCTCATGAATGGCAGGGTGGACGCTAGATTAGACTGGGTGGATGCAGGGGCAGATGTGTGGGCAGTTCTGTGTAGCAACTGGAGTCTGGCATGGGGCAGGGAGTCAAGGAAGGGCAGTAGCTAGACAGGGATGGAAGGGGTCAAAGGATGTTTTTCATCCCTTTAAAAAGTTGAAATTTTTCAGCAGTTGTTAGAGTACTGGCTGAGATGAGCCGTTAAGAGAGCAAAAGGACAGCACAGCTGAAAAGGGGGATAATAGTAGAGACAGGCCCCTGAGAGGTCAAATGGGGCTGGGTCCAGAGCACGTGTGGGCAGACGGGTCTATCAGGAGGGAGAGGAGAAGCTGGTGGCCAATGGAGGTAGGGCTGTTAAACTGAACTCTAGAGAAGTGAGAACCCAGCTCCGTGCAAGGCCCTGCCACGTTTAATGCTAAACATAAGTCTTAGGAAATTTACTTTATTTCCCCCACTTGAGAAATGAGGGGGGATGCAGGAATGTTAAGTTCCTTGGCCCACTGTCCTGTTGTTGAGCAGCCCAACCAGAATTCAAACTGGACTTTGTCCAACTTAAAGACTGTGTCTTCTTCAGCATGTTGCCCTGAAGAGGTCACAAAAAAGTACTCAATATTGAGGGGGTGCTCACCAAGTGTTAGTTGGATGATGTGTTAGTTATAAACATAAACTGACCCCAAACCGTTTTAATGTTGATTGGAATCTATTGGCAGCAGCAGAGCATGGAGCCCCCTGGTACTAGGAGGGGCTGGTAGAGAGTGGTTGCTTAGAAAGGAGTAGGGAGAGCTAAAATGAGAGCTGGGTGGAAG
Source organism: Ateles fusciceps (assembly GCA_036589455.1). Classification (NCBI taxonomy): domain Eukaryota; kingdom Metazoa; phylum Chordata; class Mammalia; order Primates; family Atelidae; genus Ateles; species Ateles fusciceps. Next base: position 4,609,720 of record JAZHEH010001386.1, on the reverse strand, counting down.
GGCAGGTAAAAGAGGAATAGGCCAGCATAAATCCACTGGGATGCAGATCTCCACAAAGGCCTCTGGGAGTTCTCTGGTCTCTGAGCCCACCTGTTTCATCCCACTACACTAAAAAGTAACAGTGGAGCAGAGACGGGCTAGCTGTTCGCCAAGCCCTTTTCCCCTTGGTCCTGGGCATGCAGGTAGACCACACTTCCCAAATATCCTTGATCCAGACACCACACACCAGAATACAGATGAGCTGGGGTTCTCCTGGATTCCTAGCTTGCCAGATGTCATGGGTTGGGAATTCCCAGCAGAGGTTGAGGCCCCCGGTATTATGCAGCGCTGGATTCTGGATCAGGCCCCAGCTCTATCACTCACTAGCTCTGTAGTTGTCACCAACTCACTTTATCTCTTAAGATTATGAAACACTCATTTATCTCTAAGATTATGAAACACTCATTGACGGGTTTTCCTCTAGCATTTCCTGTCTGACAGGTCCATTATCCCATTAGACACTGGACTTCACAGCATCTATTTCTTCAGAGAAGGAAAGCTACATCAGAAGCAAAGAAAAAGTTTTTGATTTTTGAAAATAGATAGACATTGGAATCTCAGGACATAACAATTATATGATAAGTCAGAATTCATTTCTTGATCCAAGATTGAATAAAGGACCCCTCCATATAAAGAGTAATGGTGAAGCCAGGCATGGTGGCTCACCCACTTTGGGAGGTAGAAGCAAGAGGATCACTTGAAGTCAGGAGCTGGAGACCAAACATAGCAAGACCTCAACTCTGCAAAAAAGAAAAAAAATTGGCCAGGCGCAGTGGCTCACACCTGTAATACCAGCACTTTGGGAGGCCGAGGCGGTTGGATCATGAGGTCAAGAGATCGAGACCATCCTGGCCAACATGGTGAAACCCCGTCTCTACTAAAAATGTAAAATTTAGATGGGCCTGTTGGTGTGCGCCTGTGGTCTCAGCTACTCGGGAGACTGAGGCAGGAGAATTGCTTGAACCTGGGAGGCAGAGGTTGCAGCGAGCCGAGATCAAGCCACTGCACTCCAGCCTGGCGCCTGGTGACAGAGCAAGACTCTGTCTCAAAAAAAAAAGAAAAAAGAAAAAAATTAGCCATGTACTTGTAGTTGCAACCGTTATTTCACATTCAGAGTAATAGCTACTCAAGAGGCTGAGGCTGGAGGATCACTTGAGCCCAAGAATTCAGAGGCTGCAGTGAACTATGATCATGCCACTGCACTCTAGCCTGGGCAACAGAGTGAGACCGTATCTCTAAAAATAAGTAAGTAAAGCAAGCCCAGAGAAGACAGGCCCACCATTTACCAAGTTCATTTTTCCCATGGTCCTGGGTATCGGGTAGACTACACTTCCCAGATACCTTTGCAGGTAGACATGGTCACGGGACTGAGTTCCAGCCAACAGAACATGATTAGTACTGATGTGCGCACTTCCAGGCCTGGACCCAGAAAGTGTTCCAAGTTCGATTCTTCCACACTCTTGCTTAATTCAGGACCTGATGCCAACATACCCAGCAACTTTGAAAGCCACATGCTGGGGATGAGGAAGCCACAGATGGAAGGTGTCTAGACAGCCACCTGCCAATTAGAAACACCCATTTTGGATTTCATGTGACTGATTAAGAAGCCTCTACAGTGTTTAAACTATGATACATTCTTGGGGTTCACATCTAATACTGCCTTTGATAAAACAATTAGAGATGAGGCCGGGCGTGGTGGCTCACACCTGTAATCCAAGCACTTTGGGAGGCCAAGGCGGGCGGATCACCTGAGGTTGGGAGTTCAAGACCAGCCTGACCAACATGGTGAAACCCCGTCTCTAAATAAAAATAAAAATAAAAAACAATGAGAGATGAAAGCCCGAGGGAAACACGGCAGGGCAGTGCAGGCGGTCACAGGAAAACAGAACTGAGCAACAATCCAGTTTTATCCCCCACAGAATGAAGTGAGCTTGAAACAGAAATTAAAGTTGACTATTTGCACATTGGAGTTTGTGGACTAACATTTTTTTTCTTGCTGCTTCTCCAATAATGGAGCTAAAAATTTGGTCCTTCCTTCCTCATAGAGTTGAAAGAATCAAAATCAAATAATGTTCTTCATAGTAAACTGTAAATTATTCTGAAATACAATTTATCATAAATATAATTTATCATTTATCATAAATTATTCTGAAATATAATTTATCATCATCATCATCAACTTTGGCCAAAGTTGATAGGGGAATCTCAAGGGTCCAGCTCAGGGGGCATTTATAGCAGGAAGGCCAGACCCTTCTGCAAGCCCAAGGAAAAGGGGGAATGTCCACTCCTTGGATAAGGCCTGTAATCCCCCAGTTCATGGACCCTAATCCTAAAAAAATGGCTCCTTCTCTATTCCTCAAACCCTATACCCTTCCTCAAGCAAAAGCAGCCTTGTTTCCTAGAGATCTATCAGATGCTCCTGATGACAAGGGAGAAAGAGGACTTTTGATGGAGAACAGAACCCGAGAATGTGAAGGGTGTCACCACCTCACCAGGGAGGCAGGGCTGAGTCCACTTCACTCAGTCCAGGCTGCAGGGAGCCCACACCCCATGTAGAAACAAGCTGATCTCCCCCCTCCAAAGGAGGCTCTCAGCGAATGGGACCTACATCCCCCCATGGCCATGTACATTCCTCACTATATCTGGCCCTTAATGGAGACATTGCTTTATGGAAATAAGCAACCATTATTTCACATCCATAGTCATAGCTAAAAATAACTGGTACATTTATTAAGCACTCATTTGGTAGCAAGAACTATACTAAAAATGTTAATACCACATGTCCTTCTCACAAAAATTATTACTATCTTCACTTCTTCTTTTTTTTCTTTTGAGACAGAATCTCACTCTATCACCCAGGCCGGAGTGCACTAGCGCAATCTCGGCTCACTGCAATCTCCCACCTCCTAGGTTCAAGTGACTCTCCTGTCTCAGCCTCTGAGAAGCTGGGATTATAGGCACCCACCACAATGGCCCGGCAAATTTTTATATTTTTAGTAGAGATGGGGTTTCACCATGGTGGCCAGGCTGGTCTCAAACTCCTGACCTCAAGTGATCCACCCACCTCGGCCTCCCAAAGTGCTGGGATTACAGGGATGAGCCACCGGGCCTACCCTTATTATCTTCATTTCAAAGATGAAGCACCTAAGATTCAGAGAGGCCAGGTGACTCGTCCTAAGTCACAAAGCTTGACTGCAGCAAAGTTGGAATTCAAATGAATGACTGCCTGACTTCAGAGGCCAAGCTCTTACTCAGTAAGCTATATGGCATCTTATTTTCTGTTTATATTGTTATAGGCATCAGCCATGTGTTCTATGCATTTAGGGCATCTGATGCTTTTTAAAAGAGACACATTATTATCAAGTCTCATCAGCGTCCTTGCTTTGCATGTTACCATGTTAACTGAAACTCATGGATATCATCACCATGTTCCCACTTGACAAGTCTCAGTTGCTGTGGAGCTGTACAAAGCAAGAATAGCCTGTGTTATCCTCGTTGCCATTATCAGCGAGTCTGCCATTATCAGACTGCAATCATGCTGCATAACAGGCCTCTCCAAAACTCAATGACCTACTACCACAAGCATCTGATCTGCATCGCTCTCACATCTCTGAGGTGGCTGGGGCAGCTCTGCGTCAGGCTGCAGGGCAGCTGTGCTTGGCCTCAGGCTCCGGGTTGGGTTCAGACCTATATGTGTGCCTGCACCTTCTTCTTGGACCAGCAGTTAGCAGAGCGTGTTCTTCTCATCCTAGGGGTTCTGTATAAGAGGCCAAGTTGCACTAGAACATTTAAAGCCTCTGAACACTCTTAGCATCCCATTGGCCAAAACAAGTCAGATAGCCAAGCTGACATCAATGAGGTGGGAACTTGTACTCCACTCACAGCTGGGGGCACTGTAAAGTCACATGGAAAAAAGTAGAGATACACAATCCTATTCCAGGGGGTAAAAAAGTAAGACCCAGAGCCAGCCGGCCATAGTCAGTGTCTTCAGCATCATTATCAACAGGCTTCTAGCTTGGTTAATAGGTTGGCAGAGAGCAGTCCTGATATCCTTCTGAGGGCTGCAGGGGATGCTCAGCCTAAGAGATTCTGATGGCCTCCCTTTCCCTTCCGCCTCCTCCTCCCTCCTGACGGTATCTTGATTTCTCCCTCTGCCTCCAGGTACCCTCCTCTCAACTCCTTCCCTTTCCCTGGCTCTAGTTATTGCAGAGACAGGTTCTCATCAAAACCTAATTGAGCCAAAACAGGACTGCAGCAAAATTCAGAATCAAATTCACCAAAATAGAGTCCCTCAGCTTTGCAGCTATTTCCTGCCTTGAACTTCATAACCGTATGAAGGATGCAGGGCTGGACTTGTTTTCCAGGTTCCCACTGTATCAGTGGGAATATTGAAGCTCAGAGAAGTTATGATTTGCTCAAAGTCTCATGAGAGCGTAACAGTGGCCCAGCCCAAACTTGAATACAGGTCTTCTCTCTCCAGGCCCTGGTAAGGGGAGGAAGGAAAAGTCATCAAACCCAGATCCTGAAAACAGTGAGGGTTTGGGCAAGTCAGACTCGGTTGGGAGAAATGTCTGGGAAAAGGTGTGTCCCACGAAGATTCCATGCACACACTTCCCTCCGGAAGTTTGGTCTGCACAGCTGAATGGAGTCCAGCTCTCAACAGTCCTTCACTGGGATGTGGCCAGAAGCATCTGGGCCACAAGAATTCAGTGTCCTTCTGAGTGTCTTAAGAAGAGCAGATTTGCATCTTAATTCTAGGAACTGTATGAGTTTATTCACATCCATCACTAGGCCCCAAAGAGGTGTCGTTTTCTATTTCTCCAGGGTCTTTTCTCCAGCCTCCCTTGCTCTCCACCCACCCCATTCCTGCCCCTCCCACCTTCTCTAGACATGAAGATGGTCTCCTGGCTGATGGGGTTTGAAATGGAATAAACATTTTAAACAAACTCCATCCTGCAGACATTTTAGCTACAAAGTGGTATTGCTATGTTTTGGGGATGATAGTAAAATAAGGATTTTTTTTGAAAAGTTAATGAATTGGCTGACATGATGTCAGAAGGACTGGAGCCAAAGGTGTTTTGCTAAAGGGAGTCTCCCCCACAGCCCCCACTCCAGACGACACAGCACCCCTGGAGCCCATAGTACTTGCGACTGTTCACGCTGTTTACACACCCAGCTCCGCTGACTGCCTCTTTGTGGGAAGTTGTTTACATGAATTTATTTTGGGAAAATTCCATTAGACAGCACCAGGATTTCTTCACAAATCATTGCCTCTCACTTGTGTCTTGATCAAATCTGGGCAGGCGACGTTTTCTTCAGAGCCCTGTCTCCCTGCATTTCTATGAGGGACTGAGGGGGTACTCAGGGAGAGGGGACGGGAAGGCTAATGAAGTAGCCAGGGATGGCCTGGAAAGAAGAGGCCTGTTTGGTTGGATTGGAGACAACACTTTGGGGACAACAGAGGGTCCCTACTGACTTGGGGACTGCAGACTCACATGTGGTTTCCAGCCTGCAGCCATGCACGGACTTGCCCGTCCTGTGCCTGGCCCCGTGCTAAGGTGCTGGGACGCAGGGACACATTGGCAATGCTCCATGATTCCAAGAACCTTGGAATTCGATGAAAGAGAGAGCGACAGAAACAAGCAATTCCAATCAAATGGTCTTGAGGTCCTGCTTGCCCCACCCGACCCTTCATTAGGTGTGTGGATCCTTTCTGTCAATTTACTTTTGTCATTCTGTCTGTTGAAGGAGAATTCCAAACATTGGATGTACCCCAATTAGCTCCCATTGGTTTGACCTTACATTGGCATTACACGTAAGTGTGCCACCCAGTCACTTCTTTAGTGCCGGAGCAATTCCCTCTTGTCCCCAAAGACAGATTTACCAGATACCTATTTGGTGCCAATGCCTCTGGATCCGGAGATGCTGAGACATTGTCCTTGCTTTGCAAGAACTCAGCCTGGACCCAGCAGAGGAGGGGGAGGAATGGGTCCGCAGATAAACCAGACAGGAGATACTTGCTCTCAGGTGGGGGGAAGCTGGCTGTGGTTCCAGACACTCTCCAAGGAGAGCTAGAAGGAAGGGGGCGGCTCCCGGCAGTAACCCAGCTCCACTTATGGGTCCAGCCACCCTGTGCCTTTATCTATCCAGCAGGTCTGGCTTCCCTATAAAACAATTCTCCCAACACACAGACTGCCAAGGTACACGGTCACAGGGTTCACCGAACATCCTTGGGAGGGATCTGCTTCTCTGGGTGCCTCATTTCTAATTGGAAGGGGCTGCACCACCGGGTCTGCACATGTGTTAGCCATAAGAACCTCTGTGGAAACATCTTGGGCAGTGCTAGTGGCCCACATTTACTGAGCACTTACTACACATTAGGCACAGGTATGAGTGTTTCACATGCATCAATGCACTTAATCCTCACAGCAACCCCCCTAACAGGTGCTCACAGTCATCCAGAAGGGACGTGTTGCAAGACCTCCTGTGGACACCAGAAACCTTGGATAGTACCGAATCTTGTATACACTGTTTTTTCCTATACATACATAACTATGATTCAGTTTAATTTATAAATTTGGCACAGTAAGAGGTTAACAACAATAATAACAAACAGGACAATTATACCAATATACTGTAATAAAATTATGTGAATATGGTCTCTCTTTGTGTCTATCTCTTTCTGTCTCCCTGTCTCTGTCTCTCTCTCTTTTCTCTCAAAATATCTTACTTACTAGACTCACCCTTCTTCTTGTGACCTGTCAATCTGATAACCAAGACAGCTTCCAAATGAATAATGGGCAGGGAGTGTCTACAGCACAGATAAGCTGGACAAGGGGACGATTCAGGGCACTCATGGAACTGAGTGAGACAGCACAAGATTCATCACACTACTCATTTAAAACTTACAAACTGTTTATTTCTGGAATTTTCCATTTAATATTTTTGGATTGCAATTGATCAAGGATTACTGGAGCCGTGGAAAGCAAACCCGTTAATAAGGGAAGACTACTGTACTACCGATAAGCAAATGGTAAATAATAAGTCATTTACCCAAAATGCCAGTTAAGGAACCAGATAAAAGCACAGTTCCTTCTGTCGAGGAAAGCGTGGGTCTGTAGCTCTGACTCTAGGATCTCAGTGTTGGAAATAAAAGGACCTGCTTTGCAGACACCGGTCCATGCTCCTAGGAGTTTAAAAGCCACCACCAGGAGCCTGCGAGTAGGGAGGCAATGGGACAGGGTAGATTGAGCATACACATCAGAGTTGGATCTCACTCATTCCAACCCTATCTCTCAGTAACAGGGCAAGTTACTTCAGCAAACTTCTTACACTTTCCAGATCTTGATTCCTTCACAGGGCTTCTATGAATGTTAAATGAGATAGTACATGCACAACACCTCGTACAGCATCACGGTAGGTACTCAAAAATACAGCAACTGTTATTAAGATGGGTACAAGAGGCAGCATGCTGTAAGATGTTAATACAAGATGTGGTGCCATTAGGGGCTATTCACTGGGCCTCAGAGTGGCTCTATTTGGGAGATGGAGACCATCAGAGAAACTGGTCTTATTTTAGTTCATATCCCCCACTGTTTTCAACACTTTTCCATGCACATAGCAAGTGCTGTTAAATGAATGTTTTGTCAGTGGCTGGACTGGTGGGAGGATGAATGGATGGATGGATGGATGAGTGGACAAATGGACAGATGGACAGATGGGTGGATAGATAGATGATGGTCTAAACTTGTCAACTCCTTATAAAATGTTCCATCACACCTCTGCATGTCTCATTTCAACACCTCAAAGAATGCTCCGGTCTTCGACTCTTCCCTACCCTTTCAAACCTGTGGCTCCTCCTGCCAGATAAGCTCATTGTTGCCTGTCTGCTCAGTCCCTTTGCAATGATGCATTGTTCCACAATCTGCTGGTTCTTGACTCTCACTTTGCCTCTGAACAGTTTTAGAGCCACACTCCACATCCATGGGCCAGTTCCAAACCAGTTCCCAGTTCCATCCTCCACAACGCCAGCCTGAGCACAGTGTGGTACAGCTGTTGGGGGAGGAGGTAATACCCAGGTATGCATTCCCTGAAGCCCTGGTCCCTGGAGACCTGGGCTGGAACAGTGGTTGCTGTGTGTCTTGGCATTCCATGGCCAGACTCCAGCCACGCACTGAGGTTGTTTCATGCACAGTTCTAAGTGCTCTGTGTTCTGCCTACACAGGAGCCAGAAGCAAACCCAGCCTGAGGCTCTGTCGCCCTCCGTTGGCAGTGGCTCCAGCTGAGCATGGAGCCATGGCATGCAATGGCTTCCTGAAAGCCAATGCAGCCCTCCATCTGCAGCAGGTATAACTGGCTCTCCCAAGGTCAAGGTTGGCAGTCTGGCACAGTCATGCACCCACCAATATACCATCATTGACTGCTCTCACCATGACCAGTCCCAGAAAATCTACCTGATACCTTGGAGAGTCTGCTCCCTTCCTCTTACAGATGCAGCAGTACCAAGAAAACCTCAGGTCCAAGTTCTCAGGGGATCGTGCATATCACCCTCCTGGTTTCAGACCTGGTGGGGAAGGTAGAAAGGTGGACGTGGCTTTTTTCCCACAACTGGGTGTAATAGTGAGGCCAGGTTTAGGCTTTTGGGGCATCAATAGGTCCTTATCTCTTTAACATCGCGGCCTCAGTTTCTGGAAAGAACAGCCTCTGCTTCATAAGAGTTTTGGGTGGTAGGATGCTAATTAGCAATTATAGATTTAATGGGAGGGCACCGGCTCTCACCTGGCTGAAGGTCAGTTCTGTGCAGGTAGACACCGATGACAAACAGCCCTGGCTTGTGGGAAAGGCAGCTTGTCAGTCATGAGTTATCCCTTATACCGTATGTTGGAAGCATATCCCGAGGCTGATGCCATGTCACTGCTACTCACTGTACCTTTGGTCACTGGTCTCTCTTGCCCGGAGGCCCTGATACAACCTTTTCCCAGGAATCCCATTACCTCTGCTTCAGTGCTGCCCTCTCCTGGATGCCACCTCTGTGCTATTGGTTCTAGCAAGGTATGCATTTTGGAGGCACGTGGAGGTAGGTGCACTGCTCTGGAATCACTTCCATTTAATTTAACCTGTAGCCCATCTCTGTAATAAGCACATCCACTCCCCTTGCAAAGACATCAATGCCAAGTGAAGCTGTGGTTTGCCAGGCCCTCCACCTTTCCTTCAGGCTCTTCACCCAGCACCATATTACAGAGGAACGCCCAGCACCATGTTACAGAGGGGCAGGGCGAGGGTGTCACCCTAAAGGACACAGCAGGTGCCTAAATCATCCAGGCAGAAGGTTAGTTCCCAAAGAGACTGTTAGTTACTGGCTTGAGCTAAGGTTACCTGAATGAACTAAAATTTAGGGTTTTCTGCTCAACCCCACCTATCAGGAATAAAAGGGGCTCATGAGAAAAAGAAAATCTCTTGTTGAGAATTGTCCTTGAACTATAATTTCACTGCACATATAATTTTAGTGTGAGAAACGTATGCCCCCACTGAAAACATACAAGCAGCGACCTCAGAGAGGAATGAGAGGGTTTAAAAGGAGACAGGTGCCCAAGGCTCATGGCTTGGAGTGAATGCTCAAAAAGTAGCTGCAATTATTATGTTATCAAAACAAAATTTATAATGACTCTGCTTTAAAGATCATAGACATTAAAAGAGGCCTTCCCAGGGCTATGTCTTATCCCACTCACATCAGGGTCTAGGGATGCAGAGAAACAGCCTGACATTCACAGCTTGTCACTCAATTCCATGGCTGGGGCCAGAATCCCCACCAGAATCCCCCAGTCTCATTGGTGGGCTGCAGTCCTAGGTGTTGTGGAAGAGTGCAGGGGAGAGAGGAGGGCAGGCACAGTTCAGAGGAGCACTGCTTACTCTTGGTTATGACTTTGACCCTCCCCAGATCCCAGGGACAGGAGTTTAGACTTTCCCCAGTCCAGGCTGGCTCAGGGCAAGATGATTAGCAGAGCACCTGGGCCATGCAGAGGAAGCTACCATGTATATCAAAGCATTGGGTTCCAGGGAGCTAGTAGTGTTCTATTCTTGATCTGGGTGCTGGTTACAAAGGTGTGATAACTTTCTAAACAATCCTCAGGTTGTACATTTAGGATTTGTGCAGTTTTCTGCACTTATACTTTGATTAAAGATTTGTTTTTAAAAATCACCAGAAACCAAATACCCTCCCCCGCAACCTCTGGGTTCTTCCCCTGCACCCAACCTGCTGGGCAGAGAGGAGCATCCCTGCAGCTGTTGCTGTGAATTGTCCAGTTTGTTTATTGATCTACTTAAAAAACAGAATCCCACTCTGTTGCCTAGGCCTGGCGTGCATAGCTCACTACAGCCTCAAACCCTTGGGCTCAAGCAGTCCTCCCATTCCAGCCTCCCAAGTGGTCAGGACTACAGTGTATGCCAGCATGCCTGGCTATAAATTGTCCAGTTTAATCCAAGTCATTGAGAGATTGGGTCAGGCCAGTCAGGACTCCCATGGGATATCTTACTCTTTCACTACAAAACTCAGAGTCTGACCTTGATTCATTCTTTCATTCATTTAACATGTTTATAAGCACCACATGTTTATACCCATCAGATGTTAAACTAGACTCCCCATCCCTTACCCTGAAACCAATAGCCCATACCTCACCATCTACCCAGACACAGAGTCCAGAAGTAGTGATGCCACCTCTAGTATCTCCCACCTTCCTGATTTACAAGAACCAATCAATCAGGTTTGCTTCGAATTCTGCTTCAGAAAATTCATCAGACTCCATCTCTTCCCCTCCAACCACATAGCCTAGCCCTCATCCTCTCACACCTGGGCCATTACAGTGGCTTCCTACCTTGTATATCTGTCTGCAGCCTCCATGGCCTTGCAGATGACCTCTGATATGGTTTGGCTGTGCACCCACCCAAATCTCATCTTGAATTATAGCTCCCATAATTCCCACATGTTGTGGGACGGACTCAGTGCGAGGTAACTGAATCATGGGGGCAGGTCTTCCCATGCTGTTCTTGTGATAGTAAGTCCCACAAGATCTGATGGTTTTATAAAGGGGGAGTTCCCCTGCACACGTTCTTTTTGCCTGCTGCCATGAAAGATGTGACTTTACTCTTCCTTTGCCTTCCACCATGACTGTGAGGCCTCCCCCAGCCATGTGGAAGTGTGAGTCAATTAAATCTCTTTTCCTTCATAAATTACCCAGTCTCAGATATGTCTTTATTAACAGCATGAGAACAGACTAATACAACCTCCTATGCCATCATCAGAGTCAGGGTCATTCATCATCCAAGACCATCAATGCCTCCTGATTGCCCTCTTTGCTTGCCAACAAGGCCCTTCATGGCCAACAAGCCCACCTCCCACTGCCTTCCTGCATTCACCTACCACTGACTACGATGGGCCACTCTCCTTCAACACAAAGCCTAATATATTCACTCAGCGTCTACCACACACTGGTAGTCCTTTAATACCATTTCGCCTTGCCTTGCCCATGATTGTTATGCAATCAGAGGAACGAGCTGGCTCTCCCTACAAAATAGTTCCAGAATCTGGACCTTTCCAGCCCCCCCAAGACTGCTGGACGCTCTGTCCAAGCCACCACATCTCATGCTGGGATTTTCACAATTGTCCCCTAATTGTTCTCCTTTTATTCTGGCCTCCTCCTCCACAGGATCTCTTCCTTAAAGAGTGGTGCTGCCAAAGATCTCAGGGCATATTAATCTTCAGTGCAAAGTCTCTCTCAGAATAAAACCCAAAGTCCTCAGCATGGGATGCAAGGTTCCTGGATCCATAAACCAAAACCAAGGCAACCAAGGCAAGGTCCTACAGGATGGGTCCCAGTCACCGCTCTACAGGATCCTATAGGATGGGCCCAGTTATCTTTCTACAAGGTCCTATGGGATGGGCCCAGTTACTCCTTTACAAGGTCCTGTGAAACAGGGCCCTGTCACCTCTCCATAAGATTCTATAGGACACGATGCTGTCACCTCTCTACAAGATTCTATGGGACAGAACCCTGTCACCTGTCTACAAGGTCCTATGGGACAGGGCCCTATCATATCTCTACAAGGTCCTATGGGACAGGGCCCTGTCACCTCTCTACAAAGGCCTATGGGACAGGGCCCTGTCACCTCTCTACAAGGTCCCATGGGACAGGGCCCTGTCACCTCTCTACAAGGTCCCATGGGACAGGGCCCTGTCACCTCTCTACAAGGTCCCATGGGACAGGGCCCTGTCACCTCTCTACAGGCTTCTCCTCAGCAAGGGCCAGCTCTCTCTCTGACCTCAACTCCTACCTCCACCCAGCCCCAACTCATTCATGTGGACCCTTGGCCCCTGGGTGAGGCCTCAACCACACCAACATGATCACGCTACCACTTCAGAGCCTCGGCGTTGCTGTTTCCTCCACCTGGCAAGTCCTGCCTCCCCTTCTTGCTGCTCCTTTGGGTCATTGATTCTCATGCCTCCTAAGAGAGGTTTTACTGCATTTCTCATGAACCCTCCCCTCATACTCACTCCACCTCCCTGCTTAGTTCTCCACAGCACCTGTGGCCCCTAATATGCTATGTGTTTCTCTCTTAGTGTTTGTTGATGGCAATCAGAATTTCAGCTCCCTACGAGCAGAGACCTTATTTTATTAGCTGTTTTTACCAAGGCCAAAAACAGCACTTGGTTCATACGAGGTGCCTGGTTATTATTTGTGGAGTGAATGAATGAATGATGCATACATCTGTGTCCTCTCACTATACGAGGTTAGAAATATTTTGGCTTCACAGGACAGAAAGCCAATTTAAACTAGCCTATACAAAAAGAGACATAGATTGGTTCACAGAATCCATGGACAGAGTCCACATGGCAGGAGATACAGAAGGTATTCTCAAGGTTTATATATAATAGCTTCAGCTAGAAGAGTAAGCCACTCAGTTTCATTTCGAAAAATCTCAAGGAAGAAAACTGAGGCACGCTGCACAGGTCAGTCATCCATCCCTGTACCAATCAACTGTGGGCCGGGGCAGTGCCACCGCCTTCACGTGAATAAGGAAGGGACGGAAGGGCAGTCCCCAAAAGATGAGGGCATGGGGGGGAGGGGAAGCTGGGCAGACAAGCCCAGAGATGCCCATGATAAACCCGTGACCTTAACTCTCAGCAACCCTGGCATACCCCAGAAGAGTCTAACACCATGCCTGCATTTCAGTAGGAATTTAGTGTCTGCTGTTATTGAATCACCTGTGCTACTATTGTATCTATTACTCTTTCAGAAGCAGGATAAAGGAAGCCAATTATACAGGAGGTCTGATGCCTGCCTTCAGAGAGCTTACAACCAACTAAATTATTTCCAAGCTTGTTCTAGTTTCTTTTCTGCTGAGACCTAAATGTAAAACAGGTCATGATGGTGGGCAGGGGATGGCTGAAGCAAGGGATGGAAGGGGTGGGGTCCACTTTTCATTTGTTTATCCCTCCAGGCCTTGCCATGCCCTAACCCAGGAGAATCAGGCTCTGCACAGAACCCACAGATCCCGGTTCAAAACCCACCATCCTGGACCATGAGTGCCCTAAGGGCAAGTTTATGTCTTTTTCATCTTTCTGTCCCTAGACTCCAGCTCAATACAAAATATATGTATTTATTGGTTGATTCTTTCAGTGTAAGATTGAAAGATTTTAATCTCTCATGGGAAATACCTGAAGAATCATCATCACAAAGCACATGAGAAAATGCATAGTTTTAGTTTTATATCTCTTTTAAGTTTCATAAATATTTGGCCTAAAGAAAGCACTCCAAGTTGGATAGAGAAAACCAGGAAGGCTTCCTGGAAGAAAAGGCCTTTGAACTAGATTCTGAAGGAAGCATAGTAAAACAGAAAAAGCAGGGAGAAAATTCAATGAGGAGATCCCACAGGAACAAAGACATGGAATCAGGATAGAGCTTCATCCATGTGGGGCAAACCCTGGGCTCAAATAGAGGGTTAGTGCCAAGTGAAGTTGGTACCACATATTTATTCTCTTTTCTTTTTCACTTCCCAGAGCTTCTGTGGAGGCAGATGGGGGCCCAGAAAGAATGCCAAAGCAGCCATCTCATGATGTTTGACAACATTCATCTGAACTGTTTCATGTTTACCATGTCTTCCATCTCTGTAAAACTGTAGAATGGAATATGAAAGATGGCATTTCATCCTATTGCTGGTGAAAAGGATGGAAAAAAGACACCATTTGTTTTTTTCATTCATGCAGCTGATACTGATTGAGCACCTATTATGTGCTTAAAACACGATGCTAGATGAAAGCGATATCAGGTAAGACTCTCCAACAACCATGCTTTGGGCTAATAGATGTGTGAACAAATAACTACTGGTGGTGATTGCTGTAATGGAAGAAGATGACATGGGTACAGAGGAGGAAATGGCTAACTGCCAGAGAGGCCAGGGGAGGTCTCAAGGTAGAAGCAACCTCTGAACAGAGTCTTGGATTTTTTCTGTCAAGCACAGAAATACCTGCAGCTTTGCAGGCCGTACGGTGTCTGCTGCAACTACTCAGCTCTGCCACTGTAACGCAAGGTCAGCCACAGACAATAGATAAACCACTGGGTGCGACTGTGCACCCATGTGACATTATTTATGGACACAGAAATTTAAATTCTTGTAACTTTCATGAGTCATGAAACACCATTCTTCTGGTTTTTTTTTTTCGACCATTAAAAATATATTTTTCACCAACCTGATGCTTAAAAATAAAAACAAAAACTATTCTTGGCTCCATGGGCCACAGGAAATCAGGTAGTGGGCCAGATGTGACCCATGGGCTATGATTTGCAAACCCCTGTCTTGAAGGATGAATTGGCGTACCCCTAGTGAAAATGGAGTTATGGGTTAGTAAGGAGAGTAAAGGAGGTCTCCTCAGTGTAAGGGCCTTAGCAAAGTCTCACAAACACATAAAGAAAATAGGCTATTTGAGAAATCAAGGTTTGCCGTGAGAGTGAGGCCTGGAGTACGGGTTGAAACTGGAAAAATCAATATTCGACAGTTTTTATATGCCCACCAGCTGTTGAACACATCATTATTTTAAAATTATGCTACATAAAATTACAATGAAATAAATCACATTGAAAACAAAAGTGGCCAGGTACAGTGGCTCACGCCATCATCCCAACACTTTGGGAGGCCAAGGTAGGCAGATTGCTTGAGCCCAGGAGTTCAAGACCAGCCAGGGCAACATAGCAAAACCCTGTCTCTACTAAAAATACAAAATTATCCAGGAGTGGCAGTATGCCTGCAGTCACAGATACTCGGTAGGCTGAGGTGGGAGGATGGTTTAAGCCCAGGAGACGGAGGTTGCGGTGAGCTGTGATCACACCACTGAACTCCAGCCTGGACAACAGAGTAAGACCCTGTCCCAAAACAAGAAAACACACACAAAAAACAAAGGTAATAAATACTCAAAAGCTCATCACTTCCTCATCATTGCTGATATTCTACTATTATCTTTGCCTTTGAGATGATTTAGCTCTAGTGCATCCACATAATGGAGATGCTATGACATGCTGCTGTGTCTCTCTTCCCAACTCCATACTCAGCTACTTCACATGGGTAGCTTGACACTGGCCATGATGGGGATATTTACACTACAGGAATTGACAAAGGTTACTATTTAGGGCTTCTTTTAGTTCCCCAGAGAATCAGTGGTTAAGCGTTTACCACTGACTGCAAGCAAAAGAAAATTAAGTCCAGGACTTAAGGGTAATAATAGCAAAAGCGGAGAGAATGGGGGATGATTGGGATAGAATCAGACTCAACCAGGTAGCTTTGGAGGAACGAGGGAGAAGCGGAAGAGAAGGATGCCTCCAAGCCGGAGAAAGCTATTTATAAAGAAGCACTTTGAGACCTATACTTGGCTCGGCACTTCCTCCACATGCCTTCTCACTGAACAACCCCAGAAGTAAGTGTGGGAGCTCTGAGCCCCAGGCCCCTGGCAGCTGGCGCAGCAGCAGAAGGCACGGAACCCTTGCCTAAGATCACCCGAGGAGTGGCTGCTGTGGCCAAGCCCCCAGCCTTCTAATCCCCCCTGCACCACAGACCCGTGTCTGTGTATGTTTACATCTCATATATAGCTCCATGCAGAGCTGTGTGGGAACCCACAGTGTTCCACGAGCGGTCTGTGTGTATTTATAACCACACAGCCATGTGTGGACAGCCCCACATATAGATCTCACCTCCATCACTTCACACATCCCCGAGGTGCCTGGGGCCTGCTCCTGACCTCACATTGGGGGGCTGTGCGCCTGCTAATTGACTCTGATGGGAACTGTGCCCTGCCAGCCAAAGGCATGCAGCCCACCTCCCACAGCCAGTGCCTGCTACCTCCCCACGGCCCTTGGGGGCTGGACTTTCCTGGTAAAGCTGTGTGAGAGGCAGCTATAAACATGCCGCAGGCTGACCTGCATATGGAAATGAGGCTCGTGGTTTGCCTGGCGCCCAGCCACAGGCCTGTGGCCTGGCTACCGCCAAGTATCTTTAGCATGAACTTCGTTCACTTTGCCCTCCCTCCACTCCCCTTCAGTCCCTCCCATCTCCTAGCCTGTCTTACTCTCAGTTTGGGGTGCCGCTTTCCAGGCTGGGGTCTTATCCTCAAAGCTGCACGGAGAGCTTGGCCTCATCACCCCCGATATGACAATAAGAACAACAATATAATCATCGCTTGCAGTTTCTGTGCTAGGCACTTCATGTCCATTATCTCACTGAATACACATGGAGGCCCCGTTTTACAAACAAGGAACGTAAGGCTGTAAGAGGGTCCTTCTGTGGGGGAGATCAGGACTAAAGAGGTCAAGGCTGGAGAATGGTTGGGGTTCCCTGAGCTGCACATGCCATGCTGGAAGGGCCCCTGGGTGCAGGAGAAAGACAAGAAGGCCAGCACTAGGCCAGTGATGGCCAAGTAGAGAGAAGGGGATGATTGGCATAGACTCAGCATTAACCAGGTAGCTTGGCAGGATGAGGGAGGAGGAAGAAGAAAAGAAGGATGCCTCCAAACCAGAGAAAGAGCTATTTATAGAGGACAGTCAGTCCTTTTCCAATCAGGAGTGGGGCAAAGGCCATCCAGGAGGCCGTAATGGGAGGAAGAGGCCACCCTGGCGGCACAGGCTGCTCCTGGTTGGGCAAGGTGTTTACTCTTAGACAGTGCCAGGCTCAGCTTCCTAAGGGATCTGATCTGGAAGCTCACATTAAAGACACGGCCCAAACAGCTGCCCTGGACAGCCTTCAACAACGTCAGTCCAGGCTGGTTGCAGTGGGTCACGCCTATAATCCCAGCACTTTGGGAGGCGGAGGCAGGTGGATCACTGGCAGTCAGGAGTTCGAGACCGGCCTGGTCAACATGGTGAAACCTTGTCTCTACTAAAAATACAAAAAATTAGCTCGGCATGGTTGCATGTGCCTGTAATCCCAGCTACTTGTGGGGCTGAAGCGGGAGAATCACTTGCACCCAGGAGGCAGAGGTTACAGTGAGCTGAGATTGCGCCACTACACTCCAGACTGGAAGACAGAATGAGACCCTGTCTCAAATACAAAAAAAAAAAAAAAAAGGAATGTCAGTTCATCATTTCCTTATCATTTCACAGCCTTCATTGAGGTAGGATTCAACCACCCTGGGGGAGAGAGAAGATGGGCGAGGAAGCCATAAGACTTCTCTTGTTAGTGGACAGCGGCCTAGGGAGGGTTTCCTGGGCTTTGTTCTCTCAATGCCCCGACACAGGCTGAAGTTAACCGAGGCTGGAGCTGTGGTCATCTCCTACTTTCATTTGCATGTCATTGTCCTTTCTGCAGGCTTACTCTTGCCCATAAGTATGTATGTAAGCCCCTTCCTCTCTCCTTCCTTACCTTTTTCTTTCCTCTCTCCCTTCTTACCTATTCCTTTTTTCTACAGTTTAACAGTTAGAATATTCTCTTTTGAGTTGAAGCACTATCACCGTCCTTGGGGCCTCATCCATTTGCTCCTGTGTCTGCCCTCTGGGGCCCTAGCTACCCTGTGGAACAGGTTCTTTTGCTATCCTCATTTTACATATGGAGAATCGGAGGCTCGGAAGGATTAAGTAATTTGCCCCACGTTTCCCAGCCAACAGGTAGCAGAGCTAGGAATTGGACCCAGGTAGCCTGACGCAAAAGGCAGTTCTCTTATCCACCGGGATGCACTGGTTTTCCTCTGTCTTCCATTTGCAAATCTTCAAATACCCTCTCAAAGGTCATCCCATCCAGCTCCCTGCTTTTAAGTAGGAATGCATTAACCATGCATGTCCACTTTATGTCTTTCAGAGACCTTAGAGATTCAACCACAAAGAGAGATAATGGAATAAACTACGCTGAGCATCACCAGGAACCATGCCCACCATCTAGTTACATTACTTGCAGTTACTCATTTGGGGATCTTTCCTAAATTAACCTCCCATCCCTCCTAGCGCTCCTGCAGCATGTCTCCCCCTAATTCTGTGCTCTTCCCCTGAGTAGGTCCCCACCACATCCCCCTCCATCCCCCACTCCCAAGCCTCGGGCCATAATAAACCCAGCTGAAATGCAACTCTAAGCCCTGCCCATTGTCATCACAGTAAACAGCCTGAACCCGAAGCCTGCCTCCCTCACTCCCCAGAAGATTAATAAATCAGATTCAGACGCCTATTGTTCTGGACACAGTACGAATCAATTGCAGGATTTTAAATCTCTCAGCACAGAGCAGCTGGCTGGCAACAAGAGGCCCCACTATGTCTCTGGGAAAGCTGGCCAGGGATGGAAATAAGAAAGAGGAAAAGGGAAGACCAAATAATCAATAGTTACCACGCGCTCTTGGCCATCACACAGTATTACTCAGGAGGCTGGTCCCTAACTTTATCGTATGTCACACATAGTAAAGGGAAGAGGAGGAGGCAGAAAGCCCAGCTGAGAAGAGAGGAGGCCAGAAAGAGCCAGGTCTGGTGGACCCAGGGTTAGCCCTCTGATGGGTAGGACTGATCCACACCCACCTTCTAACCTCACCGAAGGCTAATTTCATCTGCAAATGTTTGAATCTCTCAAAAGTGAGCACCCACTGCCCAAAGCCCGCATAGTGAATTCTAGCTTAGGATCCCAGAATTCCCAAGAAGGATTCATAGAAATCCCTGTATCTTACACTGATTCCCACTCCCTTGCCACCCGCAACTCCTAGACTTTGGTTTTGTCGCTTTGTTGCTGTTGTTGTTTTTTAATTCCTTGCTCCCACGGGAGATACAGTGTGCCCACCACTGCCGCCTGAGTGGCTGCTAGCATTTTCCCTAGCTGTTTATGTGGAAAATCATAAAAATATTTGGTGGCCAAAAAAAGAGAGGGGAAATGCTTTGGTGGTCTGATGCAACAGAATTCCTTTGGTGGGGGAAGGAAGCTGGATGTCTTATTCTAATCCAAAAGCATGCATAAATGCTGTATTGATTGAAGAGTACTAGGTAGAATGCACATTCTTCTCAGAGACCTGCTCCCCACCCAACCCCCTCCAAGCAGACAAAAGCACTGTTGGCAGCTGGCAGAGTGTAAGTCACTTATAACCCAACCACAGGGCTTGGGAAGAGCTGAAAGCAGAAATTCTTGCAGGCTGTGCTCTACCCTGAGTCTGTTATTGTGTTCCTGCCCTGGTGGCCTAATTCTTTTGGCTGCAGGAGGAGGCAAGGATGCGGATGTTGATGATGGTGACGGTGGTGGTGGTGACGCAGATATTGCTGTTGTTACCGCAGCTGATGCTGATTTTTTTTAAATTGTGCTCGATGTTATGTTATAGCTATGAAGCCTCTCCATATACATTCTCTTCTTTGATGCTCACAGTTACTCCCCCGTGGGAGGCAGATCAGGTATCATATCACATCACGTCCATTTCACACAGGAGAAAAATGAAGCCCAGGGACACAAAGTGTCTTGTCCGATAAAACACAACTTGCCAATGCCAGAGCCAAGATTCAAACCCTGTAGATCAGCTTTACACCATGTTGACTTGAACTCTGAACAGCACAGTCCAAGGGAGTGGTAATGCAAGCTACATATGGCATTTAATATTTTCCAGTAGCCACATTTTTAAGGTTATAAAAAAGCAAGTAAAATTGATTTTAATAGTATATGTAATATAACCCAATATATCCAAAATATCTTCATTTCAACATGTAATCAATGCAAATCATTAGTGTGACATTTTACATTCTTTATTTTCATCCTAGGTATTTGAAATCTGATGGGTATTTTTCACTTTAAGCACACATCATTTTAGACTAGCCACATGTGGCTGATGGCTATGTTACTGGCCAGCCCAAATCTACAAGGACTTGGCAGTGTCTTTGATGCCAAGTGTATTATTGAGAAAAACCTCAAAGAGAGGAAAACAGGATCATTGCTTGATTCATCCTTATTTGTCAATAGGAAAAACTTTCATCTCAACTTCAGCTCTCTCTAGTCATGCAGACAAGGTACAAAAATTATTTATTTCAGTTGACAAACTGTATTTTTCCTCTTCTTTCCATCCTCTTTTCCCTCTCCTCTTCTTTCTCCTCCTTATTCTTAATCATCATCTGCTAAAACGTATAATCCAGATATCAGCACTGAGTTACTGGCAGTCATCTACAAGCAGCAGCTTGGTCTACCTTCCAAAGGATTTTTGAGCTGCACCCTAATTATATATAGTGCTACATGAGGCACAGGGCAGAAATGATGATCCTCTCAAGAACATTGGGCACTTGAAAAGGAGGAGGAGGGACAGAGGGACAGAGGGAGGGAAGAAGAGAGAGAAGGGGGAAGGAAAAAAGCATACCAGCTTCAATAGTGCCCCACCCCCCACAAAACTCATGTTCACCCAGAGTCTCAGACTGTTACCTTATTTAAAACTAGGGTTTTTACACACGTAATTAGTTAAGATGAAGACACTGGGGTAAGCCCTAAGCCAATGACCAATGTCCTTAAAAGAAAGATATGCAGACACACCCAGAAGAAACAAGTAAGAACACTGTATTAGTCCATTCTCACACTGCTAATAAAGACATACCCAAGACTGGGTAATTTATAAAGGAAAGAGGTTTAATGCACTCACAGTTCCACATGGCTGGGGAGGCCTCACAATCATGGCAGAAGATGAAGGAAGAGCAAAGAGACGTCTTAGATGGTGGTGGGCTAAAAAGAGCACGTGCAGCGGAACTCTCCTTTATAAAACAATCAGGTCTCGCGAGACTTATTCACTATCATGAGAACAGTATAGGGAAAACTGCCCCATGATTCATTTATCTCCACCTGGCCTAACCCTTGACCTCTGGGGATTATTACAATTCAAAATGAGATCTGGGTAGGTACCCAGCCAAACCATACCAAACACTATGTAAAGATGAAAGTGGAGATTGAGTGATGTGTCTACAAGCTGCCTTTGACCACAAGAAGCTAGGAGAGAGGCATGGAACAGATGCTCCCTCAGAGCCTCTAGAGGAACCAACCCCACCAGCCTCTTCATTTCGGACTTCAGGTCTCCAGAATTGTAGAGAATACATTCCTGTTGTTTTAAGCCACCCAGGATGTGACGATTTGTTACAGCAGCCCTAGGGGACTGATACAGAAAGGAAGTGCCAAACCAGGCATGCTTTCTTGTGAAAAATCAGCAAAGGAAAGACATGATCCAAAAGAGCTTGCAGCTGAGAACATGAACATAGGGGCAGCTTCCCTATCCACTCTCCTCCTGCTGTTTGTAAAATCAAATCAGCTTCTCTCACCTTTGCCGCTCTCAGTAGCCCATTCTGGTAATTACACTTGAGCCCCAGGTTTCCTATGAAAAGGTACAGCTTTAAAATGAAGGGATTAAGTAATTCAAATATTGTCCCATAAAAGAGGGGAACTACTTTTTCTGGGTGACTTTTGAGGACAGGGTAAAGACCAAAGAGTAAAATATAGAGGAAAGCAAATTTCAAGTCTACTTATAGAATTTTTGGACAAGCAGAACTGATCCATGGTAAGAGCGATGCCTGGTATGCAGGCCTCTAATGAAAGCTGGTCCTGGGGGCATCATAAAGAAGTTGGGAGGATTTCATCTTTCTGCCATCATCAAAGGAATTTCTATTCAAATAGGAGAATAAAGTGGATGGTCATGGGGCTGTCTTCCATCTGAAAGCTGACTCTGTGATTCTGAGTCAGAATACTGTTCATCAATGCAGATGCAGTATAGCTCTGAAGAGGTTGAGGCCTAAGGCCAGACACAGATGAGACACTGACATGGATCATATATGGATGGGACACTGACATGGACCCTATACAGATATACAGATGAGACACTGATGCAGACCCTATACGGATGGGACACTGATGCAGACCGTATATGGAGGGGGACACTGATGTGGACCCTATACAGATATACAGATGAGACACTGATGCAGACCGTATATGGAGGGGACACTGATGTGGACTATATACAGGTGGGGACGCCAACATAGACCATATACAACACGGACCCTATATGGGTGGGACACTGATGTGGACCGTATACAGATGGGACACAGATACAGACCGCATACAGATGAGACACTGACGTGAACCATATACAGGTTAGAATCAGGGCCTCCTGGGCCCCGACCTCCAGAAGACATGGCCCTCCTTCCGTAACACATGACCCTGCCCCTGGCCTTGGCTGATCAGATTCTCAATTATTTTGACTACCATGGAGAGTACCCACAGAGCTGCAGGGGCTACAGCAGAAAGTTGGTTGGATAACTGGGACCACAGCCAGTCATAGCCATGTACAAGTTAAATTTACAGGGGGAGCAGGAAATATGAGTAAACAAAAAAAAGCCAGGAAATAGCAAAAGGAAACAGACTTCCAGTGCTCTGCTTATTTATTTCTCCGTATCAAACTACTCTGAAACTTAGTGGCTCAAAACAACAACCTTTTCTGCTGGGCAGAGTGGCTCACGCCTGTAATCCCAGCACTTTGGGAGGCCGAGGCAGGTGGATCATCTGAGGTCAGGAGTTTAAGACCAGCCTGGCCAACATGGCAAAACCCCGTCTCTACTAAAAATATAAAAATTAACCGGGCATGGTGGCATGTGCCTGTAATCCCAGCTACTTGGGAGGCTGAGGCAGGAGAATCACTTGAACCCGGGAGGCGGAGGTTGTAGTGAGCCAGGATGGCACCACTGCACTCCAGGCTGGGTGACAGACCAAGAATCTGTCTCAAAAAAAAACAAAAACCACCATTTCCTTCTATTTCATGAATGTGTGGGTTAGGAATTCAGAGAGGGCTCAGCTGGGTGATTCTTCTGTTCTGTGTGGAATCAGCAGAAGTCACTCCATGGTAGTCAGATGGCAGATGGGCTGGTGCAGCATCCCCAGGATGACCTCACTCACATCTGGCACCGTGGCAGGGACAGCTGAAAGGCCTGGCTCAGGTGAGGTTGTAAACCAGAGTGCCTCCCTGTGGTCTTTCCAACATGGCGTCTCAGGGTAGCTGAACTTCTTATGAGATGGATCAGGGCTCCAAGAGCCAGTGTTTTAGTGAACAAAGTGGAAGCTGCATGACCTTGTAAGGCCCAGCCTTAGAAGTCACATGGCATCACTTCCGACATACTCTATTTGTTGAAGCAGTCAGTCATAAACCCATCCAGGTTCCAGAGGCAGGGATATAGGCCCCACCTCTCTATGGGAGGGGGGTCAAATAATTTGTGACCATGATTTAAAACCACCATTAATTCAGAAAGGAAAAAGATAGGAGGAGTTGCTTTCTACTTCACAATTCTCATGAGATAGCCTCATCCTTAAAAATAAACCCTCTTGGCCCAGCGCAGTGGCTCACGTCTGTAAACCCAACCCCTTTGAAGGCTGAGGAGGGCAGATCACCTGAAGTCAGGAGTTAGAGACCAGTCTGACCAACATGGAGAAACCTCATCTCTGTTAAAAATGCAAAATTGGCCGGGTGTGGTGGCATATGCCTATAATCCCAGCTACTTGGGAGGCTGAGGCAGGAGAATCACTTAAACCCGGGAGGCAGAGGTTACGGTGAGCTGAGATTGTGCCATTGCACTCCAGCCTGGGCAACAAGAGTGAAACTCCATCGCAAAAAAGAAAAAAAAAGTAATAATAATAAACTCTTTTTTTGCTTGGCTAGCATGAGTAATTGTCTGTTCCTGCAACCAAAGTAGCCCTACTATGGGCAAAATCCTGTCTTTCAAAAATTCATATATTGAAGACCCAACCTCTAGTAATTCAAAATGTAACTATATTTGGAGATAGGGTGTTTAAAGAGGTTAAGTTAAAATGAGCTCATTAGCATGGGCCTTTATCCAATATGGTCAGTGTCCTTACAAGAAGAAATTTAGGATGGGCACAGTGGTTCATATATATAATCCCACTACTTTGGGAGACCGAAGCAGGAGGATCACTTAAGCCCAGGAGTTTGATACCAGCCTGGGCAACATAATGAGACCTTATCTCAAAAGAAGGAGGGAAGGAGGAAGGAGGGAAGGAGGGAAGGAGGGAAGGAGGGAAGGAGGGAAGGAGGGAGGGAGGGAGGGAGGGAGGGAGGGAGGAAGGGAAGGGAGGGAAAAAAAGTTAGCTTGGTGGGATCCTAGCTGCTTGAGAGGCTGAGGTGGAAGGATTACTTTAGCAGGGGAGGTTTAGGCACCACTGCACTCCAGCCTGGGGACAAAAAAAACAGAAGAGGAAATTTAAACACAGATAGGTACAGAGGGAAGACCATGTGAAGAGACACAGAGAGAAGAAGATGGCCATCTACAAGCCAAAGAAAGAGGTTCCAGCAGAAACCAACCCTGCTCACACTTTGATTTTGTACTTCCAACCCCCAGAACTATGAGAACTATAATTTCTAGTGTTTAAGTCACCCAGTCTGTGGTACTTTGTTACGGCAGCCCTAGCACACTAATACAAGTCCTGACTAAACAAATGTGCCTGGTGTATGCATCTTGGTGCTAATACACGTAATGGGGAGTCGGGGCCTGTAAGCCTACTAGTTAGAGCAGGGTATGGCCCAAGCCCAGGTAGCTCCAGTGTGTTGCAAGACGGGCTGGCTCCTCTTCAGTGTGCATTTGCACCGCCCTTCCTGCCTTTCCCTTCTGGAAAAAAAGGAAGTCCTAGACCTTCATCCTTGCCCTTAGTAGCAACTTATTTCCCCTCTTACCTTCCTGACTGAGCGACCTGAAAGTCAGAACCCATCTGCAACTTCTTCCTTATTTGCCACTTTTGGATTTTAAAAGTGAAAATATGTTAAGGCTTTTTCTTTCTGTTAATATAAGGGCATATGCTCACTATTATTCACCCAGGACATGTGGAATGGGTGACTCATTTCTTCCATCTTCACTCCTGGCAAACGAAAGCACTTACTATCACCTTTACAAAGGCAGCACCATGTTTTTCTTTGCAAAAAGGAACGCTGTCCTGATTCGGCTTTCTTACAAACACAGACACGTGAATGAGAATGTGCGTGCATGTGCACACATACACGTGTGCGTGCGCACACACTAGCCTTCTGTGTCTATGTTCCCTTTCCAACATGCTTCCTTCCATATTCCATCAACAAGGCTCAGCAACTGGGAGTCAACAAACCTCAGTCTGGTCCCAGTTATACTAAATTTTACATCATTTTCCTAGATTCCTGCGTGTTCAGCTTTAAAATGAAAGGATCGGCCTGTCGATGATTTCTAAGATGACTTTTCACACTTGAAACTCATGATTCTGCAATCTCAACACAGTGAAGGTGTGCTAGGCCAGCATGAGGGCAATGCAGGTTCTGCTGCTTAGTGGCCATAAGCAGTTCACTTCACTTCTCCCAGCCTCAATTTCCTCCACTGTGAAATGTACTTAATGGTGTCCAGGTCCCCCTCTGACAGTCTGGACCCAAGACCTACTCTTTATCCTGTAAATTCACTTTCCAGACTTCATGTGTTTTTTCTCTTCTTGTCTTAACAAAACTGTCTCCCCTTGCCATCTTGAGCCTCCCCCTTTCCCCCTCATTGCTTTGCTCTATTGATGCCCCGGTACCTCCCCAACATGTATCCACTGAGGGCTTCTGCTCCCATTTTCTGTCTCCATCCCAAGTCAACCCATGCATCACCCTGGCCTCAGTCAATGACCCTGAATCCCCTCCATTTCAACGCCCCTCTCCCATGATCACAGTTACAACCCTCCAATGGCCACCTCTGGAGTCTCCCCATCAACACTTCTCTGCTAGCCACACAGCCATCCTGCTCTCACATTTCTTTTTCACTAACTCCTGCAATGCCCACCCTTTGTCTTGATTAAGACCTCTTTTTCCTGCATGCTAATTTCCCTCCCTTCCTTGCTGGCCTGTAGGTCCTTGTTACTCATTTAAATCACTTTCCTGCTGTCACTGTCAACCCCTCGTCACCTTGTCCCTTGGTCACATGTAACCCATCAAGCCTTGAAGCTTTGTAGTCAACCCAACAACAAACCTTCTCCATTCCTAGCTCTGGACATGAGAATTTCACTAGAGAAGGGCCAGTCAACTGCGTGGACACATGCCAACACAAATGAATGGCCTCCAACAGCAGCTGGTCCCCAACAGAGACTGACCATCCTCCCACCTGTCCCCCACAAGCCGTTCTTCTACCAACCCTGCCCCTGCGCTGTGTTTTCCAAACCTCCTCCCAGGAACTTCAAGCCCCCAGCCTGGGAAGCTGACCATCTCACTCTCATGGGATGACCTCGCCTCCTACTTGGTAGAGAAAATAGAGGCAATCAGGAAAGGACGCCCTCATCTTCCTGCCACCCCACCTACAGCTGTGCACATTTGCACCATCCTTCCTGCCTTCCCCTCCTGCTGCAGAGAAGGGTACTCCTCCACCTGTCCAGGGCTAATCCCACCTCCTGTGCCCAAGATTCCACCCCACCTCTTTCTCCCTAAGTCCTTGCCCCACCAAGAGGCACCACCCCCTCTAATCTATCTGTGTCTGATAGATCTGTGCCAACCGTAGGCACCTTTCTCTCAGCACATATGCTCAGTCACGTCTCTTCCTTCTGGAAAAAAAGGAAGTCCTAGACCTTCATCCTTGCCCTTAGTAGCAACTTATTTCCCCTCTTACCTTCCTGGCTGAGAGACCTGAAAGTCAGAACCCGTCTGCGACTTCTTCCTTATTTGCCACTTACAGATTTTTAAAGTGAAAATATTTTAAGTCTTTTTCTTTCTATTAATATAAGGGTATATGCTCATTATTTATTTACAAAGGAGTCAAACAATGCAGGAACAATTAAAAACTGAAGTCAGAATTTCTTCTGCAGAGAGAACGAGGTTCAACATGATGCTGCCCGACTTGCTCTCGGGCTTCTGTCTATTCACAGATATGTGCATATGCCGAGCTCTGCACAGATGGGTCCCCCAGCCGGTGGGTCATCCTGTAACCTGCATTTCTCACTACACAACAGGCTGTGGGTGTGTTTCCATGTCAACAAATATGGAGCTATATCATTATAGATAGCTACTAGTATCCTGTTTTATAGACTTACCATCGTTTACTGAACTAGTCCCTGTAGATGGGGTGCTGAGTTTGCCATTTACACTTCCCCTCCCAACTCTTCTTCTGTCAAGTAAAAGAGAAACTCATTTTAAGCATTGAAGGAAATCTCTCAGAATGCAATTGCAGAAAGCACAGACACCTCTCTTCTCCCTTGCTCTCTCCCACTCTCTCCACTTGAATGGTCTCCCATCTCTGCTGTTTCCTGAGCATCGTGTAACTCTTCCTTCCTCAGCCACCACCACCCCCTGCTCTTTATCACAGGCTTTGGCCTCTTAAGTTCACCCACATACACGATCATGGCTCCTGAGTCTACTCAGCCTTTACATTTGCTCCCCAGTGACCACACTGCTCGCTCACAGCTCTGATGCAGATCACCCTCTGCCTCCACTGTCTTCTTGGATATGTGGCAAAGGTTACATCCATTCCAGCAGGACTCAGGGAAGGTGCAAGCACACACACACACACACACACACACACACAAAACACTGCCAGTGGCAGCAGCACCCAAAGAAAACCTGAGAGAAGGTCCAGGGACAAGACCTTTACCTCCTGACTATGGCAATGTGACCACAGTGGCTTCACCATAGGCTGGCAGACATGGGGACTGGGAGTGAGGACATCAGCTCTGATATCTCACGGACCTGAGTTTAATCTCCTTCCTGCTCTCTTATCTCAAGCAAGCCACACAGGGCTCCGAGCCTGCTTCCCTATCTGTAAAATGGGGATAACACTCGTTGACTTGCAGGGTTCATTTGAGGGGCCACCATTGTAGTGATTTGCTGGCATGAGTGCTTCGGCAGGGGGAACAAACGGCAGCTGCCATCACTCTCATAACTATGATGGATGTGGAGTAGTCTGCCTCCAATGGGAAAGGCCACAGAGGAGCAGAAGATTCAGGAACCTGCCAGCTGGGCTGGAAAAACTGGGGCCTAAGTAATGACAAGAATAGAGGCCACCAAGTGTTGAGTGCCCAGGACCTGATCAACTTATTTCTCACATAAACCCCCATGAGGCACCAATTAGGAAATAAAAACCACTCTGAGTTCTTAAAATAGAGGGAACTCAATGCAGGGAATTGGCTTTCTTGGTGACAGAAGAGCAGAGACGCCAAACAAGGATAGTGAGAGGGCCCAGAGATGAGCAACAGGAAGAAGCCACCACCCCTACCCCTAGGCACAGCTGGGCATTTGGCTCTGGGGTCGCCAGGAAGTTGGAATCACAGCATCCCTGTCCAGCAGAAACCAGAGTCCTGAAGCAGAAGCCACTGCTTCCAGAAAGTAGGCCCAAGGCAGGGGAGAGGGGAGAGAGAGAGAGAGAGAGAAACCCTCTGTCTTCTCTCTTACTCCACCCCCCAACCTTCTACCAATGGCTTCTACTGGCAAAAGTCTGCTGGAGACCAGATGTCACAGGAGCCTGCAAACACAGCCTGCGAAGCTCAGCCTCCCCCACCCCCCAACCACCACTTTGATGCAGAGCAAGAAAAAGGCATAGAATGGATATCAAAGCAAATAGGCCCAGGACCAGCACAGGTACCTTTCTCATCTCCACTTACACATGAAGAAGCACAGAAAAGTTAAGCAACCTGCCCGAGAACAAACAGCTGATCTTGGAGTAGGAATGTGAACCCAAATGGCCTGTCCCTTGAGCCCATGATCTTAACTGCAATGCTGGAGCACCTCCTCTACAGCTCTCACAGCTCTTGGCTTTCTCTTACTTGTCTCAGTCTTTCATCCCCCTCCCCTACCCCCACCCTCCCCCCCCTCCCCTCCCTCCCTACCTCCCTCTCTCTCTCTCTCTTTCATTATTGGGGCAGGCACAGGGCTTTGGGGTTCCAGCTTCAGCTTCGCTACTGACGATCTGGGTAAAGTTACTTAATCTGGCCCGCCAACATGTATTTACTGAGTACCTGCTATATGTTGTTTCCCATCAGGCCTCTGTTTTCTCATCTGGACAATGGGTGTAATAATATAAAATGATCAAGCAGAGACAGCAAGGTGATTGTATACAGCATTATTACATTTGTTCCAAAAAATGCTGCTTCTCCCACTCTTCCCTCTTTCCTGCTTCTTTGTTCCTGCCAAAGCTTTACATTTTCCTTTGCCAGACTCACTGCTCATCTCTGCTGGTGGCTCCTGAAGCAGATGTCACTGGCTCCTGCTGGAGCTAATCCACCAGAGGAGCAACACCTCTCCCCATTGTGTCACCTCCTGCTCTTCAGACCAGCTCTGCCTCTGTCAGTACCTCAGTGCCCCAAACTGAAAAGTGGGTTGAGGGGATAATGCCCAGCTGTCTCCCAGCTCGGCCACAGGATGAAGAGGGTGCGGACAGAGGAGCAAGAGGGAAACTCTTTGTAAGTGTGAAACAGCATTTAAAATATTTAATAGCATGAGCAATACCAGTAATAGCTTTGGGCAGCAGAATTTGGTGTTTGTTTACTTTCCCTGCTCCCAGACGTCCTGCTGCTTCATACAGGAAGGAAATAAATAGATGCTGGGCACATTCATGCAGACTCCATCAGCCAGGCGGAGTGATGTGATCTGTTCTCAGAACAAGTCACGGCGAGGAGACATGGTCAGTCGGTCTGAGCCCCACCCCACACCTTCCCCAATACCCCCACCCTGCACCCCACATACCTACTCTCACCTGCCTCTGGCCTCCCTGCAGCCCTGATGTCAGGCACCCAGAAGCCATGTACATCCCATCCGCCCAGGGGGAAGCCCATCCTGCCTGCCACTTGTATGGGATGGTGAAATTGGAAAGACCACTATGCCTCTACAAGCACTGCAGCCCTGGCAAGATCTGTTACCCTGAGCCTCAGCCTCCTCCTCTGCAAAACAGAGAAAGAGGCACTTGGTGGGTTGTGGAAAACAGAAGATGCAGGATAGGGTGGGTTTGAAGAGAACTTCATGAATGAACTGTTTATGGAGGTGGGAGCAGGGCTAAGGGACCTAGTGTGTGATGTGGAGACTAGACAATGTAAAGCTGTTACCTCCCCAAGGCTGAGAGGCCAGGTAAGAGCTAGTGACAGGGAGGGACCCACCACGAAGAGCTGTCATTGTGAGAGACACAGAGTGGGCAGAAAGGAAACACCCCAACCTCTCTCTCTTGCCCTCTGATGTCCTGCTAGTATCTCCCCTTGGACAAACCCAACAGGAAGCCAGAGGGTAAGCTAGCCCAGTTGATAAGGACCCAGTCTTCCTGCAAAGAAGGAAGGGCAAAGCATGTATCTGGAAGGGGAACAGCCATCATACTCTCTCAGAGCACATCTGTTAAGTGAAACGCTTGGCACAGTGCCTGCCCATAGTAAGCACTCAGTGCATTCTGGTTCCTGTTGTCATCATTGTCAATTGCATTGCTTGTCTGGCATGAAAACTGCCCCTCCCCCACAGCTCTGTTCTTCTGTCCCCCTCTTCCTCCATTCCAGGGAGTGAACTTGGGTATCCCTTTATGGCAGGAGAATCGGGTCTGGAGACAGGGAGCCTTCACTTCAGCCTCTGATTGGTCACAGACCATTCTTCATTTGCGCAGGGTTAATTGGTCATGGGCCAAGTCTTCATTTGCATAGGGTATAACTTCACTTCAGCCTCCAATAGGGTGAAACCAATAGGAAACCTCTAAAAGGTATTTAAACCCCAGAAGATTTTGCAACCCGCACACCTGAGCTACTCTCTTGAGTCCACTCCAACTCTGTGGAGTATATTTTCACATCAATAAATCTGTGCTTTGTTGCTTCATTCTTCTGTTACTTTGTTTGTGCATTTTGTCCAGTTATTTGTTCAATGCACCAAGAACCTGGATGACTCATAGTCAAGACCCTCCACCAGTAATGCCTTGTCTTCTTAGGGAAGAAAAATAAAGATGACAACATTCAGCTCCATTCTAATGATCAAATCTCAACTCTGGTCTCACTTCACAGAGTTTATTAGGGTGCTAGGGACAAAGGGAGCTGAAACACCAAATCCTTTATCCTCACCAAAGCCTTACTTAGAACCCTTGTTCAGCCCACCAAAATGTGGCCATCAGGGCTTCCATCTTTAATGGAATCAAGGAATCGACTGGTGGCTCTTGGAGCAGATGTCACTGGCTCCTATTGGAGCTAATCCCCCAGATTAGCTCCAATTGGAGAGTCAATTCAATCGGAGAGCTAATCGATTCCCTGATTCCATTTGATTTGTCAAGGAATCAACGAAACCAATCAACATTGACTGAGCCTCTATGCTGTGCCCTGACGTTCTATGCCCGTACTCAATTCAGCTTCATAGTTAAGGACATTCACTTTGGAGCCAGGCCAACCTTTGGCCACCTAGTAAACTTCTCTAGCCTCAATTTCCTCCCTGCAAAAATAAGCCTGCTGCCCTCCTGCAAACTGCTGCGAGGATAGTTGGAGAAGGCCTGGCACAGAGAAGACCTTCCGTAACCTCTTGGTGCAGGGGTGACAGATGAAGAAATAAGGATCAGAATACACAAGAGATTTCCCCCCAGACCCACACGAGCAAGCTGCTCTTGAACCCAGGTTTCCTTGGTCCAACGCCGGTGGCATTCCGCTCTGCACCGCACACTGTCTCTTATCCCCATCAGAAGACAGGTGCAGTGTTTCAAAGAAACCAAAAACATTTTCTTCCTCTTGGTTTGAGATCATATTCTGTGTTTTTCTTTTTCTGGGAATTACTTTTTTGTTGTTACAGAGAGATAAGAACATGAGTGTGCAGCCATTGGCCTCTGCGATGGCAGCTGAGGACGAAGCTCAGAAAAGCATAGCGTGGCAGAAGGGAAGACTCTTGCTTCTTCAGAGAGGCACATCCAAGCAAGGAAACACAGGGGCTGATGGCAGCCTGTTCTTCGGATTTTTTTAATTGATGTTTTTAGTATTTGTGTGTGTGTGTGTGTGTGTGTGTGTGTGTGTGTGTGTGTGTGTGTGTTGTTTTGAGATGGAGTCTAGTTCTGTCACCCAGGCTGGAGTGCAGTGGCACAATCTCGGCTCACTGCAACCTCCACCTCCTGGGTTCAAGTGATTCTCCTACCTCAGCCTCCCAAGTAGCTGGGATTACAGGTGTGTGCCACCATGCCTGGTTAATTTTTGTATTTTTAGTAGAGACAGGGTTTCAACATGTTGCCCAGACTGGTCTTGAACTCCTGACCTCAAGTGATCCACCTGCCTCAGCCTCCCAAAGTGCTGGGATTACAGGTGTGAGCCACTGCACCTGGCCTGGTTTTTTTCTTTTATTGAAACGGCCAGCCTTGGGATTTGAGTCAGGACCCTGGGAACTCCAGCCCTATTCCTGCCCCACCAGGAACCCAAAGCTGCCCATTTCCCCCAGGTCCCATCCTCCAGATCTAGAAAGTAGGCCCTTTCCTCTCTTGGAAGCCTATGGGGTGAATTCAAGTCATCCAAAAGTCTGGGATCCAGTCTGGGAAGTCCATGTTGTGGGTGGTTCCAAAATGAACTTTGGACTGTGAGTCCTGATGTGAACTTTTTTCTATGTGACCTTGAGCAAGTTTCTTCATCCTTCTGGGCCTCAGTTTCCCCATTTGTGAACTAGGGGTAATAAGGTATAACTCCCGGTGTCATTAGGAGGGTGCAGCGAAGTCAGGGTTTGGGGGGAGACTGCACACGGTGCTGGGGCGTGCATTTGGGGACAGGCCCTCAGGGAGCGAAAGCCATCCTCTCCTGCCACTCAGGCCAGGGCTGCCAAGAGCCACTTCGCAGTCTCTTTAGGCCGAAGCCAGGCTCCTGTCTGCCGGCCTCAAGCCTGAGGGCCCTCTCGCCTGGGTTTCCTGTTGTCCCCTTTTACTCTTTTAAAGAAAAGAAAAGAAGCATCCTTCCTCTGGAGACCCTTGTCCTGAAGCTAGCCAGGGAATGCTAGAGACAGTCAGTCCATGCTGAGTGTGTTGAGCCACTTTCTGGGTTTAAAAAATATATTACTGTTTACCTAACAGTTCTTCTGTGAGAAATGGGTTTCTGTTCCTTTAAACAGAGCGCAGGGCAGACAGAGTGGCTCCGGAGTTGTTTGCAGCAGAGAGGAGTGGGAGGGAGAAGGAAGGCATCCTGTTGTTGAGCAGAAATGACAGGCCAGTGGACAGACAGACAGACAGCAGAGGGAGAGGTCAGCAGAGACCCTAAGCAGTGGAGCTCAGCTGGTTTTTATTTTTTCTATGAAGAATTTGCTTTTCTAAAAGAAAAAAAATTTACATTTTTTTTTAGTTTTGGCCTGTATTTTGCCAGTCTAACCCAAGATACTACTGGTTTACTTAAGACCAGGGAATCTTTTTCACCTGAACTTTGCTGGGGGGATGGCATTTCAATGTAAAAAAAGAAGGTCCTGATAGTCTCAAGTCCTTAAACTTTGTACAGAAGGTGTTGTGAGCTTTTCCTAAATTCAGCACTTGGGAATAGAAATCAGGAATAAGCCATCGTAATATGTACTGAATGGCCATGCTTTTCCTGCATTATCTCCAATCATCCCAACATCCCTGCCGGAGAGGTTTATGCATCCCCATTTTATAGATATGGAAACTAAGGCTCAGGCAGATTAAGAGCATGCCCAAGGTTAGGAAGATACATAGGAGGCAAGTAGTGTGCTGAGGTTTCACCATGAGTCTTTCCAACATGCCCACTGTCTCTTTGTAAACACAACAGCAGATTCACAGGGGCACGAAGGGGAAAGGAGAGACAGGGTAGACTTCTGGCTGTGCGATCTGTCAGCCTCTAGTATAAACACCTCTAGCAAACTTTTAGCTCTTTAGTGTTCTCAGCATCCAGCATCACGGAACAAGCCCAAGATTGTAAACTCCCAAGAGTATGTCTAATTCAACCACTACCATTCTCAGCAACGTTACAGAGCATTTTAAAAATGTAAGAGCCATTTTTTCAACTGCCGCATCAGACTGTGTGACTCTCCTGCTGACATTTAGGAAGTGGACTCCAAACTCCTGCATGATCTGGTCTCTGCCTCCTCCAGACCCATCTGCTTGCTGTCACCCTTGCTCACTATGCTCTCCATAAATCTCTCAGTTCCTCAAACATGATGCTACTGGCATCACCTGGGGAGCTGGCTGGAAATTCAGGAGTTCTGCCCCACTCCAGAACTACTGAGACAGAGTCTGCCTTTCAATAAGACCCCCAGGTGCACAGTGAAGTGTGAGAAGCACCACTCCTGCACATTCAGCTTTTCCACCTCAGGACCTCTAGTGCTCTCTCCATCTAGAACACTCCTTTTTAAAATCTTGAACTCTGAGATTCATATGTCCTGAGCTCATACGTCACTTCCTCTGAAAAGTCCCCCTTGACCTTCCAATATAGTTATTTTTTTCTTAAGAGTCCACTTCTTTTCTTTCATAGCACCTATTGCAGTGTGTAATTACATACTGACTTATTGAATGTCTGTCTCCATGAAGGCTGAGGCCATGACTCACTTGCTTACCAGGAACATAGTAGGAGCTGCACAGACACACGGCGAAGGAATAAGGATGATGCTGTTTCTATGCAGTATCAAAAGAGAAGTTCACAGAGAGAGTGCATTGGGTTTCTATAGGCATTTTGTCTCTGCATGAGGCATTTGGTCCCTCACAGGCATTTTCATTCAGTTTTACCAAATATTCACTGAATGCTATTATGTGTCTGAAGCTGGAGTCATATGCGTAAGGAGGATCCACAAGTATAGCGACTCAGTTGTCTTGTTCAGGGGACAAGGTTGGGGGCTGAATGAAACAGCCCAGGAAGTGTACATTCCTGGTGATAATAGCAATAAACTCTCAGAAGGTGGGAAAGGAAATTAACATTCCCTAGCCCCCACATCTGGGCCAGGCACCTGCATGGCTAGCAAGTGTCAAAGAGGGATTTCAAATCTACTAGAATAACATAGGAATTGCTTGACTAAAACCCATGACTTTTGCCTTTTGTTTTTAAGTGAAATTAAGAATGCGAACAGTTAAGGTAGTATAAAAGTGCTTCATCCCTTGCCACTCTTAGTTCCATACTCCAAAGATAACGACTTTTTATCTCTTTTATCCATTTCCTCTGGTAGCTGATTTCAAATCTCAATATTTTTATTTACCTGCTTCTTGATTTATTAATTTCATATAATGGTTATTGACTCCTTCTTATAACATCAGGAAGCAAATTTCGTTGTTTTATATCACTCTCACCTCCTGTATTCTCCCCAAATAATTATATCACTATTATATTTGTAAATATAAGTTGATATGGTTTGGCTGTGTCCCCAGCCAAATCTCAACTTGAATTGTATCTCCCAGAATTCCCATGTATTGTGAGCGGGACCCAGGAGGAGGTAATTTAATCATGGGGGCCAGTGTTTTTCCCGTGCTATTCTTGTGATAGTGAATAAGTCTCATGAGACCTCACGGGTTTGTCAGGGGGTTCTCCTTTTGCTTCTTCCTCATTTTCTCTTGCTGCCGCCATATAAGAAGTGCCTTTCACCTTGCACCATGATTCTGAGGCCTCCCCCAGCCGTGTGGAACTGCAAGTTCAATTAAGCCTCTTTTTTATTCCCAGTCTCGGGTATGTCTTTATCAGCAGCTTGAAAATGGACTAATACAGTAAATTGGTACCCACAGAGTAGGGCATTGCTGAAAAGATACCCAAAAGTGTGGAAGCAACTTTGTAACAGGCAAAGGTTGGAATAGTTTGGAGGGCTCAGAAGAAGACAGGAAAATGTGGGAAAGTTTGGAACTTCCTAGAGACTTGTTTGTCTTTGACTAAAAGTCTGATAGCAATATGGACAGCAAGATCCAGGCTGAGGTGGTCTCAGATGGAAATGAGGAACTTGTCAGGAACTGGAGCAAAAGTGACTCTTGTTATGTTCTAGCAAAGAGACTGGCTGCATTCTACCCCTGCCCTGGAGATTTGTGGAACTTCGAACTTGAGAGAGATGATTTAGGGTATCTGGCAGAAGAAATTTCTAAGCAGCAAAGCATTCAAGAGGTGACTTGGGTACTGTTAAAGGCATTCAGTTTTATAAGGAAAGCAGAGTGTAAAAGTTTGGAAAATTTGCAGCCTGACTATGCTGTAGAAAAGAAAAATCCATTTTCTGGGGAGAAATTCAAGCTGGCTGCAGAAATTTGTACAAGTAGCAAGGAGCCTAACGTTAATCCCCAAGACCATGGGAAAAATGTCTCTGGGCCATGTCAGAGATCTTCAAAGCAGCCCCTCCCCATCACAGGCCCAGAGGCCCAGGAGGAAAAAGTGGTTTTGTGGGCCAGGCCCCATGCTGTGTTCAGCCTAGGGACTTGGTGCCCCGTGTCCCAGCTGTCCAGCCGTGGCTGAAAGAGGCCAACATACAGTTCAGGCTGTGGCTTCAGAGGGTGGAAGCCCCAAGCCTTGACAGCTTCCATGTGGTGTTGAGCCTGTGAGTGCAGAGAAGTCAAGAATTGAGGTTTGGAAACCTCTGCCTAGATTTCAGAAGATACATGGAAATGCCTGGATACCCAGGCAAAAGTTTGCCTCAGGGATGGGGCCCTCATGGAGAACCTCTGCTAGGGCAGTGAGAAAGGGAAATTTGAGGTCAGAGTTCCCATGGAAAGTTTCTGCTAGGGCACTGCCTAGTGGAGTTGTGAGAAGAGGGCCACTGTCCTCCAGACCCCAGAACGGTAAATTCACTGAAAGCCTGCACCATGTGCCTAGAAAAACCACAGACACTCAACATCAGCCTGTGAAAGCAGCCGGGATGGAGGTCATACCCTGCAAAGCCACAGGGGTGGAGCTGTCCAAGACCATGGGAACCTACCTCTTGCATCAGCATGATCTGGATGTGAGACCTGGAGTCAAAGATCATTTTGGAGCTTTAAAATTTTACTGCCCCCAGAACCAAAGACAAAAACCACATGATAATCTCAATTGATGCAGAGAAGGCCTTTGACAAAATTCAACAGCCCTTTATGCTAAAAACCCTCAATAAACTAGATATTGACGGAACATATCTCAAAATGATAAAAGCTATTTACGACAAACCAACAGCCAATATCATACTGAATGGGCAAAAACTAGAAGCATTCCCTTTGAAATCTGGCACTAGACAAGGATGTCCTCTCTCACCACTCCTATTCAATATAGTACTGGAAGTTCTAGCCAGAGCAATCAGGCAAGAAAAAGAAATAAAGGGTATTCAAATAGGAAAGGAGGAAATCAAATTGTCTGTATTTGCAGACGACATGATTGTATATCTAGAAGACCCCATTGTCTCAGCCCAAAATCTCCTGAAACTGATAAGCAACTTCAGCAAAGTCTCAGGATAAAAAATCAATGTGCAAAAATCACAAGCATTCCTATACACCAATAACAGACTTAAAGACAGCCAAATCAAGAACCAACTGCCATTCACAATTGCTACAAAGAGAATAAAATACCTAGGAATACAACTAACAAGGAACATAAAGGATCTCTTCAAGGAGAACTACAAACCACTGCTCAACGAAATAAGAGAGGACACAAACAGAGGGAGAAACATTCCAGGTTCATGGCTAGGAAGAATCAATATCATGAAAATGGCCATACTGCCCAAAGTAATTTACAGATTCAACGCTATCCCTATCAAGCTACCAATGACCTTCTTCGCAGAACTGGAAAATACCACCTTAAACTTCATATGGAACCAAAAGAGATCCCGCATAGCCAAGTCAATTCTAAGCAAAAAGAACAAAG
The DNA here is from genome assembly GCA_036589455.1 of Ateles fusciceps. NCBI lineage: Eukaryota > Metazoa > Chordata > Mammalia > Primates > Atelidae > Ateles > Ateles fusciceps. The sequence goes on along the minus strand of JAZHEH010001386.1, from coordinate 4,571,485 downwards.
CTGGAGGCATCACACTACCGGACTTCAAACTATACTACAAAGCTACAGTAATCAAAACAGCATGGTACTGGTACCAAAACAGAGATATAGACCAATGGAACAGAACAGAGGCCTCCAAGGCAACACAACACATCTACAACCATCCGATATTTGACAAACCTGACAAAAACAAGCAATGGGGAAAGGAGTCCCTGTTTAATAAATGGCGTTGGGAAAACTGGCTAGCCATGTGCAGAAAGCAGAAACTGGACCCCTTCCTGACACCTTACACTAAAATTAACTCCAGATGGATTAAAGGCTTAAACACAAGACCTAACACCATAAAAACCCTAGAAGAAAATCTAGGCAAAACCATTCAGGACATAGGCATAGGCAAGGACTTCATGACCAAAACACCAAAAGCATTGGCAACAAAAGCCAAAATGGACAAATGGGACCTAATCAACTCCACAGCTTCCACACAGCAAAAGAAACAGTCATTACAGTGAATAGGCAACCAACAGAATGGAAAAAATTTTTGCAGTCTACCCATCTGACAAAGGGCTGATATCCAGAATCAACAAAGGGCTGATATCCAGAATCTACAAAGAACTGAAACAGATTTACAAGAAAAAAACAAACAAGCCCATTCAAAAGTGGGCGAAGGATATGAACAGACACTTTACAAAAGAAGACATACATGAAGCCAACAAACATATGAAAAAATGCTCATCATCACTGGTCATTAGAGAAATGCAAATCAAAACTACATTGAGATACCATCTCACACCAGTTAGAATGGCGATCATTAAAAAATCTGGAGACAACAGATGCTGGAGAGGATGTGGAGAAATAGGAACGCTTTTACACTGTTGGTGGGAGTGTAAATTAGTTCAACCATAGTGGAAGACAGTGTGGCGATTCCTCAAGGACCTAGAAATAGAAATTCCATTTGATCCAGCAATCCCATTACTGGGTATATATCCAAAGGACTATAAATTGTTCTACTATAAGGACACATGCACACGAATGTTCATTGCAGCACAGTTTACAATAGCAAAGACCTGGAACCAACCCAAATGCCCATCGATGATAGACTGGACAGGGAAAATGTGGCACATATACACCATGGAATATTATGCAGCCATCAAAAACGATGAGTTCGTGTCCTTTGTAGGGACATGGATGAACCTGGAAACCATCATTCTCAGCAAACTGACACAAGAACAGAAAATCAAACACCGCATATTCTCACTCATAGGCGGGTGTTGAACAATGCAAACACATGGACACAGGGAGGGGGAGCATCACACACTGGGGTCTGTTGGGGGGGAAAAAGGGGAGGGGACAGCAGGGGGTGGGGAGTTGGGGAGGGATAGCATGGGGAGAAATGCCAGATATAGGTGATGGGGAGGAAGGCAGCAAATCACACTGCCATGTGTGTACCTATGCAACAATCTTGCATGTTCTTCACAAGTACCCCCAAACCTAAAATGCAATAAAATATATATATATATGTATATATATATATATGTGTGTGTGTATATATATATGTGTGTGTGTATATATATATATGTATATATATAAATTTTACTGCCCCACTGGGTTTCAGACTTATGTGGGCCCTGTAACCCCTTTGTTTTGGCCAATTTCTTCCATTTGGAATAGCTGTATTTACCTAACACCTGTACCCCCATTGTATCTAGGAAGTAACTAGCTTGCTTTTGATTTTACAAGCTCATAGGCAGAAGGGACTTGCCTTGTCTCAGATGAGAATTTGGACTATGGACTTTTGGATTAATGCTGAAATTAGTTAAGACTCTGGGGGACTGCTGGGAAGGCCTGATTGGTTTTGAAATGTAAGGTTATGAGATTTGGAGTGTCCACAGGCAGAATAATGTGGTTTGGCTGTGTCCCCACCCAAATCTCAACTTGAATTGTATCTCCCAGAATTCTCTGAGCCTCAGTTTCCTCATCAGCAAATGGGAACAACCCTTACCCAACAGGAATGTTGTGAGAGTCACATAAAATAATGGTAAGGCACAATATAAATGTTTACTGTTATGGGAAAGTGAAAGTTTACAGCAATGGACAAGGTGGGTAACCAGGGGAGGCAATGGATTGGAAAGTCCTTTTTCAGTGTTTTGAAAATAATTAGATAGGCCTGCTCCATGCCAGATTCTCACCATTTCTGGTCCAAGCATCGGCAACATGAATTCTCACGTCTCTGCAGCAGTATAATAATAACTTACAATTACATGGTATGTCAGGCTTGCAACATGCTTTCTCATGCATTATCTTATTAGATTTGAGGCTTTCAATATCTCTGGAAGGCAAGGAGTACCAGTACTCAAATTTCAATTTTATAGACAAGGAAATTAAGAGTCAGCATGATGCAAACGTGACCAAAATCACAGAGTTAGGAAGTTCTGGGAACAAGCTCTAGCAGAACTAGAACCAAATGCAAACCTTCTGAGACAGGAAGTTTGTCACTGCCCTGCACCATGATGCCAAGAAAGGATACTCTCAGTGCCAGGCGTGGTGGCTCATGCCTGTAATACTTTGGGAGGCCAAGGCAGGAGGATCATTTGAGCCCAGGAATGTGAGACCTGCCTGGGCAAATAGGGAGACCTCATCTCTACAAAAAAATATAAAAAATAGCCAGGTGTGGTGGTGTACACCTGTGGTCCCAGCTACTTGGGAAGCTGAGGTGGGAGAGTCATTTGGGTCCAGGAGATTGAGGCTGCAATGAGCTACAGTAGTGCCAATGCACTTGAGCCTGGGTGACAGAGAGAGACCCTGTCTCAAAAAAAAAAAAAAAGAAGGGAGGGAGGGAAGGGGGAGGGAGGGGAGAGAGAGAGAAGAGAAAAAGAAAGAAAGAGAGAGAGAGAAAGAAAGAGGAAGGAGGGAGGGAGAGAGAGAGGGGAGAAAGAAAAAGAGAAAGAAAGAAGAGAGAGAGAGAAAGAGAGAAAGAAAGAGAAAGAAAAGAAAAGAAAGAGAGAGAGAAAGAAAGAAAGAGGAAGGGAGGGAGGGGAGGGAGCAAAACTTACTAGGAACAGGTGAGTACACTCATAGCCCCCTTCCTGAACTTGGAATGTCTTAATCCAGAGGTGGCTAGCTGGAAACCCACTGGGTCAATCAGCATGCCAGAGAGTTTTGTTCAGTAGCTCAGTGTTCTCAGAAGTGCTATATGTATCACCATTCAGACATACCTAAACACAATCGATGCCACCCTATGGAATCTCCCCCACCTCTGTGCTTTTGTCATTCACACCAGGTTCCAGGCCTTGGAAAGGAGCATCTATTAACTGAGTCTAGGAAGGGCATCTGTGCCTGAGCTGTCAGGAGCAAAGATAAGGAGGTATTTCTTATTCACCTTTCACAATGGGAAGCAAGATCCTCCATCCTGGGCCACCCTGTGTGACTGTGTATTATACAAAGGTAGGCTGAAGAGGGTGTGTAGGGGCTGAAACCCAGTCTACCTCTGCTCTTCAAGTCCTGTGTCCTGGCCCAGGGCTTGGTACATGGAGCTTGTACTGAAATTTAGGCTCCAGCTACCCTCTCAGCTGAGCACTCTGTGCAGTGTACAACCTGCAAAAGCGAACATGGCAGCCCTGTTTCCTCGGAAGAGCTGGCAACACTAGGCACCACTCCCACCTGGCAACAATTGGAGGGAGCCCAGTCATAGCTGCCCTTCTGGGACAGGGCACACACTCCCACATCACCACACTCCGCACCATGCCTACCTCACTTGTTTGTGTCACTTGCCAGGCCTCTAAGGTATTTGAGTTTATGACCCCTGTCTGAAACAATAAATTTTTTTACATTGGTTTATCCAGGTAATTAGTTTTATGGTCTATTTCTGAATGGCATTTTTCTTTTCCCCACCCAACCCCCTTTTCCAGCAGCCTTAGTTAATCTATTTATTTTCACTCTACCTCTTTCTAAAAATATGTACAATACAACAAGATTTTTTTAAAAGTCAGACTCCTGGTAATCTCTGGAATGTGGGAAAAGCACTCTTACCACAAAGTTATATTAAGAAGTTTAATTATCAGAAAATTACTGTATAATAAATATATCAAACATCAAGTATGTACACTGTATATGTACACTGAGAATTCCTGGGCAACCTCAGTCTATAAACCCATTCACCTCACCCACAACCTCAACCGACTCTTTATTCCTTTTCTTTGACTGGCGCGGAGACTTTGAGGTACACTTGCTTCTGTATGCATAGCCTCCGACCTTTTCCAGGACCCATCAGGTAGGCTGAGTTTTCCCAGGCAGTCATGAGAACTTTCTCAGTTCATCCCAAAGTCTATGATCATTTCTCCTTTCTGTTGGCATCGGCCCACTCCCAAATTGTTTGGCATTTGCTTGTGCATTTCCTATCTTTAAGGAAGCCATGGGGCTCCTGGTTGCTATTGTGGGTTGTCTTAGTCAGACACTACTGTGTCACAAACAACCACAAACATCACAGTGGCATACAACAGGAGGTATTTCTCACCTATGTGCCTGAGGGTCACATGGGGTGGCTTGGCTTCAGGCCACAGATCTACAGGTCACCTGGGGCGGCTCTGCTCCAAATACCTCTCATCCTAGTGAGCTCGTATCATGTTTTTCTCATGGCAATGGCAGAAGTGTGAGACAGCAAGCTCAACAGCACAAGCACATTTCAACTCCTACTCATGTCACCTCCATTAACATCTCATTTGCAAAAACAAGCAAAATGGCAAGGCCCAAAGTCAAGGGCAGGGAAGTGTGCATACCCCCTGGAGACAGGTAGAAGGGGAGGGAGTGAATACTTACAGACAATGCCCACTCTCTGCCCTTTTGGTCACAAATATTCACTCCTTTCCCACACACAAACACTCACCCCATCCCTACGACCCTCCAGAAATCTTACCCAATGCTGGTATTAAGCTGGAAATCCATGTTCTATGCCAGATCTCACTGAGGCTCCTCTTGATTTGATAAGGACCTAAACAATCAAAAGGACAAGTTGTTTTCCATACATACCCAGGCACAGTGGAACAGGCATAGAATCATGAAAACACTCCTAGTTGGAAAGAGAGTCACTCAGCACCCACTGGGCTGCAGCAATTCTGATGTTCTGCTGGGAATTTTTGGCCAGGTTCTCCTAACCCAGGAGTAGAAAATTTTCCTTGTTTGGGCCCCTGTTCCACACTCAGAGTAGCTCCCCCAGTCCTCTCTTCTCTGGGCTCTTGGCTCTGCCCTGTGAGAAGTTTTGTCTTCCCATCAGCCTTGATCACTTCCAAAGAGCACATCAGAGAATGAGAATGACAACATTGTCAGTCTGCTTCCTGCCTGTAGGAAGGTGAGGCCCCAGAAATTTGTTTTTATCTCCAACAGTTTCGTTTTCTTTTAGACCAGTCCGGTAGTCGTTTTGACAGTAAACTCTCTCAAAAATTTTGTGGGTTTTCTGTGCATTTGATTCCATTCAACTCCAGGCACCAAAAGCACAAAATCCACAATTTCTTGGAGACATGCTTCTCTTTCTCTCTAGACTCACACCCTTAATTTTTCTATGAGTTCTTTTGTCCCGCTGAAAGGGTACACTGGACACTTGTGCCTTCAGAGGAGCTGCATGATTCCACTGATGTCAGAATCAAAAAGCTTTAACTAAGGAAAACTAGTGCAATTGAGCAAAAAGTTTTACTGAGTTTCCTGGTGGCCAAAGGAAAACATGATGAGACCCACAATTAAAATATACATGCTAGTTTATTAAGTGAGGCACCTTTGTCTCCCCAGGGACCATCAAGTATAGTAAGCAAGATAAAATTCAGATGCAGAAAACTTCCTATAGTAAAGACAATATCCCACAGCCCTGAGAACTCAATAATGACCTTGGAATTAAAAAGAAGGGCCTTTCAGAGTTCATGAGAACCTGAAGCTAAGGCTTTATATCCTAAAGGCAGGATTGTATTTCCTATGGGAGACTGGAACTTGGGATGAGGGGAAAAAGAAGGCATTTAAAGCATCCTCTAGGAGAGAAAAACTCAAGATTTACACAAATGTATTTTATTTTGTTTTTCAATCTACAAAAAGCTGAGGAGAATCATAAAAGTAGCTTAGTTAACTAGAGAGCAAGGAAGAAGATGTATTATTTCAGTTTCTTGACTTGTTAATGTACAGGTTTCATCGTTTGTACTCTAATGACTTGGGGATGTTACTTGGTCTGATGGCTGAGGGCTGATGCGGAGATTTGTTTTTTGAGTATATTAGGGAGCCAAGATCCTGGGTCCTCCCACATCAGGCTTAGGGAATAGTCAACCACTCTGGCCCATAAGCAAGAAGCTGTAATGCATCCTCCCGCCTGAAGAGGCAGGATACCATAAAAGGAGAGTTATCACACTAGTAATAGAAAATGTTATAAAGAAGCTGGCTGTGGCTCACATCTGTGATCCCAACACTTTGGGAGGCAGAGGTGGCAGGCCCTCTGGAGCCCAGGAGTTCAAAACCAGCCTGAGCAACATAGGGAGACCCCATCTGTATAAAAAATTAAAAATTAGCTGGATGTTATGGTGCCTGCCTTTAATCCCAGCTACTGGGGAGGCTGAGGCAGGAGGATAGCTTGAGCCCAGGAGATTGAAGCTGCAGTGAGCCAGGATCATGCCACTGCATTCCAGCCTAGGTGACAGAGTGAGATCCAGTCTCCATAAAACAAAAAAAGAAAGAAAGAAAAATGTTTAAAAAGAGAAGCTTCTTGTGTTAAAATTTTCTTTCACCATATGGAATGGGATTTGGTTCTTGGGACAATCCATTTCCAAACTCACTGCCTATTCAGGGCCTTGGTAAAACAGTGTCAACCCCTCCGGTCCAGTAGTTTATATCATTACATTTTGTTCTAGAAGCCAGGCTTCCAAGTTCTGGGGACTGCTTTGTCAGAGGAGGATGGGGTGATGCAGACATCATATTTAGGAATTTCAGGGAAGTGAACTGTCCTCTCAGTTCAGAGCTACCTTGAATATGACACTACCCTCCTTAACTTGGCTCTGTTGGGCTTGAAGTGGAGGTGGGGGGATCAGAGAAAGGAAGACAGAAGAGTTTACTGGATCCAAGAGGTTAAGTTGTAAAAGCACGTTGGAGCTGATGTCACCAATACAAAAGGTAGTTTTGTCTCCTCAGCCTGTGTTCTGCCTGGTGCTAAAGCCAGAATTTGGTCAAACTCTTTCCCAGATTCCCAGCTGGGTCTCCCCCTGTCCTCGATTACTGGCATTTTCTCTGCTTACTAAATGTGCTTTGTGATCTCAGCTAGTGGAAAGCAGAAAACCCACTGCTAAACAGGGAAGCAACTGAAAATCCAAAATGCCAACATGTCTAGTCAAGTACACGGTAATGCACTACTCCATTCATTCATTAATCTCTCCATTCACAAATATCTGTTTTCTGTCCACTTCAGTGTGAGGGCTTTCAGGTCTAGAAGTTTCATTCAGAACTGGAAAGGGTAACCAGTGGTGCTCAGAGTGGTTGGAATAAGGGAAAGTGCCTTAGGTCTAGACAATGCGGTTGAGTGTATCCTGGAGGCAAGATCTCCATTAGAGACCCCTCTCCAGCTGGAGTATCCTAAAGAGTAGCATGAAGAATGAGATGGAGCCAGTGGGTTAGTAAAACAATTAAAGAACAAAATGAACAGCACTCTGAGCACTGGCCCCCCAAGGAAGATTACAGATTGGAATATAGCACAGCGAGCCTCATCTCAACCTTGCCTAGAGACCAACCCCAGGGCACTGCGGAACTCGGGGCGGCCTCCCCTGCTGTGGGGCAGGCATCCTCAGCGGGCAAGGAAATCATCAAAGGCTCCAGCAGCAGGAACGCTCCAGGAATCAGACAGTGGAAGACAGATTTCCTCTAAAATGTGCCTTTAAAGGCAGCTCATTTGCCTTCATGGGCCCCGGGAAAGCCTAAGATAGGTGCCATCCAGGAAACCCAGACTCTTTAAGATCAACATGGTTTAATGCAGCATAAGAGCCTTAGGTCAGACCAAGAAATGACTTCCTGACTGTAAGGGCTTATTGGACCATGAAAGCGGACTCCTAGAGAGACTGTGAAATTGCCTTCTCTCAAAGTTTTTAGATTCTTTTTTTTTTTTTTTTCTGGTAGCGGGGGGGGAGACAGTGGATTGAGGGCCAGCCCAGAGGCCGGCAGAGAGGTTTGATTAATTCTCAGGCCACTCCATCTCACCCCAGGAGGCACTTTCCAGCCTGAGAACTGAGGTTTCCCCCTTTCTGGGTAGATCATTGGGTCCAGAAAACCAGCAGGGGCAGCAAATATTAAACTCTGCCTAAATTGCTCTAATGTCTTCAAGGGCAACGGGAGTAGGATTAAGCCTTCATGTTTTACTTTTTTCTTTTACTTTCCAGAGATGGGTCAACGGGGTAGCAGGCTCCAAATCTTCAAACACTAAATAAGAAATATTGTCAGCCTGGAAACCAGTTTAATATTTTAAATATGTGGGGTTTCTCCAGCATTGCAACAGCTGTGGGATGTAAATAAAATCTGTTTCTCTCCAGCCCCTGGGCAGCTCTAAAGTATCAAATGGTCAATCAGGATGATGGGAGGTGGGAGGTAGGAGGTGAGAGGTTGGGAGGTTGGGAAGCGAGGGTGGGGTAGACAGTGCATTTTCTTTGTGTTGTGGAATATTTCTAAGAAATAATCAGACCCAAACCCGTTGAGTTCTGGGGAGCTATAGATTTTGTATCAGAAGAATGTCTGAAAGTTTTGGAAATGCTCCCAAAATTTGAACACAAACTCCCTGGGGTATCAAATCAGATGCAAGCAGGCTATGCCTCCAGCAGCTGGACACTGACATTCCCTGATTTGAAGAAGAGAGAAAGGGTGGGAGGATGGGGTAGGACGGAGCCCTTTCATCTGGGCTGTTGGGGTTTGTGGTCCTCCTCCAGGATAATTCTAAATGGGCTTGTAAGCACAATTGCCACACAGAGCAGATGCCACAGCCTACTTGGTTAGATGACTTTACGTATTTAATGAATATTTATTGGGCCCTTGCATTGCTTCAGGAAGTGAGATACGGGGTTGGGGCTGGGCTTCTGATGATGGCACAGTGGCCCTGATCTTACCTGACCTTCTCTCCCTGCTATGCCCCTATCCTTGGTGCTTTGGCAAGCACGGAACTATTCATTCACTCATTCATTCATTCATTCATTCATTCAATTATTCAATGCCTTTAGTAAATACTCATTGCACTTTTCCCAAGAGCTAAAAATACAACAAGGAATAAGACAGCCCGTCCCACTGCCCTGCTCCTATGGGCCTCACATCCTAGTGACAGGATACCCATAAACAATGAACAATGATATGGAATAGAGATAGATAGATAAATAGATAGAAGAATGCTTATATTTATCAATAGAAAAATGATTACATTTATGTATGTAGCAAATAATTTTAAATGGTGTTGAGTGCTATGAAAAGAACAAACCAGGCTCAGGTAATAGAGAGTGCCTGGAGTGGGATCCAATTATTAGCTCAGGTGGCTGGGAAAGGCCTCTCCGTGATACATACGCTGACACCTGCATGTTCAGGAGCCAGGCAGGGGAGGAAGCTCCAAACAGAGGACCTGCCAGGTGCCAAGGACACAGGGCAGAGAGAAGCTTGGCATGTTCAAGGAATAGAAGAAGGGCAGGGTGGCTGGGGCATAGGGAAGAGGCAGAGTTGGAAAGAATCATATAGATCCAACTGGAACTTAGCCCAGAATTAGTGCCATCTAGAAATTTAGAGATCACAGGAATCAATCCCCAGATTTACACTTGGAAAATCTGAAGCTCACAGAGAAAGTATTACTTGCTCAGGGTGACCCAGCAATTGGGGAGCAGAGCCAGGACAGGTCCCTGTGCCTGCAGGTGCTCCTGTGTAGTGTTGTTCCACTGTTCCTGTCAAATGTGTCAAGGCTCACGTGTGTACAGCGCAGGCCCTCCAGCAGATTCCTGCACATTTAGTGAGACCAGCACGGCCCCTTATAGGGGAGTCAGGTTTGGAAAAAACAGCAGCAGCAGGAGGTGGTAAAGAGAAAAATGAAGAACCCACACTTCAGTGTCAGCCAGAGCTGACCTCAAGTCCACACTGCCCCTTACTAGATCTATGACCCTGGAGACATCATTTAATCTCTGTGCACTTCAATCTCACCATCTGTAAAGTGAGACAATCACAGTCCCACCCCATAGATGTAGTCCCACCCCATAGGGCTGGTATGAGATGGTGCATTGAGAGGACTTAGCACATGAAAAGCCCTATTACAGGATCATTATTATATGATTATTATATAGTCCCAGGCCTAAAGGAACTTCCCCCATCATGCTGGAGAAAGCATCCATGCACAAACACTGCAAACACTTTACTCCTCTTCATGCGCTCACCAATATGTATTGAGCATCTATTCTGTGAAAGGCACCTGGGCTCATCACCGGAAACACCTCAGAGAATAAACACAAATGTAGCCCTACTAACGCAGGAGGCAGACGACTGTCCACATAGCCACATAAAAAAGTGCAAAGTTGCCACTGCAAGAAGTACTAGAGGAGGGAAGTTTGCAGTGCTTTCAGAGACCGTCAGGATTCGAGTGACTTGGTCTTTACTTTCCCTAAGAAAGTAAAGCTTGGGATGTTACATGATGAGCTGGGGGTAGTCTGGCAATGGATGAGAGCAAAGGACAGTGTTCCAGGCAGAAGGAACAGCATGTGTTAAGACCCTGGGGTGGCAAGAACATGATGGCTGTGAATTACAGAGCAGAGGCTGGATCCTTTTCCCAAGATAGGAAGTTTGGATTTTATTCTGATAATAGTAAGAAGCATTAAAGGAAACATAAGCAGGATGCTTGCAATATAATTTTGCCAGTCTCTCAAATGTATTAATTCATTCAACAAATATTTACTGGGTGCTTTGTATGTACAAAACACTGTTCCAGACACATGAGGATAGACAGGATTGCCCAGCCACAAAGTCTCTCTCTACAGAATAGTGGAGGAGACAAATATATTAGCAACTGTTGACTATAGAAGAAAGAGCACTGGACTTGAGTATTAAAGACATAGGTTCAAGTGTCAAGTATACCCCTTATTGAACAACCAGAGTTCCATGAGGACGACAACTGAGTTTAATTATGTCTGGGACTCATCACCTGACATGCGGGAGAATCAGGGAACTTAGAATGATCATGTCACCTTGGAAAATATCAATAAGGCCTTATTTTGTGTCATGTTTTATCATCTTTAAAGACCTTTCACATACTGGATCTTATTTTATCCCTGCAATATCCCTGTTAATGTTATGGAAATGAGGTGAATTCAAGACTGACTACATAGTTTGTGGAGCCAAGTTCAAAATGAAATGTGGAGCTCTTTGTTCAATTAATAAGAATTTCAAGACAGTGACAGCAGAGCATTAAACTACACGCAGGATTGCTGTGGGCATGGGGTCCGATGTGACGGCACAAGTTGTGCATACGTAAAGCCAGCCCTAAATATGCTCTATTTCATTCACTTTACAGACAAGAAAACCAAGGCGCAAGGTAGAGTGACTCTGCCAGTGTCGCTCAGCTCACTGAAGGAGTGAGGCCTCAAAATAAACCCAGGACTTCTGACTTCCTGCTGAAACAGGGCTGCCTTGGTTTCTGCCTGAATTGCAGTGTTCCTGGCAGGGCTGTTTGAAGCATCTGCTTAAAAGGTGATATAGACAAAGAAACGGAATGCAAATGTTCAGGATGCGGCCCTGTGTGAAACCTTTCAAGAGTTCCCACTGCTCTTAGGACAAAGCCTAAAGGCTTAGACTGATGCACAGAGTCCTTTCATGGTCTGATCCCAATTAAAATTTTCCAGCTGCGCTGCCCACCTCTGCCCGCTCCCCTTCAAAATGTGGTTTACAACACACACCTTCTTGCCGTTTCCCAGCTGGATCTTGCTCCTTCTGGTTTCCAAGCCTTTGCTCCTGACCCTCTCTCTGACTCAGATGCTGTGTTATGAAGGGTGACTTCAAGTAAGCCAACTGAGGAAGGCACCGAGATGAGGAGAGGCAGCTGAGGCACAGGAAAATAAAGACTAATTTTTCTGCATCTTTGGAATAGCTATCCATCCTGCCATCCATCCATCTTTCCATCTATTCATTCGCCCATCCACCCACCCACCTATTCATTTTTCCGTCTACCTTTCCATCCATCCATCCATCTGTCCTTCCATTCATCCATCTATCCATCATCCATCTATTCATCCACCCATCCATCCACCCTTTCATCCATCTATCCATTCATCTGTCCTTCCATTCATCCATCTATCCATCATCCATCTATTCATCCACCCAGCCATCCACCCTTTCACCCATCTATTCATCCATTCTTCCTTGCATTCATTTATCTATCCATTCATCGCTCTATTCATCCACCAACCTACCTACCCATTCATCTATTCATTCACCTATCCATCTACCCTTCAATCCATCTATCCATCCATACATGAACACATCCATCCATCCATTCAATCATCCTTCCATCCATCCATCCCTTCATCCATCCATCCATATTTCCACTCATCCACCCATCCATCTTTCCATTCATTCAATGATTATCCAATTAGTCTCATATGCTATATGCCAGGTACTATGTGAAGCACTGGGGATCCAACAATGGATAAGCTATACTTCCTCCCCCACAACAGACCTCACAGTCCAATGGAAAGACAAACGAGTACACCCATAGCTTGAATCCTCAGTTTCATAACTTATGTGAATCCAGACTGCCTCCTCACAACTTATGCAAATTCCACTTTCTTCCTCTTAGTACTGTATTCATTCCTGTGTCTATTGGTAACATCCCAGGATGGTCTTGAGCCATTTGGGACACAGTTCTAAGCTCCTTTACCATTTTTCCGCAAGAAATACAAATCCAGTAGTGATGTTGTGGGTTTAGCGATTTGACTGTAGATCTGAGGAGCTACTGTAAAGGATTATGTTCTACATGCTACAGCCTTCCACCATCTTGCTGCTTTGCCACCAACAATTGTCTACTTCCCAAAGGCCCAGGCTATTGGCACAGAACCTCTCCACTGCTCAGACTCCTGGAATTATAATCGAGTCCTCACTCCCTAATATGACATATCGCCCCTGCCCCAGGACAGTCAGCTAACCCTCAAATCTGGTGAATATAATGCGCTCCAACTCATCACACGCATAAATAGACTGCTACAATACAGAGAACAGTGAGCTCTACAACAGAGGTAAGTTCAGGATGCACACACAGAGGTGGCAGAGAAGAGCGAAACCTAAACTTGTCTTGGGCTTCAGGAGGGGGGGGTTCTGGGAAAGATTCCTAGATAAAGAGGGGAGAGATGAAGAGGATATTTCAAGCACAACAAAAGACCAGAACAAAGACACCAGAAAGGTCACTGTGCTTTGAATCCCCAATTTCATAACCTGTATGAATTTGGGGGAGCGAAAAGTGGTTCAATAGGACTAGAGAATCCAGTTTGGGGAGCAGCAGGAGACAATACTGGAGAGGGAAGCAGGCAGGGGCTAACCCATAAAAGGTGAGGCAGGCCATGCTCGGGACTCTGGACTCTAAGCTACAGAAGCAGAACTGCTACTGAGAGCTGCTAAGCCTAAAAGTGACTTGATTGGAGAATTTTAGAAAGACTGTAGGGAGTGGGATAAGGGGTCACTCAACCCTAACCTCAAGGCTGTGGGAGCCTCAGGCTCAAGGCCAAAATCATTGCAAGGCAGCAGTCCTTTCCCCTCCCAAAGAGTAGGTATGGGACCAGACCAGTCCTGGAGATTAAGGTCTTGTGATAAACATAGGCAGTCAGAGCCTAGAGTAGCTGTCCTTGTGTTCCCGGGGAGGTGGCGTAATGCCCCCTCTGTTTTCTAACAACTTTTCTTGGGTATGTATCACACCAAAACTAAGCCCGCAAGATTCACTGGCTGTTGAGACCTGGTCAGAGAATTCATACTCATTTTCAAATGTCCTTGGTCAGCAAAACCTCACATGCACCTTTTTCAGAGTCCTTTCCTCCTCTTCACACCCTCACTATCACCCCACTGCTGCTAACTGTAAAAGCCACATGCGTGACAAGGGAAATGGAATCAGTCTGGTCCTGGTTCATTCACCTCTGAATCGTCAAACAGGCTGTTTTGTAAGAGACCCTGCACTTTCAAGACACCCTCGCAGGCTCCCTTAGACAGCACCTTGTTTTGAATCAGGACATTTTATTTTGCTAGAACTTGATGTTCAAGCTCAATATTAATGTCAAAACTCATGAAACGTGAGCAGGTTCTAAATTTGGAAAAACATGTTCTCCAATCTCTCCCCAAAGCATTCCTTCAGCTATTGACTTTGGAGGCAACTTCTCTATACCATGTAGCTGTCCATTGTTTGCTCTGAATGACACACAGAGTCTTCAAACACGGGAGGTGCTTACTCAGCAGATCGATATATCATCACCCCCAATCATCTGCATACATTTGTTGAACATCATAGAGGAAATCCAACATACAGCAGCCTGCTTCCTGTCCTGGCAAAGCAGCCGGATTGGGTCCTGTTTCCAGGCAACACTTCTGCCCTGACTTAAACTTTGACTCCAGTGTCCTTTCTGAGCTATTTGCACTGTGAACATAGCGCCTAAAAAGATTTATTAAAAAAAAAAAGAGGGAGGTTGAGTGTCATTTTTAGAAAGGCGAGACACCCAACACATCCTACTCTAAGAAGATTTCTTTGACAGCTTGTGATGTTGCCTGAATGGTAAATATATCCTCAGACTCCGAGTAAATAGTCCATGGCATGTAACTTAGGTATAAAAGAGGAAATTTTACACAACGTGGCCACAGACGCCTTGTCATTTCCCAGAAAATTAGAGGGTCTTCCAGTGACCCTGTAAATGTATCACACGTGTATTCTTCCACAACTTCAGGAACAGATGGGGCCTGTTTTGATAACGTTTTCCAGTCCACATAGATAACATGCTGGGGGTGGCTAGAGAAGGGGAGGAGCAAGAGAGCCTGCTATGGCTCCCAGAAACTCAGTCTGTGGGCAGTCTGTGCCTCTGGTCATCTGAAAGACACTTTGTTAGCACCGAGCATTTCATTGCTGAAGGGAGCAGCAGCTAATTTTTTTATTGGGTAGCCTCTTTACTAATGCTTGAAGATGGGAAGGGATTGGCTAAAAGATAGGTTCAAACCCAGAGGATGGGCTGGAGTCAAAGAGAGGCTGCAAGGCATCTTGAAAGGCATCCTTCGGCCTCCAAGAAGGATCAGAGAGGTTTTGAACACAAAGGAAGATTTCACAGCCTCTCATGGCAACTCTTTTCAGCATCTCCTCGGAGATGGAGAAATACAAATTAATATCTTCCATGTAGCGTCCATTGGTTCACCTTAACCCAAGTCCTTCCATCAGTAATCATAATAGCTAATTTTGACTATTCCCAGGCACTGTGCTGAGCACTTGATGTGTTAGGTGAAATACATCATCCATTCCTTACTAGCCTGGATGCCAGAGGAGGCAAATGAGGATCAAAGAGCTCACAGCCACACCAGTGTCAGCAGCTGGTGAGGGCAGAGCTGGGAGCAGAGGTAGGATCTGTGCAAGTCTCTTGGGTGCTCTATGCCTGGGTTTCCTCATCTGCAAAGTGAATGGACCTAATAACAATATAATTCCGAGCCTTCAAGGGCTTTTTGTTTTTGTTTTTTGCTTTTTCACTTTCATCTTCTTTGACCAGGTCATGGTTCTTATTTTCAACTCTTATCATTCATTTGTCCATTCCACAGTGTTATTGAGCACTTTCTATTTATGTCTCTGCCATTCAGACTTTTAATCAGAACCTCTATGATTAACCAATCCATCACCTCTTCACAGTGAGCTTTACACAGCGTTATCAGGCCTTTAACAAGCACCTCCTTATGCTACTGTCTGTTTTACAAAAACTAACTGATATCTGTTGTTACTTGGCTGTTCACAAAGTCCCTTCATATATACTTACTCGTGTCATCCTTATGAAAACATAGCAAAGAAAAGAAAAAATAGATATAGTATTGTTTATTATTATTTTCCTCATTTACCCACAAGTAAAGTAAGACCCAGGCATATTAAGTGAATGCTGGAGCCAGAATTCAACCCCAGTCTTGCGATACCTAAACCGGAAGCCTTTCCACTACCACCCACAAAATAAATGTGGACATGGCCTCCTGGGAGCTGCCACATAACAGCAGCATTCATAGAACACACCACAAGCACAGAGGGTGGAGAAGCTTGGTGATTAAGCACACGGACTCTTAAATCAGAAGGCCTGGGCTCTAAAACTTGCCTCAGACACTCATCAGCTGGATGACCTTGGGCAACTGACTTAACCTCTTGATACCTCAGTTTACATATGGCTAAAAAGGGGTTCATCTCAGCACTTTGGGAGACTAAGGCAGGTGGACCACGAGGTCAGGAGTTCGAGACTAGCCTGGCTAAGATGGTGAAACCCCGTCTGCACTAAAAATACAAAAATTAGCCAGGCACGGTGGCGGGCACCTGTAACCTCAGCTACTCGGGAGGCTGGGCCAAGAGAATCACTTGAACCTGGGATGCGGAGATTGTAGTGAGCCAAGATCACGCCACTGCACTCTAGCCTGGGTGAGAGAGCAAGACTGCATCTCAAAATAATAATAATAATAATAATACCTCAGAGGATGACTGTGGAGATCAATGATTAATATGCATAAAGCTCATAGGACAGTGTCTCAATTTAATTAATGTCATCTAATAATTAATTGTCTTAATATTATTACAGATGCACCTGAAAGCAAACAGAGGCTGTGAAGGGCAGGACAGAGTTGAGCAAAGAGGACTACCTCCCCGCCACAGGGGGGAAGAAAATCAACTGAAACTAACAGTAAGGAGATGTGGTTCTACTCCTCATTCTGCCACTTACCATCTGTGTAATCTTGAACAAATCAGCCACTTTACTCTGTTTTGGTTTCCTCATCAGTCAGGTGAGAAAATTCAACCAGATTGGGTAGGGGAGGCTTAGCAAAGACCCACCAACTCCCTCATATCACCCAGTGCCCCTGGAGAGTCCGAGGGTTACACCCAGCCATCCCACTTTAATTAAGACTGACTAGTGGGCCAGGCACGGTGGCTCACACCTGTGATCCCAGCACTTTGGGAGGCTGAAGTGGGTGAATCACGAGGTCAGGGGTTTGAGAACAGCCTGGCCAACATGGTAAAACCCATCTCTACTAAAAATACAAAAATTAGCCAGGCGTGGTGGTGTACGCCTGTAGTCCCAGCTACTTGGAAGGCTGAGGCAGGAGAATCGCTCGAACCCAGGAGGCAGAGGTTGCAGTGAGGCGAGATCGCACCACTGCACTCCAGCCTGGGCAACAGAGTAAGACTCCATCTCAAAAAAAAAAAAGACTGACTAGTGAAGATGCCCACTCAGGATCAGGTTGACCAACTCCTCCTGGTTTGCCTGGGACTTTCCTAGTTCTAAAACGAAAGTTTCATATCCCAGGAACATCATTTCAGAAAAACCAGGATGGTTGATCATCCTAATGAGGTAAAAAAAATTCTATCATCTAGTCCATCATTTTCCCAAACTTTGCTGCTCAAGTTACCATCATCATATATTTTGCGATAGCTGTGTAGGGAACTGTAAAATTACTCAAATACATTTACTTCAGAAGAATATATTACATCATTACTGCCACAGTCAGGATAGGCCAGGTTAGCTGAGGCAACAGTTAGCCCCCCAAAGTAGAGAACTGGAATATGCAGTGAACAGCATTGCAACTGTAAAAGCAAACACACATCACTTGCCATAAAGAGAAGGAAAAAGAAAAAATCACTGAAAATAAAACAACTGTCACTAGATAGCAGGGCTGGCCGAGGTTCTGTCTGGCCCCAGGGGGCTGCTCACTCTTTGTTAAAAGGAGAGATAAGTAAGCATTAAAAATATCATGGAATTTTTCCCTTTTCATAGCAGGATTAAAAATAAAGTAAGTTTAGGCACGGTGGCTCACACCTGTAATCCCAGCACTTGTAGAGATAGGGTAGTCTCTGTCACCCAGGCTGGAGTGCAGTGGCACAATTTCGGCTCACTGCAACCTCCGCCTCCTGGGTTCAAGGGATTCTCCTGCCTCAACCTCCCGAGTAGCTGAGACTACAGGCGCGTGCCACCATACCTGGCTAATTTTTCATTTTCAGTAGAGACAGGGTTTCACCATGTTGGCCAGGCTGGTCGATTTAATGTGATTTAATGCCATGTCTGTTTGCCACTTACCATTATCTCCCTGCCAGCAGCAGAGCACCTCACACACATTTTGGAAGTTGGAATCAGAGAGAGTGTAAAGGGACAGGATGAAGGCTGAGTCATCCATTTAAATTCAGGGACACTCCTCCTTCCAAAGCTGCCCCTCCCAGTAGTTAATACCTAATCCAGACAGGGCAAGATGGCTCACACCTGTGATCTCAGCCACTCAGGAGTCAGAGGCAGGAGGCCCCGTTGAGCCCAGGTGTTCAAGACCAATCAGGGCAAAATAGTGAGCCCCCTATCTTTACAAAAAAAAAAATTAAAAATTAGCTGGCCATGGTGGCATGAGCCTGTAGTCTCAGCTACTCAGGAGGCTAAGGCAGGAGGGTCACTTGAGCCCAGGAGTTCTAGGGTCACTTAAGCCCAGGTGTTCAAGGCTCAAGATCCTACCACTGCACTTCAGCCTGAGCAACAGAGACCTGTCTCTATTAATACATATATAATATTGTATATTATTACACATAGTATATAATAAAAAATATATTTATTTAGTAAATAATATATATTTATATATTATATTAGTATATATAATATGCTAATAGTATATAATATATATATATCTTTATTTAGTAAATAATATATATTTATATATTATATTAGTATATATAATATGCTAACATATATAATATATTTTATATATGTATACACACACACCAAGTTAGACAGGCCAGCAATTGAGAGAAGATGCTCTTACAAACTTGCTTTTTTCAGGAATTTTCACCTTGCCTAAAGGCTACCTAGGAAGTACTATAATGGGCCACGAGACAGAGAGAAGCACCCAAGAAAGGTCCTTGTTCCAACAAGATCACAAGGGAAGAATTTCAGCAAAACAAAGCAGCAGCAAAGGATCTATGGTTTTTCCACCTCAGCAAGGTTCCGCCACCTCCCCAAAGCAGGCTAAGAAGGACTGTGTGGCTGAAATTTCAAAGTCACCACTATTTCTTCCAAAACATAAAAGTATAACAAATGGTTCGCCACCTAAGATTGGTTTCCCAGACAAATGCCAAATCATCTCGTAGGAGCGCCTACCCCCGCCATGTGTTGTCTTTCCTTATACAATCTCTCCAATTCCATAACCGCCATTCACTTTTTCCATTCCAGGACTGCCCTGCTCACTCGGGGTGGCCCACCTCACCCACTCCATGGCATTCAGTGCCATCTATGAGCCAATGACTCACAATCCACAACACCAGCCCAGCCTGTCAGTGGCATGCCAGACCCTACTCGACACCTGCCCTTGGGCATCTCACTAGGACCTCAATCTCAGTATGTCCAAGGTTGAATACATGACCTGCTCTGCCCCAAACCCACTCCCTCACACCATCCACTCTTCTGTTCAAACTCAAAACCTGGAAGTCTTCTGTGAGTCCTTTTTCTCTCTTGTTCCCATATCCTATCAATTCTATCACCTAAATGTTTGTAGAATCTATCCTCCTTCTCCATCCTGACCCCTCCCACCCTACTCCAGGCCACACTCATCTCTCCCCCACCGCCTACTACAGAGGTTCCTAGTTAATCTCCCATGCCACCTTGGCTTCCCTCTAACCCTCTCCAACACATATTGCAGATAGCTACAAGAGGCATCTTTTAACATACATCTCATTACCTTCTTCTCCTTGCTTAAAACACTTCTGCTGTATTCTATTACCCTTGTAATGAATCCTCAAAGCCTTACCGTGGCTATCAATCAAGGCTGTGGATAGCCTACCCAACCCCTGCCCATCTCTGCAAGCTCCCCTCAACTCACTATCCCTGACCTGTTGTTCTCTCTGCTCCAGCCCTTAGGGCTTTTCTCTGTTTTCTCAAACCTTCCACGTTTTCTCAAACCTTCCACATTTTCAACTTCAGGGTCTAGCACGAGCTTGGAACACTCCACCTCCTCTCTTTGCCTAGCTACCTCCTGTTCATTCCAGACAGCTATCCTATGGAGGCCTTCCCCGATCTCTGGGCCAAAATAGAGTCCCCTCACCCCTACATAAACTCCATAGCACTGAACACACTGGCCTTCTCCTTCTCCTTCCCAACACTCAGCGGAACAGTAATTATTGCTCCCCGTTAGGCTGCACCCTCCACGGAGATGGATCCACCAATACCCCCACACCTAGTACTATATAGCAAGTGCTCCTTAAATATTTGGAGACTGAGTGATTACTGTGAGAGAATCACTCCCAAGCATCCTGAGTCCCCACCCACACAAAGAGATCTGTGTGTTCCTCTCCATCCACTTTCTGAAGAAAACTCAACAGCATGCATTTTGGTCTTGGAGAACGTGGTGTCTCATGACAGCACTGGGAACACTGACAAAAATGTGGCCATAGTGGGTTCACCCAGCTCTCAGGAAGGAGTAAGTGTCAGGTCATGCTGTGTCACCCACAGGAAGAGCATGAGCTGGTGCCGACGGCGCAGGGTGTCCCAAGCCTTTGGTCTTGGGTTTCTCTTCCTAGAGTATTTATATCCATCCGGAGAAGCCGGCTGGCTTCATTAATTGTGAGTGTGTGTCCACTCAAAGCAGCCATATACCAAATGTATCGAGTATCAAGCCTGATATGGACGTCCTTGTTGATTTCTAGGCTGTTGATAAGCAACATGAAGTGAATGTCTAAGGTGGGATGCCAAACGTTTATCTTCCTTTGTCTTCTCAAAGGTGCAAGGTTGTTGGTTTAGTGTATTGCTTGTTTTTCATGGAATGATGACTTTTTAAAAGAGAAAGGGAGTTATGAGGCCCACAGTCATTTGATGAACTGTATGAAAACAAACATCCAGGTCACAAGTGGCAGCAAAGAATGCAGATTCTGTGTCCAGTGTCTCAAAATAAGAACCACTAACACTTAGTGAAGATTTGTGCTAAGCACCATTCAAAACAAATACATTAATTCATTTCATCCTCACGACAGCTCTGAGAGGTACGCGCTACTATTACCCGCATTTTGCAAATGAGGAAACCAAGGCCCAGAGAGGTTTAAGTGACAGCCCAGTTTAGCAAGTGGCAGAGTTGGAATTTTCGCCCAGGAACTCAAACTCCACGGCTCAAAAGTAGTTAGGCCCTGTGGAGATCCATTTAGTCCAAACCAAAGACAAACCCAAAGGCCCCCTTCCAGAGGACTCGGACCCCTGCCCTGATTTGGTCTTTCTCTCTGCAGGGCCACAGAGAAACCACAGTCACAGTGCTGGCCTCAGGGAGTTTATATTTTTACAAGGAGATCAAAGAAGAGCACATGTGATTTACTGTAACATAAATTAGTAAGTGTGAAATGCCATGCAGGGGATTTAGATGCTGCCCAAGGAGTGAGAGGTCTGAAGCACTGACTGTCTGGTCTGCCTTCCTGCTCTGCAGCTGCCAGTTTCTGCAACTGTGGGAAAGTCGGTTGCCCCTGCTGAGGCCAAACTTGCCAATCTGTAAAATGGGACGATGATGATGACATCATCCCTAGTTCCTATCTCACAGGGCTGGTGTAAGGATTAAATGAGAGAAAGCATGCAAAGCATTTAGGACAAGGGATATGTTCAGCATGCATCGGCCCTTATTTCTAGCAGGGGAAGTTCAGGATATCATGTATTCACTCACAAACATACATTAAGCACCTCCTAACAATGCACCAGGAACTGTGCCAGCTGCTAGGGCTACAAAGAATGAGACAGCAGCCAGGCTTTCAAAGAGCTCATCCTCCAGAGAAAGGGACAGTCAGGGGGGCAGGTGCCAGGAGGGTAGGCGTCTTGGGTCCTTGCAGAAAAGAATCGGAGAGGGTGCCTTGGAGAAGGGTGATGAGAATGCAGGAATGGGGTGAGGGTGTTTCCCACGTGTACAAAGCACCAGCAAGCAGGCAGCTTGACGACATCCTATCTGCCAAGTGGGTAGGATTGGGATGGGCCTTAGTGACCACACACAGAGCTGATTCCAGGGACACTCAGTTCAAGATTCCAGGCAGGTAGCTCTGATGCTGTGAAGTCTATCTCCAAGTCCTGAAGTTCTCTTCATCTCCAGAGTCAACTTGAGACAAGAGAACAACTACTCAACATTGAAGTGGAAATCCAAGTGGGTTTTTCATTTCTCTTTTTGTGCCCTGTTATTTGCCTGTTAGCTAGACTGCGAATAAAACTGAATTTATGTCTCACCAAGGAGGCACAGGAAAGTGAAGAGAGACAGAGATTATACAGGGTTTTTTTTTCCTTCAAAGTGTCTCCTCTGCAGACGCCTGGTGCGGCTCTGTCTCCGGGGGAGCGGTTCACCCTCCAGAAAATATGACACTTTATTTCCTGCCCTTGTTTGCTAACACACCCCATTACCATCCATCTCAGTTTCATGTAACTGCCAACCGGCATTAACGCCCTCCTCCTCGCCAAGGCAGAAAATAGAAAAGGAAGAATTCAGCAGATTTTCCCCGGTGACTCCCTCGGTGGCACCAAGATAACCAGGGCAGAAACCACAATTGGATCCTTATTCCTCCGGCCCAGGAATGCGAAGGACGGGACGGTTTAACCGCCTTCTGCATTTTCCTGCAAAGAGAGCCGGCTTGTTATTTCGGTTGTCTGGGCTCCCTTCTTTACTATGGAGAAAGATACATTAATTAATTTTTTTTTTTTAATGTTAGGCAGGAAATGTTGCAAACTGTCAAGAACTGTCAGTGGGCGCCTGCCCCAATCAGGTAAGCGGCGCGAGGGCGCCTGCGGCGGAGACACACTGACCCCTAGTGGCCGGCCGGGACCTCGCATCCCCGCGCCCGCCCTCGCTCCGGGCGGCCAGTCACAATCAAGTCGCTCCTTGCACAGAGTGGCTCTGTGTGGGCTGGCGGGGGTGTGGCCGGTGCTGTGTCTCCACTGCCCGCCCCAACGCAAGCACGCGCGCACACACCCCATGTCCATTTGCTCTTCCAAACCAGGGAAGCAATTTCTGCTGTTCTTGTCCAATTCCAGAGAGCACAGCTGCCTGAGAACCTCAAGTAAGCAGTGAGCCTCTGTGCTGTGGCTCAGGCACGTGCCTCTGCTCTGGAGGAGTGATGGGAAAGAGACGGGGTCCTAGCGTGACACCCGGCTGAGAGGAAGGAAGGGGGTGGCGTTTGTGGAGACTCCCAGGACAAGACACTGCACACAGTTATGCCTTGGAGCCTAATGATAGCCCCAGATTTGGAAACTGAGGCTCCAGCTGTCCCATGGCTTGTCCAGGTCACAAAGCTGATGTTTTTTATTGATTTGTGTTTATTTAAAAATAAACAAATATTTACATAGCCCTTGTCTGCCAGGCTTTCTTCTAGTGCTTTACATATATATATATATGTCTCAATATATATGTATATATATACACATATACAACATATATACATATGTGTATACATATATTGAGATGGAGTTTCACTCCTGTTGCCCAGGCTGGACTGCAATGGCACGATCTTAGCTTTCCACAACCTCTGCCTCCCGGATTCAAATGATTCTCCTGCCTCAGCCTCCCAAATAGCTGGGATTACAGGCACATGCCACCATGCCTGGCTAATTTTTGTATTTTTAGTAGAGATGGGGTTTCTCCATGTTGGTCAGGCTGGTCTCGAACTCCCAGCCTGAGGTGATCCGCCCACCTCGGCCTTCCAAAGTGCTGGGATTAAAGGCGTGAGCCACCGCGCCTGGCCTGCTTTACCTATATTAAATTATTAATATTTTAAATTTTTAGACATTAAAATTACCTGTGTGGAATCCTCATCACAACCCTATAAGTACTACTATTACCTCCATTTCCCAGATGAGGAAACCGAGCCACAGAAAGGTTAATAACTAGTGAGCATGAGTCTAGCATTTAATCTAGGCAGTCCGGCTTCAAAGTGCTATCAGCCACTGCACGGGCGGGGTGTGTGTGTGTGTGTGTGTGTGTGTGTGTGTGTGTGTGTGTACGCCATGGATACTAGTTAAAAGGAGACCAGCATTCTAGTTCCCTAAGGATGAAGTGCTACAGCAGTGCAAGAGAGGCAGCAATAATTCCAGTTGCCACAAAAGGAAGAAACCTTGTGGAAGAGGTGTCTGATAAACTCCCTGAAGACACAGACTGTGTCATCACCTTCAGAGCCTCATTCACGCCTGGCACACAGTGGGTGCTTAAGAAAAGCTGAATTGGACTGGACCTTGGGGGAAGATCCAAGGAAGGTGTGAAGGCAAGAGGGAGGCTGAGCACGTTGCAAGAACCACGACACTGCAGTAGAGAAACACAGGTCCCCTAGCACCCCATGAAAACGCATTTTCAGACACCCCCACACCGCGTGTTCTCTTTTTTGGCCAGGACAAGGGGATGAGCTAAATGCAACTGAGCAGGCCCTACCCCACATCCCTACTCCAGTGGTGTGATTAATACCATCTAAAATGTGTGTTCTCACTTTAGTTCATCCTATTTGCATTTCATAGTAGCCCCATGACATAGGTATAATAACCAGCCTCCATTTTAAGATGAGAAGATGGAGGCCTCTTCCAAATGGGCTAGGTAATGTGTCTCAGGTTTTCCTAATAAGCAAACACCTGCACACCCTGGCTTCCTGACTCCGAACCTTATTTGGATATTAAAAAGTAAAAAGTTATTGAATAAGAACTGGAGAAAGTGAGACCTGCTGGGTTACAATCCCAGGAGGCTAAGCACTTCTCACACTGTTGCTGTCAGCCAGGACCCCGCTCACGGAAAGCCCAGCCTCCCCATCCCCCCCCCCCCCCCCCCCAAGCAGCCCTGGCCTTCTCTCAAGCTGCCCCTTGAACTGGCCAGGCTTCTTCCTGCCTAAGCCCTTTCCCCGGGCCATTCCCTCAGCCTAAAATGCCCTTCCTGTACATGGGTCTTCGCATGGTCAGCTCCTTCCTGTCATTCCGGTGTCAGATCAAATGTCACCTCCTCCGAAAAGCCTTCCTTGTCCACCCAACCTAAAATAGCCTTCCTGTCAGTCTGTTGCATCACGGTCTTATTTACTTCCCAGCAGGTTATTAATCTCTGGTAATTTCTTATTCAGTTACTATTGTTAGTCTCATCTCATGTATAATAAGGGGTATCAATTACAGAGTGCAAACCGATAATGTCCCAAGCAAAGTTCCAAAAGCTTTACTCACAGGGAGCCATGAAACTACAACTACCCTTTACTGCGGGTGCCGTCCTTAACCCTCATTTTACAGAAGGGGGAACTGAGGCAGGAAAGGGTCACTAACTTATCCAAGATTTCACCGTAATTTGTGCTCTAGTCAACACAAAAACATCCGCAGAATTTGTAAATGAACAAAGGACTTAAATAGACATTTCTCCAAAGAAAATATGCAAATTGCCAACAAGCACATGAAAAGATGCTGACATTATGAGTTGTTAGGGAAATGCAAATCAAAACCACAGTAAGCTACCACTTCACACCCACTAGAATGGCTTAATTTTTAATCTAAAAAACAGGGGTGGCAGAGGGCAGTAAGTTGTTGACAAGGACGCAGAGAAATTGGAACCCTTGTACGTTGCTGTTGGGAATGTAAAATCAGGCAGCCACTATGTAAAACAGTTTGCTGGTTCCTCAAAAGTTAAACAGAGAATTACCGTTGGATCCAGCAATTCTACTCCAAGGTATAAGAAACTGCAAACAGGTTCTCAAGACAAAAACCTGTATATGAATGTTCATAGCAGCATTGCTCACAATAACTAAAAGATGGAAGCAACCCACATGTCTATCAACTGATGAGTGGATAAACAAAATGTGGTATGGCCATAATGGAATATTATCCAGTCTTACAAAGGAATGAAGTACTAATATGTGCTACAACATTGCTGCCCTTAAGAACGTATGCTAAGTAAAAGAAATCAGATACAAAAGGCCACATATTGTATAATTCAACTTAAGTGAAATATCCCAAATAGGCAAATCCATAAGGATAGAAAGTAGATTGGTGGTTGCCAGGGGCTGGAGGAGGGAGAAATGGGGAGTGACTGCTTAATGAGTATGGGATTTCATTTGGGGGGTAACAAAATGTTCCAGGATAGGCCGGGCGTAGTGGCTCATGCCTGTAATTCCAGCACTTTGGGAGGCTGAGGCAGGTGGATCATCTAAGCTCAGGAGTTCAAGACCAGCCTGACCAATACGGTGAAACCCCATCTTTACTAAAAATACAAAAATTAGCCAGGCCTGATGTCACACACCCATAGTCCCAGCTACTCTACTTGGGAGGCTGAGGCAGGAGAATCATGTAAACCCAGGAGGGGAATGTTGCAGTGGGCCGAGATCGTGCCACTGCACTCCAGCTTGAACTAATTCAATGTAAAAGTGTTCCTGTTCCTCCACAACCTCACCAGCATCTGTTATTTCTTGTCAGCCCCAGGTTCTTTCTACACATGAAGCTTCAGGAAGCTCTATGCTGGTTGTTCCCTAACTCCAGCATGCATCAGAATCACCAGGAGGGCTTGTGAAAACCCAGATCACTGGGCCTCAGTCCTGGAATTTCTGATTCAAAAGTGTCACAGACATCCGAACCAGGGTGACTCAATCTTGAATACGAACTGAAAGCAATGAGACCTGCTGGGTCACAATCCCGGGAGGCTAAGCACTCCTGGTCACAAGATGTATATGGCTGAGGGAACAGGTTAACGATGCTTACTAACCAACCAGGACTCAGCACTTAAGGAAATGTCCTGATGTCCCAATATCTTAAGAACAAAACACATTCTTAGTTTAAGAATAGGTTTCACACCGGGCGCGGTGGCTCACGCCTGTAATCCCAGCACTTTGGGAGGCCGAGCCGGGCGGATCACAAGGTCAAGAGATCGAGACCACCCTGGTCAACATGGTAAAACCCTGTCCCTACTAAAAATACAAAAATTAGCCAGGTGTGGCATACGCCTGTGGTCCCAGCTGCTCGGGAGGCTGAGGCGGAAGAATTGCTTGAACCTAGGAGGTGGAGGTTGCAGTGAGCTGAGATTGCATCACTGCACTCCAGCCTGGTGACAGAGCAAGACTCCACCTCAAAAAAAAAAAAAGAATAGGTTTCGCTTTAGAGATAATAGTATGTTCAAAATTTTTGCAAAAATCAATAGTTACACAAGAGAATAACAATACTAACAGCCTGTCACAAGCTTGTCATGAGCCTTTGTAGTAAAGCACATAAGGCCATTATTTTTAGCTCTATTATCCCATAAAAGCAAGCACTGCATTTGAGGTAGGGGCATTCCTTCTCTTGCATTTGGAGGACACTCTACTCTGTAATAGAGTAGCCTCTAATAAACTATCTTGACTACACTGCACTTTGCAACTTGCCATAAATTCTTTCTTGCACGAGATCCAAGAACCCACTCTTGGGGTCTCGGTGGAGACCCCTTTCTGGTAACAAGATCTGAGTGGGCCCTGAGAGTTTACATGTCTAACAGGTTGCCAGGGGGCCACACTGAGATCATAGCCTGTAGCTGCCCATGAAACCACAAGAGAAGACAAGACATATTGACATGACCTGGATGGAGAAAAGGCAGGGCCCAGATGTAATGAGAGAGAGATTTCAACCACCTGAAAACTGAACCTCACAAAAAATAAGTTGTCAATTTTAATTAATTGAAGAACCTCCAAAGCAGGAACTTGTTTGCTGTCAGGTGAGTTTACAGGTTTTGGGGGAGAGTAACTTGGCTGTATGACACTTGCTGGATCGTGGGGGTAGACTCATGTTCTGATCCGAAATTACAGAACTCACTGTGGCGTCCTACCTCCACGCCCATCTGTTTCCCTGTGTCATTGGGATAACATCCAAATTACTTACAGATGTCTGTGAGGCCCATAAACCTGGCCCCTGCCTGCCTCCCAGGCTCATTGCAGACACTCTTCCCCTCACTCTTTAGGGGAGGCCACAGTGGCCTTCTGGAAGTTCCTAGGACACACCTGCTCCTTCCCCCACCTCAGGGCCTTTGCACTTGCTGCCTCTGCCTGCAACAACTCTCTCCACGTCCATCCTGTGCCACTCACTCTACTCCCACCCCTCCCTACCTTGTACCCCCACCTCCGTCTCCTTTGTCAAGCTAATTCCTTGACAAATCACTGAAGGCACCCCCTCTTCCTAGAGCCTTTCCTGACAAGCAGCTCTGGATGGGGTACCTGTTAATGCCCACACACCTGGTCACCTTGACCGCTCCTTCCTAATACTCAGCATACGATGTGTTCTTCCATACTGGCCTCTGTTTAAGTGGGAGTTTCAGGAGGAGTCTCCAGTGCCTCATGCAATGCCTAACACATAGGGAGTAAATAAGCAAAGAACAAACAAACCAAGGAACCTGATCCAGCAGCCAAAAGCAATCAAGGCCAGCCAACACCTGGCATCAGAGCGCTGCCCATGACAGAAAGCTACCAGAGGAGAGAGGAGCAAGGATTTGGAACAAAGTCCAAGTGGCATAGAAAAGTGCACCTTTGCACAGAGCTTTTCTTTTGGACTGAAATGCCTTTCCTCCCCTTTCCACCTGGAAGACTGCTTCTTACCCCTCCTGCTAAGTAAGCTTCCAGTGATGCTTTGTCTTGGGCCATACCTAACCCTCTGCCTCCGAGAAAGAGTTATCATAGTACCATGTTTGAAATTCAGTGCTGGGGTGGGACAGGGCAGGACACGGAAAGAATTCACCACTCAACAAATAAATATTAGTGAGTGCTACCTATGGACAGAGCAATGAGCCAGGCATGGAGATACAGCACACAGAAATTATCTGTGCCTCTCAGCTACTGCTCCAGCAAACAGCAAACCCCCAGTGATGTCTGAAACCAAGGATGGTACTGAACCCAATTGCTGACCATGTTTCTGTTCACATCTTCCACTCACACATTTTAGGCCTTTTCCATCTTAACTAAGCATTTTTCACTGCAGCCGTAACTTTTGTAGTTCGAGGTGCAGCAGCAAAACCAGCTTCCTTCTTCACAATTTCTCAGATAGATTTGTTCTTGCCATAGATCTTAGCAATGTCAGCATACATTTTTCTTCTTTCTTAACTAAGTTAAGAACCTTCACCTTTTCACTTAAAGGCAGCTTGTCATGGTTTCTCTTTGGCATATTTGAATTGCCAGCATCTTTACTCTTGCAGTGTGGGGGGAATTATTAAGTAAAAGAAGGGTTCCTTGAATGCAAGCACTGCCATGATGCCACCTGACAGTTGATCTGATAATCGAGCCAGTTACTAAGTGACTAACAGGGCAGGTAGCACACACAGAGAGGTGATTCATGTCCCAGGCAGGAAGCAGCAGGATGGCGTGAGATTTCATCGCACTACTCAGGACGGTGCTTAATTTACAACTGATGAATTGTTTATTTCTGGAATTTTCCAATGAATGTTTTCAGACTGTGGTTGGCCTTGAGTAACTGAAACTTCAGAAAGTGAAACCACAGGTGGGGAGCTACTGTGATGTTTTTTGGCCAGCTCACGTGTGCCAGCCTGAGATGGACACTTTCTGTGGGCCCTCAGGAAGAAGCGCAGCACAGAGCTAACACTGTGGCTTCTGGGTCAAGTCACTTCCTAATTTTGTGACTTAATGACTTTGGGTCCGTCACTAAACCTCAAGGCACACATCTGTAAAATGACGATAATAATTGTACCTACCACACAGGGTTATTGCAAAGATTAAATGAATACAGCGAAGGAGTTTGCATGGTGCCTGGTACATTTTAAGTGCTCAATAGAATGTTAGCAGTTATCTCATTTAATACTCCCAGCAACATAGAGACCAATATGACTATCCCATATAAAGATGCGGGAGGCCGGACACGGTGGCTCATGCCTGTAATCCCAACACTTTGGGAGGCTGAGGCAGCCAGATCACCTGAGGTCGGGAGTTCGAGACCAGCCTGACCAACAGAGAGAAACCCAGTCACTACTAAAAATACAAAATTAGCCAGGCATGGTGGTGCATTCCTGTAATCCCAACTACTCAGGAGGCTGAGGCAGGAGAATCACTGGAACCCAGGAGGCGGAGGTTGCGGTGAGCCGAGATCATGTCATTGCAGTCCAGACTGGACAACAAGAGTGAAACTCCATCTCAAAAAAATATATATGGGGGAGCAGGAGACTTGAAGAAAGTAAGTGATTCATCTAGTCATACCACTCAGCAGAAGGTTAAATTGCAATTAGAATCTGTCTCACTCCAAAACTAGGTTTCTTTCCAGTCCACCATTTACCCCATAATTGTCCGCTACTTATCCCTCTATACAGTAGCCATGCCCCTTAGTTTACTTATTGCCTTTGGCTGCTTTACAAATACAATAGCAAAGTAGTTGTGACAGAGATGATATGGCCCACAAGACAAAAATACTTGCTATCAGGCCCTTTACAGAAAAAGTTTACCAACCCCTGATCTATAGAGCAGCTATCTGTCTCCCCCACTAGACAGTAAGTTCGTTGAACTGAGATCTTATTTCTCTTTGAGCCTCTAGGAAGAATAAGCACACTTTTTTGCAAAGGTCTCAGTGTTGATTAGATGAAATATGAAACGTAATTCCCTCTGGAAATCCTTATGCCCATTTTTTCTGATCCCAAACCCAGGCCATAATAGCCAATGGTCTCCGCCTGTTTCAGGAGGCACATGTGTTAGTCAATAAGCCAGAATGCTTCTGCCAATAGCTTGGAGGCCTATGAGCTGCACCCACTGGAGATACCCTTGGTAAAGTTGTTTCTGCTCCACCATAGGACTTTCCCAGGAAGGATGCTTTTGGATACAAATAATATATAAAAATCAATACAAGCCAGGCGTGGTGGCTCACACCTGTAATCCCAGCACTTTGGGAGGCGAGGCAGAAGGATGACGAGGTCAGGAGATTGAGACCATCCTAGCTAACACAGTGAAACCCCATCTCTACTAAAAAGACAAAAAATTAGCCAAGCGTAGAAACCTGTCTCTACCAAAAATACAAAACATTAGCCAGGAGTGGTGGCATGTGCCTGTATTCCCAGCTACTCAGGAGGCTGAAGCAGGAGAATCTCTTGAACCCAGGAGGTGGAGGTTGCAGTGAGCAGAGATTATGCCACTGCACTCCAGCCTGGGCAACAAGAGCAAGACTCCATCTCAAAAAAAAAAAAAAAAAAAAATCAATATTATTCCTACATATACCAGAATAACCAACTAGAAAATGTAAATTTAAGAAAATTCCAGTTATAATTGTTAAAGATCTATAATGTATCTAGGATTAGTGCTGTTTTTAAAAAATATGTGTGATCTTTATAAAGAAAATTATAAAATTTTAATGATGAACATAAAAATGGCCTAAGTAAATGCAGAGATAGACCATGTTCATAGATAGGAAGATGCAATATTGTAAAGATGGCAACCCTTTCTCAAGTAGGGAGGCCTTTTGACTCTAAGTCACCCAAACACTCTCCACCTTTTTCTAAATAAAAGGTTTTTTAAAAATAGAGAGACAGAGACAAGACACTTTGTCTTGATTAATAGAATAATGCCCAAGAATTGTAAAAATAATAATAGCTAGTTTCATGAAGTGCTTACCCAATAAACTAATTATCACAATGGCATTTTGAAATAAGTACTATAATCATTCTCATTCTACAGACAAGGAAACTCAGGCCCAAAGAGGTTAATCAGCTTGCCCAAGGACACACACCTAGTCAGTGGAGCCAGGATTTGAAAGCAGGCAGTCTGACTCCGAGCCTGGATTATGAACTACTGCTGTCTGCCACTTTCAAGATTTCTGTCACTCACCTGCCCTCTGAGAAACTTTGGTGGTGGGCAAAGGGGGTGTGAAGTTGCATCAGTCTCACCATGAATGGATGCACTTTAGCCCCTTCATCTGTGGGCCTCAAGAGAGTGTGTTCTGGATAAGTACATGCATTTTATGTGTCAAGGGGAGGAGGCTGAGAACCAGGCTGAATGTTGACTGATGAAGAATCCTCTTTGTTTGTTCTTAAAGGAAGTTTTTGCCCCCTGATATGTGAGCCATACCCAGTGTCCTTAGAACCTCAAGGAAGCCCTTCCTTCTCTTCCTAGATGCAGGACCCTGACTCCCTGTGGGTCTGATTTATTTTTAATTCTGCTTCCCTCCTTCTCTCTTTTGGGACCTGTTAGTCTCATTCCTGTGCACTCTGTCCCACATGCACAGATTCAGCTCCTACTTCTTGTAGACCACTCTGAGAGGCAGGTGGGAGGTAGACTGAGGGAGCATTCTGTCCACCACTGTACCATGTACCCTGGGCAAGTCCTGGCACTAAATATCAGAGCCCATGGAAGGTGTCTGTGCTCAGATGACATCCCAGCTAGGTAAGGAGAGCAGTTGAGTCTTGATAAGATGCATCCTCAGTCCTCAAGGAACTCAGTTTAGAAAACTACTTCATTCAAGGCAGAAGAATATCAGGTTTAGGGCAGAGGTGCAGAGTGTTTGGGTGAGGAGCCAAGGTAGTGAAGGGTTTTCCAGGTTCAAATCCCAGGTCCTCTACCCACCAGCTATATGAACCTGAACAAACTGCCTGGGGTAGGCAGAATGATGACTTCCCTAAGATGTTTTTTCCTCTTCTTTTCCTCTTCTTTTCTGCCCTAACAAACATGGGACATTACGATGTCCATGTCCTAATCCCTGGACCTGTGAAAATGTTACCTTATATGGCAAGTGGGAATTAGCATTGTGGGTGGAATTAAAGTTGTTAATCAACTGACCTAGTCATCCTGAGTTATCTAAAGGGCCCAATGTAATCATAACAGTCCTTAAAAGCGGAAAATGGAGGCCAAAGAGAACAGCAGAGTAATATGACATGAGACTCAACTCACCATTGCTGGCTTTGAAATGAAGGAAGGAGTCACGAGCTAAGAAAGGAGGGTAGCCAGAAAAGACAAGGAAATAGATTCAGCCAAAGAGCCTTCAGAAAGGAAAGGAACGCAGTCCTATTGACACATTGATTTAACCCAGTGAGACCCCTTTTGGACTTCTAACATACAGAACATAAGATAATTAATGTGTTGTTTTAAGCCACTAAGTAATTTGTGACAGTCAAAATAGAAAACTAATACACTGCCTAAATTCTGTAAACCTCAGTTTCCTCATCTATAAATTGGGGGATAGTACAGATGCTTCTAGACTTACAATGGGGTTACATCCTAATAAACTCACTGGAAGTTGAAGATGCATTTAATACACCTAATCTACCAAACATCACAGCTTAGCCTAGCTCTACTGTAAATGTGCTCAGAACACTTACATTAGCCTACAGTTGGGCAAGATCATCTAATACAAAGTCTATTTCATAATAAAGTGTTGAAGAGCTCATGTAATTTATTGAATGCTGTACTGAAAGTGAAAACCAGAATGGTCGTATGGGGTCCTTGAAGTATGGTTTTGGCTGAGGGCCTATCACTTTCACACCACCATAAGTCAGGGACCATCTGTATGGAGTTTGACCCAAAATGTTGGTATTATTATTACTAGGAGGTTCAGTACCTTTTTCCCTAGACAAACACACCTGATATAGTTTGGATGTGTCCCTGCCCAAATTTCATGTGGAAATTTAATCCCAAATGTTGGAAGTAGGGTCTGGTGGGAGCTGATTGGATCATGGGGGGTAGTTTCTCATGAATGGTGTAGTACCATTCCCTTGGTACTGTTCTCACAATAGTGAGTGAGTGGCTTCTCACAAGATCTGGTTGTTTAAAAATGTGTGTCATCCAAGAACAGAAAATCAAACACCGCATGTTCTCACTCATAGATGGGTGTTGAACAATGAGAACACATGGAGACAGGGAGGGGAGCATCACACACTGGGGTCTGTGGGGGGGGGGAAATAGGGAGGGACAATGAGGGGGTGGGGAGTTGGGGGAGAGATAGCATGGGGAGAAATGCCAGAAATAGGTGATGGGGGAGGAAGGCAGCAAATCACACTGCCATGTGTGTACCTATGCAACAATCTTACATGTTCTTCACATGTACCCCAAAACCTAAAATGCAATAAAAAAAAAATGTGTGTCATCTTCCTGCTCCCTTCCTGCTCCTGCTCTGGCCATGTGACATGCCTGCTCCCACTTCACCTTTCACCATGATTGTAAGTTTCCTGAGGCCTTCCCAGAAGCCAAGCAGGTGCCAGTGTCATGCTTCTTGTACAGCCTGAAGAACTGTGAGCCACTTAAACCTCTTTTCTGTATAAATTACTCAGTCTTAGATATTTCTTTCTAGCAATGCATAATGAACTAATACACTACCCAACCTCCCTTGGGACAAGCCCTCCTCTGTAGCCCTGGGTGTGTGGGGCATCCCTCCTTCCTGTTTTTGAGGATGCCAGATTCTTCTTTCCCTAGAACTATGTGCCTTCCCTTGCCCTCCAAATTTCTGCTTTTCTTGGCCTCTAATTGTCCAATCTTTGATTCTGGGGTTATGGGGCAGATGAGGACCTCTGGGATACGGGACCTACAACCCACTTTTCACAAGAAATGTTGCCTTTGCTAAAACACCAGAGTGTGCAACTGGTATTAAGCAATGGCCCTATTTCCAGAGCTGGCCTTGGGCAAATAATCTCATATATACATATACATATACATATACACATAGATAGATAGATAGATAGATGTTGCCCTTGTGCAAAATTGCTGGGCATTTGTATTTTATTCATTCAAAGAAAAGTAAGCTTTCTGATGCTAGATTTGCAAAGATAAACAAGGGAAAAAAATCTCTGCTTCACTTCTTATGGACAAAGGAAGAGGCTGGTGGCAGTGGCTCATACCTGTAATCTCAGCACTTTGCGAGGCCAAGGTGGGTAGATCACCTGAGGTTAGGAGTTCAAGACCAGCCTGGCCAACATGGTGAAATGCTGTTTCTACTAAAAATACAAACATTAGTCAGACACAGTGGTTCACGCTTGTAGTCCCAGCTACTCAGGAGGATGAGGCTGGAGAATTGCTTGAACCTGGAAGGCGGAGGTTGCAGTGAGCCAAGATCATGCCACTGCACTCCAGCCTGGGTGATAGAATGAGACTCCATCTCAAAAAAAAAAAAAAAAAAAAAAGAGTGAAAGGAAGAGACCACTAAAATTAAATTTAATACCAATGTTTATTAGGGCAGAAAAGAAGAAGAAAAAAAATAGATGACAAAACAACTCAGCAACCCCAAGTGGTGTGCTTCACTACTCTGAACAAGGCTTCCCCAAATTCTTTAGGGCAGGCAGCCTGCCCCAACTCCTGGTCTGCGGGTTCCAGCTCCATCAGCCCCAGGTAAGATTCTGGTTCTTCCCACTCTTACAAACTGATGGGAAGACCTTTGGGAAGTGTCTGTGCTTTCAGCTATTAGTTTTAGTGATTTACGCAGGTTAGTAAAATGAAGCAGTATATATATTTGCCATTTCCAAGACAACCTTTGACATGCCCACAGTTCACGAGGTCTGAAGACATCCATTTCCACAATTTAAAAACAAATGAAAGCAGCAGCCTTGTCTTGTTTCAACATTATCCGGGTTGTTGCCTATTAAAATGCTTGCTGAAAAAGAACAAGAAAATAGCATTAGGATGATGATGATGGTGGTAGTGATGATGGTGGTGGCAGTGATAGTGATGACGATGATGGTGGTGGTGGTAACAGTGATGATAGTGATGGTGGTGGTGGTCGTGATAGTGGTGACAGTTATGATGCTGGTGGTGGTGATGACAATGATAATAGTGGTGGTAGTAGTGGTGACGGTGATGATGATTATGATGGTGGTGGAGATGATGATGATGATTATGATAATGGTGGTAGTGATA
The DNA here is from genome assembly GCA_036589455.1 of Ateles fusciceps. Taxonomy (NCBI): domain Eukaryota; kingdom Metazoa; phylum Chordata; class Mammalia; order Primates; family Atelidae; genus Ateles; species Ateles fusciceps. Next base: position 4,535,526 of record JAZHEH010001386.1, on the reverse strand, counting down.
CTGGTGGTGGTAATGGCGATGATGGTGATGGTGATGATGGGGTTGATGGTGATGATGGTGGCAGTGGTGATGGTAGTAATGGTGGTGGTGATGGTGGTAATGGTGGTGGTGATGGTGATAATTGTGGTGATGGTGGTGGTGGTGATGGTGGTAGCAATGGTAATGGTGGTGGTGATGGTGATTATGGTGGTTGGTGGTGGTGGTGATGGTCGTGGTGGTGATGATGGTGGTGGTGGTGGTGGTGATGGTGGCAATGGTGGTGGTGGTGGTGGTGGTATGGTGGTGATGATGGTGGTGGTGGTGGTGATGGTGGTGATGGTGGTGGTGGTGGTGATGGTGGTGGTGGTAGTGACGGTGATGACAGTGGTGATGGTGGTGATGGTGATGATGGTGGTGATGGTGATGGTGGTAGTGATATTGATGATGGTGGTGGTGATGGTGGTGGTGGTGGTGGTGGTGATGGTGGTGGTGGTGATGATGGTGATGGTGGTGGTGGTGGTGGTGATGGTGGTGGTGGTAGTGACGGTGATGACAGTGGTGATGGTGGTGATGGTGATGATGGTGGTGATGGTGATGGTGGTAGTGATATTGATGATGGTGGTGGTGATGGTGGTGGTGGTGGTGGTGGTGGTGATGGTGGTGATGGTGATGGTGGTGATGATGGTGATGGTGGTGGTGGTGGTGGTGATGGTGGTGGTGGTAGTGACGGTGATGACAGTGGTGATGGTGGTGATGGTGATGATGGTGGTGGTGGTGATGGTGGTAGTGATATTGATGATGGTGGTGGTGATGGTGGTGATGGTGATGGTGGTGGTGGTGGTGATGGTGATGGTGGTAGTGATGGTGATGGTGGTGGTGATGGTGATGGTGGTAACGGTGAGGTGGTAGTGATGGTGATGATGGTGGTGGTGGTGGTGGTGGTCATGGTGGTAGTGATGGTGGTAGTGATGGTGATTGATGGTGGTGGTGATTGTTATGATGGTGATGAAGAACAAGAAGTGGGGGGGGGGAAGGAAGAGACTAGGAAGAGGATGAGTAGACCAAGGAAGAACAAACACCATCCAGCTATCATTTTCTGAGCACTTCCCATGTGTGCCAAGGCAACACTAACTGTTTTCCAGGCATTGACTTTTTTAATCCTAGAACAATAAGGAAGGAACCATTACTATCCTCATTTTACAGATGATTGTGACATCTTTTTCTAAGGTTCGATTAGGCATTTTTTTCTAAGGTTATTCAGCCAGTGACTGGAGGACTCACTATCTAAAAGCTGTCTGACTCCCAATTCCAAGTTGATACATTTCTCCAGCCACTGCTTCCTTGTCTTTATGCAAGTGGGAGCTGCCTGGAGTGAGGCCTCTGTGGAACCCTGTATTTGCAGGAGCTAGGCGCCCAGGCTCACCAACAGCACATGTCCTACCAAGAATCAGAGGCCTCAGTCACACCTTGAAGGATACTACTGTGGGGCTGAACCCAGAAATCTCTCCTTTAACCTCAACTGCACAACGGTAATAAGTGTTTATTTTTGGAGTCACTTACTATGCACCAGGCTCCCTAGACATCATTATTATACCAACTTGCAGAGGCAGAAACAAAGACTCAGAGAAGTTAGGCAACTTGCCCAAAGCCACAGAGCTGGAACTCAGAAAGTCAAACTCAGCTCTGGCCAGTTCCAGAGCCTGAGCATCTAATTGCTCCACAGTCCTGTTTTCTGGAAGAAGCCCTTGGCCCTTGGTGCAGGGGGAGGCCAGCAGCCTGGGAGTTGGAAGCCAGGCCCAGGCACACCAGAACCCTGACCTAGAATGAGCCCCAGAAGCCGGAAGAATTACAAGAGGGATGTCAGCCCACTCCTACCCTTCAAAAACAGAACTTCCATTCCACTGCCAGCAGATGATTCTCTCACTGTCTGTGAAAGCGCCCTCAGAGTGAGTCCATGCCCACATACACACAGGACTGAGCAACATAGTCCACATAAAGCATGCAGATTTACAGTGGTCAGAAGCCTGACATATCAACCACTGCTTAGTGTGAGTTAGTGGCTTAATCGTGCTCAGCTAGCTCCTCTTTAAAATGGGGTTAAAGTGCATGCCCTGCAATGACTCCAGGGTGTTAAGAGGATCATATAAGGCCGTTTATGTTATATTATAAAGAGTGATTAATAGGAGTGTCCCTGTGTCCATTCACCGTAGCACAAAATAAACAACAACAAAGGTATAAGATTTCTCTTAACCACAAAATTAAACTACCTGATGATATCTTATCCTGTTTGGTCCATAAAATTTACAGCAGAGAAACGAAATTCACTGGGCTTACCTTCTGAAGGAATTTTGCTACCTTATCTAACAGAATTTGGAAAGGCAGGAAGACAATAAGGACAGACAGGGAGAAGCAAATAGCCTCATCTAGGCACAGAGGTGCAGAGCCGGTGGCAGGCAGGGAGTGCGGGGAACGCTGGGCAGTCCCTTGCTGGTGGGCTGAAAATGAAAGTCAGGGGAAAGAGAAACACGAAGGGTGGGTTGGGCAGATTGCAAGCCTTGAAGGCTGCAGGAAGGCAGTGGGGAACAGGAGCAAGACCTGGGAAAGAAGTTGTTGATCCTGAGGACAGTGGTGATGATTGTGGTAAATGTCACAAGTTGACTCCACGCATGCTGAACCCACCTGAAGAGACCCAAGCCTCAACAAAACACACCTCTCCAGATTTGGGGTCCAGAGAGGGCTTTTCTGGGTGGCAAATAGGGTCACATCCCTCCCCATTTGGGATCACTTGGTGACTCAACAGAGGTTGGGCTCCTCTGTGTGTCCCCCAGCTCCCCTCTGTGTCTCTTGGCTCCCCTCTATGTCTCCTGCCTCAATCTTGCCACCCCCCACTCCAGACCCATAACCAGCTAATTAGCTGGTTCCCCCTGAGGCATGGTCCGGAAAGTCTCCCAACCCATGCCATGCTATCTTCCACCACCCGTCAGACAGAAGGCCTGGGAGAAGGGGACATACCGAGGCTGGTCCCAAGCCCCTTACACAGGATGAACCCTGTTCCTGTCACAATGGGGTTTGCAGTGAGGGTTCAGCCAGTGCTCCAGGAACTGCTCCTCAGCGCGGTGCTCCAGGGCGAGCAGGTGGTGCATGTACTCCTGTCAAAACAAACCACACTGAAGAAGGCTCCATCCACAGTGACAGCCAAGGGGTCAGCGTGCATGGTGTGGCTCTGGCTCCCTAGACAGGGCAAGATGGGAGGACAGGCAGGGAGGAGAAATTGACAGCCACACCCATGCCTCTATGTAGGGAAGACCAGTCAGACTGATCCACCCAGTGGGCAAAATAAAGAAGTCTGACAATACTAAGTGCTGAGCAGGTGGGTCTCCATGGAAACATGGAACAACCACAACCACTTCAGAAAATAACTGATTGCCTGCAATCTAGAAATTTCACTCCTACTTTATACCCTAGAGCAGTGGACCTCAAACTTTATCAGGTATCAGAGTCACCTGGAGGGCTTATTACAACACAGATTGCTGGGCCTACCCCACAGTTTCTGACTCAGTGGGTCTTGGGTGGGAATTGAGAAGTTGCATTTCTAACAAGTTCCTAGCTAATAGTTATATTGCTAGTTGCTCTGAGAACAAGAGAAACTTTTATCAGGAGAGGTGTATAAAAATGTTTATAGCAGCAATAAATTTGTCATAGCAAAACACTGGAAGCATGCCAAATAGCCAGTGACAGGAGAATGGATCAATAAATTATGGAAGGGTCATGCCATGGAATATTATACAGCAGAGAACATGAATTAATTATACTGTAGCTATATACAATAACATAGATGGGTCTTAGAAATAGCGTGTTGAGGCCAGGCATGGTGGCTCACACCTGTAATCCCACCACTTTGGGAGGCCAAGTGGGTGGATCACCTGAGGTCAGGAGTTCAGACCAGCCTGACCAACATGGAGAAACCCCATCTCTACTAAAACTATAAAAATTAGCTGGGCTTGGTGGCGCATGCCTGTAATCCCAGCTACTCTGGAGGCTGAGGCAGGAGAAACACTTGAGGTAGAGGGAGCGGTGAGCCAAGATTGTGCCATTGCACTCCAGTCTGGACAACAAGAGTGAAACTCCATCTCAAAAGAAAAAAAAAAAAAGGAAAAGAAAGAAATAGCATGTTGAGTGAAAAGTTCAAGAAACTACATTTACAGTATGACACTATTTTTATGAAGTTCAAATATGCATAACTAAATCCTGTAATATATTACTTAAGGCTATATGCATTTGTGATAAAAAATCATCTTTTTTAAAAGACAAGGGATAAGCAGAAGAAGAGCTAGGGTTGCTATGCTAATATCAAACAAAAAGACTTTAAAACATAAAGATGTTACTAGAAATAGAGAAGCATTTTGTAAAAATGGTCTGGCAGTTCCTTACAATATTAAACATAGAGTTACCATTTGCACCCCTGGCTAGCAACCGTACTTGTAGGTATATACCCAAGAGAAATAAAAATGGATGTCCACACAAAAACTTGTACACAAGTGTTCACAGAAGCATCATTTACCACAGCCAAAACCAGAAACAACCCAAATGTCCACCAATAAATGAATGGATAAATGAAATGTGCTACTTCTATATAATTGAATGTTATTATTTGGCAATTAAAATGAATGAAGCACTGATCCATGCTACAGCATGGATGAACCTTGAGAACATTGTGCTAAGTGACAGAAGCCAGTCACAAAAGACCACACAGTATATGATCCTGTTCATATGAAAGGTGGCCGGCCCTATATATCGATGTGTCCACACCAGAAAGCAGCTCCTGGCCCTGACCAGCCCTGCCCCCTCACTGTGGCCAGCATCTCTACCTACTCAGGAACCCACTCCAGAACACGAACTGTCATTGCCTCCCTCACCCTCAAATTCAATGTTAAGACTGAGCGTCGGGACATTGAGTCTATCTCCTGAACAGTTCTCAGATGCCCTCCCTCATCTCTACCACTTCCCTGTGTCAGGTCTTCACCACTGTCCACCAAGGCTGCCGCAGACTCCTCACCCCTCTGTCTGTCCCACCCCTCTGTGTTGCATTCCTCCCACCCATACCTCCTCCCTCTCCTATCCATGCTCCACCCTGACAAAATGACCTAGAAGGGTCGAAGGGCCCACCGGGGCCACCTTCCTCTTCGGAGTCTTCACCAGTGCTGTCTGCTTGCAAGGAGGCAGGAGGCAGCACCTGTCTGTACCCATAGGTTTTGTCTGTGGCTCTGGATAATGTACTTGCAAGCCAGCAGATGAGTGCAGCTTTGGGTAGGATTCCCCACGTTCCCCACTCCTCACAACAGCAGGCGTGGCCCTGCCCTAACACCTTGGTCCACAATGGTCAATGACAGCCTTTGTTAATCTCTATGCTTCTCAAGAACACAATTTCTCCCTGAAATGGTTGCCTGAAGAGACTAATGAAGGGACCATTCACAGCCACGTGAGTTGTGTTAAGGGAACTATCCAAGAATATTCTAGCACCCAGGGACTAGCAATAGAGGAAAGCCATGACCTTGCCTAAGTTTGCAGGGCCAAGGTGGAGAGCACTTAGAGGAGCCATTAGGCCTGGGGCCAGCGGGGTGGGGCTGCTGTGGTCTTGGGGGGCACAGCATAGCCTTTGCAAGGCAAGGAGGGAACAGGGAACAAACAGCCTGTTCTCTCCCTCCTCTTCCCCTCAATCTCCTGCAGGGCCCAATCAGAAGCCAGTAGGCCAGGGAACCAGGGGATGAGGTCTACAGTCAGTCTCCTTGAGCACAGAGTGGGGCACAGCAGGATGGAGGATGGACTGGGGTCAGGGCAGAGAAAACTCACATTCGTACCAGGATGATGAGGAGTGGCAGGAGTGCTACCACCAGAAAAGGGAGCAGACAGCACAAATAACAGAGGGCCACGATAGGGCCTCTCTGCAACCTGCAGCTCATCAGCCTCTGAACACACCCATCCTTTGCATGAAGTTTTTATCTTTTCATCTCCTCTCTCTCTCTCTCTAGTGTGCTCATGCTCTGCTCTTTATCAACAGGAATGTCACTTCCAGCCTATAGGGCTGGCCTTCTCCTCCCAATGTGCCTTGGTCTTCCACAAAGCCAGTTCAGGCTGTGAATTTTCTGTATATGGGTTACTCATGGCATTATGTCCTATAAGTGATGCACAAAACAGAAAAATGATAAATCAATAGGGCATTTCTTAAATAAAACAATGAAATGTGGTTTCTCTTATCTTAGTCAGTTATAAGGTCTCTTCCTTCCCTCTCCATCTTCTAGTGCAATCTCTGGTCTACAGGCATTGCCTATCATACTGAAGGTGGTTCATGATATCTCTGCTCATGGCACTACATCGCTAGTTAAGCAAGAAGCTTCAGCGTGCTCCTCTTCCTTGCCCTCCCACCATCCAAGCAGCCTAACTCCTGTGGATGCTTCTGAATCCCTTCTACCCAGCCCCACTGCCTCTGCCCAACTCAGGCCCCAGCCCAGGCCCCAGCCCGGGGGTTAGACCCCTGCCACAACTTCTGCAGGCTCTTACTACCCCTTGTCTTACCTTCTTCCTCTCATGGAGTTTTTTATTGTTTTGTTTTCTTAATAGGCTTTATTTTTTAGAGCAGTTTTAGGTTCACAGCAAAACTGAGCAGAAATATAAAGTTTCCATATATCCCCTGTCTTCACACAGGCACAGCCTCCCCCACTGCCAACACCCCCCACCACCAGCATGGGATAGTTGTTACAGGTGACGAACCTGCATTGACACATCATCATCACCAGTCCATAGTTGGCATTAGGGTTCACTCTTGGTATTACACAAAAGTGTGACAGTTGGGCACGGTGGCTCACATCTATAATCCCAGCACTTTGGGAGGCTGAGGTGAGCAGGTCGCTCAAGCTCTGGAGTTTGAAACCAGTGTGGGCAACATGGTGAAACCCTGTCTCTACCAAAAATACAAAAAAAAAAAAAAAATTAGCCAGGTATGGTGGTGCATGCCTGTAGTCCCAGCTACTCAGGAAGCTGAGGTGGGAGGATCTCTTGAGCCTAAGAGGTAGAGGGTGCAGTGAGCTGAGATTGCACCATGGTACTCCAGGCTGGGCGACAGTGCAAGACTCTGCCTCAAAAAATAAAATAAAATAAAAGCATGGCACCAACATCTGCTTCTGATGAGGGCCTCAGGAAGCTTCCACTCATGGCAGAAGGCGAAGGGGAGCCAATATATGCAGATCACATGACAAGACAGGAGGCAAGAAAGAGAGGAGGTGTCAGGCTGTTTGCAACAATCTGTTCTTTGAACTAAGAGCGAAAACTCCCTCATCACCACCATTCATGGGGGGATCCACCTCCATGACTCCAATACCTCCCACAAGGCGCCACCTCCAACACTGGGGATTAAACTTCAACAGAGACTTGGTGGGGCCAAACAAACCACATACAAATCCTAGCACTACCATTGCCATATCACATGGAACAATTACACTGCCCTAAAAATCCTCTTTGCTCTGCCTGTTCATCTACCAAACCCCTGGCAACCACTGATCTTTATACTGTCTCTATAGTTTTGCCTTTCTCAGAATGTCATGTAGCTGGAATCATAGAATATGTAATTGAATTTTCAGATTGGCTTCTTTCCTTTAGTAATACCCATAAGTTTAACACCATGTCTTTCCATGGCTTGACAGCTCATTTTGTTTTAGGGTTGAATAATATTCCATTGCCTGGATGTACCATCGTTTATTTATTCATTCACCAGGACATCTTGGTTGCTTCCAAGTTGGAGTAATCATGAATAAAACTGCTATAAACATATGTGTGCAGGTTCTGTGTGGACGTTAAGTTTTCAGCTCCTTTGGGTAAATACCAGGGAGTGTGATTATTGAATCATATATTAAGAGTAGGTCTGGTTTTGTAAGAAACTGCCCACCTGTCTTCCAAAGTAGCTGTACTATTTTAAATTTCCACCAGCATGAATGAGAGTTCTGTCACTTCACATCCTCACCAGCATTTGGTGTTATCCTTGTTCTGGATTCTGGCCATTCTAATAGGTGTGTAGTGGCATCTCATGGCCGTTTTAAGTTGCATTTCCCTAATGACATATGACATTTCACATGCTTACTTGCCATCTGTATATCTTCTTCAGTAGATGTCTATTCAAGTCTTTTGTCAGAATGGGTTTTTTAAATGTACAAAACAAAAATAGCTTTACTGGTTTTTATTTTTATCACAACAGTGATACATATTGCTCTCTTAAAGTCATGTGAAAAAACAAAGTTACAAAGAAGAGACTGAAAAATCCCTCTTGGTCTTTCTGTATCCTGTTCCAAAGTGATATTTTTTTTAATTTACCCACGTTGCTTCTTCACTTAAAATGCCTGCATGGCTCCCACTGGGCTCAGGAGAAAGTTCTGATTCCTTAACGTGGCTACGGGCTTTCTATGACCCAGCCACACCCATCTCTTGAGTCTCTTCTCTCACCATCAACACACATGAGCTTTGTTCTCTATCTTTCCCTGAATGGGCCATGCTTGCTGTTTCTAAGGCTTCCAAAACACCTGTTGTTCACTCTGCCTAGAACACCTCTGTACCTTCTCATTTTCCCATCTCACTCTTACCTGACTTTCGGGCCTCAGCTTAGATGTTACTTTCTCTAGGAAGCTGTCTCAGATTCCCCTGTGACCCCACTTCTCTAGATCCCCAAAGCTCCATAGACTTCTCCCAGCATAGTCCTCCTTGGTCATTCTGTGTGGCAGTGAGCTCTCCCTGAGAGTGGGAACTGCCACTTTACTGTTTAGTGGAGGTGACAGGTGGGTAGGCTCACATATTGGTATCAAAATTTGATGTTCCAGCAGGGTGTGACGGTACACACCTGTAGTCCTTGCTACTCAGGAGGCTAAGGCAAGAGGATTATTTGAGCCCAGGAGTCTGAGGCTTTAGTGAGCCGTGATCGTGCCACTGCACTCCAGCCTAGGCAACAGAGAGAGGCTTAAACAAAACTCAAAAACAAAAAACTTGGTGTTCTTTTATGTTCCCTCCAAAAGAGAATGGATAGAGATGGGAATGATGTTTAACTTGGATGGTGTGTGTTGTTGATATTGCCCTGAAGGAAATGTTGGTGCTGTAATTAATAGGATGTGAACCTTTGCAAAGTATGCATAGAACAGGTCCATACCATACAAACAGATTTAGGTGACCCAAAACAGCAGAAGCAGCATTTCACCTTAGGAAAGAGTAAACATACTCAGTCATATCTGTGATGTAATTAAATTGTTTTGGGCACGTATCAATATCATAAAAACTCTAACTCATGGAAACCTTCCTATGGCATTAAGAAGGCTTTAACAAATGGTCCACTTAAGAACTGTGAGTTTTTAAGTTTCTAGAACATCAACTAGGAACTCTGCATCCTATATCAAATGTAGTCATTTAAAAAGAAAAAAAAAGAATGTGCAAAGGAAGGAATTATGAAGTGTCCAACTTTTCTGATTTTTTTTCTGTCTCCCCAGGACCCATGCAGTTTGGATTTGTTTTGGTTATGGTTGTTGTTTTCATTTAACTCATCAAAATACACTCAGTGTTCTGGCAGGGAGTCTCTGGGTCAGCTGGGGTGGAGGGCAGATGGTGAGAGGGCTCCTTGTGGGACCCAACAATGATTCCCTGGCTACTTTCTGAACATGTTTGTGGATTTGGGGCTGACTTCCTTCCCTATCCAGGGAGTCTTTGGCCAGAAGAATAGTAATTGGGAGAAACAGGAAGGCTGTGTGCAGTCTTGTAAATAAGGAACAACAAGTCCCCAGCACATAACTTTACTCATTCAACTATTCTGTGGAAGCAGCACACTGAAGGAACCCCTGCTGCCTGCTTCTTGCCGGCCTGTTTGCCAGACAGGGAGGAGTAGAGGCTAAGAGGTCTGAGTCTCCTTCACACCTGGACCCTGTCATTATTGCTTTACTTCTCCAGCCAATTTGTTCATCTGCAAGATGGGGATTACACTAGCACTTTCTTCCTTAAGTTAGTTACCTTGCTTCCTTGGGTTAGATATTAAATGAAATGATGCGAATAAAGTTTGTACCAAATAAGTAGCCTGCATTTGTCCCTCCAAATCCATTCTCTCTCCCTTTTCACCTGGCCGTGGGACCCAGATGAATTGTCACCATAGACTTCCTTGGCCTGTGGTTTCTGGTTGAGTTTCACCAGTGGGAAGTACCAGAAAGGATTAGAGGGTAGGAGGAGGGGAGAGGCCAGGGTATTCAATCCTGGTTCCTCCCCTAGGAGTCACAGCCACACCAAGTATAAATACAATCACAAAAGAAATCATTTAAGCTTGGATGTCATTTTTTAAAGAATTTCCCACAGTTCACCCCAGCAAATGGCTGTATCCCTCTCCTGAAAGCCACAGCTCCTAGGAAACTGTCCTCTCCAGCCCCAGGAACCATCTGCCTCCCTTACCCCTTCATGTCTAGAGGTTGTTAACCCTGATCCTTTATCATTTCTTGTTGCTTTACCTTAATCCTGCCCACAGCTTTGTAAAAAGTCCCTTTATTAAACTCTCTTTGGGTACCCAGTCTCCTGCTGGGACCCCAATGCTACAGGGGCTTGGCACACCATTTCTGGCATATAGTAGGAATGCAATAAATGCTAGTTGTTAAGTTTTACTATTAGATAAGAAAGACCTGAGTACACATCAAGGTTGTGGAGGACAGCATCTTTCCCAGGAACTGGTACACAGGAAACTTTCCGTAAACACTTGTCAAAGAAAAGACCAGAGCATCATTCCTTAAAGGGTGGTCTGTGTTCCCCTCAGGGGCCCATGAGGTCAGAACTGTTTTTAGAATAATACTCAGACATTATTTGTCTTCTTGCTGTATTGGCATTTTCGCTGATGTGCCAAGGCAGCAGTAGGTAAAAGGACTGGCGCTTTAGCAGGAATCCAGGCGGCAGTACCCAATTCTATTAGCGGTCATCGTATCCTTCTCCACCACACACTCACGGCTACAAAAATAAAAATACAACATTCTTAAAATGCCAGTTTCCCTGAAGAATGCCCTGGTGAAACAGTAAAGAGCGACCCAAAAGGGGGTATGCAGGCAGCACTTTTGGTGCATGACAAAGTGCAATGGTTTTCACAAGGAAAAGCACGTGTGCAATTGCTGGTGCTGAACTAGCTGTGTTTTATGTGGATGCTGGGCAGACATCTTGAAAATGAACAAAGTAAGCCTGTCACCTCAAGGAAAACAATTAACAGTATGTATTAAATCAAGCCTCCCAGAGGAAACTGGATTTTGGAAAACTTGCATCTGCTACAGGAGGCTGGCAGCTTCCCTGATGAGATCACTGGTGATATTAATGAATGTCACTACTGATACGCAGTGCCTTTTATAATTATACGCTCATTTGCATCCTTACTCATTTAATCCCTGTCCCTCTCAGCCAAATATCCAATCAGTTTTTTTTACGGCAGTGACCAAAGTATATCTGGTCTATGTCTTATTGCTTGGCACACAGTAGGACCACAATAAAGCTCACCAGATAAATGTATAAAGGCGCGAATGGATAAATGATATAACTGTTCTTTCCCCATAATCTTACTAAATCCTCCTTGGAAATTTTCTTGACATCTGTGTCGATCTGCTCATCATAACAGCCTAGGCCAAATGTACATTAAAAGCATCAAAAAGTAATGTATATTTCACACTCCTAAATACCAACTGAAATCATCACTGAAGAAAAGCAACCAAAACAGACACACACCGAGCACAAGAAAGAAACCAGCGCTGGTTTCCATGACATTTCACTATTTATTTAAAATGTTAGGAAAATGAATATGCCACAAAGGCCTAAAAAGCAATCATTAGTCAAGGATGAAAAGGTAAATAGCAAATCTGCTGAAAACCACAAATTCAACAATTGCATTGGCTGAGTTAGAAATGACCCAACATTAATGATAATCTCAAATGTTCCTGGACCAAGGAATAAGGGGTATATGGAAAATAAGCTTTAATTTCTTCAGATTCCTTTCTCCAAGGTGGTGGGGTGGGGGATTAAAGCAAAACAAAAACCAAAATCTATGTTCCATTTCAAATGCCAACTGTAATGATTTAAGTAAATTATTTCTCAGTAATTAGAGCAGAAATTGAAAGTAGTCCTTTACTATGGCACTGAAGTGGTGTGATAATGAGCTTAAATACCCACCAGAACTTGACCTATGCTCAGAATCATAAAGTGGACTGTTAAACTATCAAGGCAGGATCATTTTCCAAGAAGGCAAAATCCTTCCTGTGACATTTTTGCAGAATTAAAGATCCATCCGCTTTTGGAAAAATTATTTTGCTCATTAGTATCAGCAAGGTAATCCCACAGGTAGAAAGGTGGCTCAGAACTTAACTGCAAGGGAACACTGAAGGCTAAGTCCTAAAGGAAGGCAGATCAGTGCTGCGGGCAATTTATACCTCGGTCACTCTAAACTGGCCTTTAATGTAATGGAGAACAAAAGGGTAATGGAGTTACCACATACGTTTGTCAAGGAGCTAAACGTGAAAGTATATTTTACAAAGACTACTCACAATAAAGCTAATATTATTTACACTTGCCCAACAAGAACATTCCTTAAAGGATCACGGCCAAAATGGAACACTTCCTAGGAAAGCGTATGCCCAGGTTTCACAAGCACCTACAAATATAATCACAAAAGAAATAATTTAAGCTTGAATGTCATCTTTTTTAAAGAATTTCCATGGTTCACCCAAGCAATTGCCAAACAATCTCTTCTCTGAAATTTGAGTAGATTAAGAGAAATTTAATGAGTTTAAGTGAGAAGATAGAAAAGATTTCTTTGGAATAACCTCCATGTTCTACAGCAGAGCTATATCCCACAAAATTTCTATCCTGGGGGAGAAGCAAAGGAGGGAATGGAAAAAGTAACAGTCATTTAGTAAATGCCAATACTGTACTGTGCTTGGTGGTGGGGACCCAGAAGTAAAACAAATAGTCCATCTCCTCAAGTAATTTAGAACAGTCTAGTAGAGAGACATAAAGAGTCAAAAATAGCAACCTTGCGTTGCAAGCACTACGCTAGGGGGATGTTCTGATTCACTGGGGGGAGGCGTCAGGAAGGACATCATCTAAGGTGAGTTTCTGTGGATGAATAAGAGTTAACAAGAGCAGAAGATACAACTACAAAAGTAGGTGCCATGGGAGGAGAACTTGCAACACACCATCATCCCACATACATTGCTTCTACTCATGGAGTTCCAATGCCAATGAAGGGCACTAAGTTGCCTATACGAAACCCTACATGTCATTCTTTATCCCCACTCCTCCCTCCCTGCACCCACTCCTCCTGTCCCAGCAACAGCCCACTGGTGTCCAATTCAAGGTACCATAATCATGTTCCCATCATATCTTTACCTTAAAACCTCTACTACAATACTCTGTCAGTGACACTGAATATTTAACATGACATGAATTGTTAAAAGTCTTTTGGAAAGCAATTCAATAATATATACTAAAAGCTTTAAAAATATTCTGATTCTTAGACCTAGTAATTCATTTTCTGGGAATATACCCATAGAAAATAAATTATTAAACGTACTTTATTGTTTACAACAGAAAAATATTAGAAATGATCCAACTATCTAACAAAAGAGGATAATCCAGTAACATTATGGTTACAAATAGCTTATAATAATATAAGGAAATGTGTATGTTAATATTAAGAAAAACAGGATAGAAAATTGTAGATACATTTTTTAATATACATGAAGACTAAAAATAAATATATTTTTTAAATGCCTGTCTTTGGGGGAGAAGGAGTAGGACTACAGCTGATTTTCTTTTCTTCTTCTGACTCTTTCTTGGTTTCCAATTTTGCAATAGTACATGTGAAAGGTTTAAATATTTTTAAGTCAGGGGCGGTGGCTCACGCCTGTAATCCCAACACTTTGGGAGGCAGAGACAGGCGGATAACCTGAAGTTGGGAGTTCAAGACCAGACTGACCAACATGGAGAAGCCCCTCTCTACTAAAAATACAAAATTAGCTAGGCGTGGTGGCGCATGCCTGTAATCCCAGCTACTCAGGAGGCTGAGGCAGGAGAATCGCTTGAACCCAGGAGGCAGAGGTTGTGGTGAGCTGAGATTGCGCCATTGTACTCCAGCCTGGGCAACAAGAGTGAAACTCTGTCTCAAAAAATATATATTATTTTTAATTATACAAGTAATTACTCTTGTATACAATTCAAACATCAAATACTACCTTTAATCCTAGTCTCCTAAATGAGATGATACAGTTAAAAGTCAACTGATTACCTCTCCAGACCTTCTAGAAATTTACATGCATATCAATGTACCTATGTAATACTGCATATAGTGTTTTGGGCGTGAGTACTAGGAAGGCAGAGTTTTACTCTGTCACCCAGGTTGGAGTGCAGCAATCACAGCTCACTTCAGCCTTGAACTCCTGGGCTCAATCGATCCTCCCACCTCAGCCTCTCCTGCGTAGCTGGAACTGCAGGTGCATGCCACCACACCTGGCCAAGACTGTGAATTTTATTCAGAGTAAGACAAGAAGTCATTGGCAGGTTTTAAGCAGGGGAGGGTCAGGATCTTGTTTACACTTTAAGAAATGACTCTGCTCCGTTGAGAGCAAGAGAGGAAATAGGGAGACCATTACGAGATTATTGCTTAGTCCACTCTACAGATGATTGTGGTGGAGGTGGTGGTGGAGGGTGAGAAGTAGTCAGCTTCTGGATTTGGAAGTGGTCCCCCTAGCCCAATGTGGTAGGCTAAGGCAGGAGCTGTTAGGAGGGTAAAACAGGGAATTTTGTTTGGGGCTGTTAGATCTGAGATGCCTGTTAAGTATTCCAATACAAACAGTGGAGTGGAGTGGACAGTCATGTAAATGACCGGGGAGAGGTCAGGCTGGAGATAGAAGTGTGCGGTATCAGCAGAGCGGTGAGATTTGAAGCCACATGGAGGGCAGAGCCCTGGGACCCTCTGACATTTAAACAACTGTCAGAGGCCAAGAATCCAGTAAAGGAAACCTGGCAGCAGGAGCCACCAAGTGGAATGAGAAGCCTAAGCGAGGTGTGCTGGGAAAGTGGAAACCAAGTGAGCAGAGTGCCCAGGAGGAAAGAAGAGAGATCAATTGTGTCAAAACTAATGGCTGGGTGCGGTGGCTCACGCCTGTAATCCCAACACTTTGGGAGGCCAAGGGGGGTGGATCACGAGGTCAAGATATTGAGACGATCATGGCCAACATGGTGAAACCTTGTCTCTACTAAAAATACAAAAATTAGCCAAGCATGGTGGCGGTCGCCTGTAATCCCAGCTACTCGGAAGGCTGAGGCAGGAGAATTGCATGAACCTGGGAGGCGGAGGTTGCAGTGAGCCGAGATCGCACCACTGCACTCTAGCCTGGGCAACAGAGCAAGACTTCACCTCAACAAAAACAAACAAAAAAACTAACATGTACTGGTTCCCAGTCCCAGGACACCAGGAGCAGAGACGACCACTTTTGCAGTTCTCCAGGACAGCACTTCTTGACTTGAATGTGAAAAGGGATCACCTGGGGGTTGGGGAAGCACAGATTTGCCTTCAGGAAGTATGGAGAGATGCCTGGGTCTGCATGTCTGATAGGATCCCAGGTGAGGCCCATGCAGCCCACCTGGAGATCATATTTTGAATAGCAATGGTTTAGACCACAGTCCTGAAAATCAACATAAGCACATTCATCACTGAGGAAACCTTCAAGGGAACCGCAGAATATTTTTCCACCTTCTTCCCTCTAAACACAAACCTAGCCCTTCATTTAGCACAGCCTGATCGTCATGAATTTCTCCCCCAAGCAGATGTTTTTTTCTCTGTCAGGATCTTGAGCCTTCATTATACCCATGAGCTCTCTACCATGACTGGGCCACTCTGTCTAAAGTAGAAAGTCAAGAGGATCGCTTGAGCCCAGGAGGTGGAAACTGCAGTGAGCCATTATCGTACCACTGCACTCCAGCCTGGGCAACACAGTGAGACCCTGTCTCAAAAACAAATCAATAAATAAAAAGTAGAAAGTCAATTCATCTGAAACCTACATGCCTCCAGAAGGGATGTTTCCAAGCAAATTAGTTCCAACCCTCAGAGAGTGTTCACCCCAGTCCTATGAAGTCTAAAACCCTACTCTCCAAAATCTCTGAAAATGTGGGGTCAAGTTTATTCTGAATTAGTCTCATAAACAATTTCTCTACCCCCTGCAACTTCCACATTGTAGCAATTCCCTTGCTCTCTTGTCAGCCCCCTCACCCCATACAACACACCCCTGCCATCCACCATTCCCTCAAGGAACTACTAACACAGTTTCTGTGTGTGGCGGACTTGTCCTAAGGTTTAGGGGTAGCAGAGGGTAATAACAGCATAGAGCAGAATGCAACTTTAAACTCAATGTCTAGAGTTACCATAAAACAAATGTATCAGCTATTCCTGCTGCTGGGAATTTCAGTGGTTTGCCCTCCCTGGGCTCTACCTTCCCACCTTCCTCTCCAAACGCTACCTCCATATGCTACCTCCTTACACCGCCTCCATACACTAAAAATCCCTTCTTCTCTCTTACCCAGAGCCATCTGTCTCTCTCTGATCTCCCTCTCCAATCCCTCTGGGCCTTGCCTTCCTCCATCTAGGGGCCCCGCAAGGCGTCCGTGCTCCTCTGGGTTGAATACTGGCCTCCCTATAGTACAGAATCACCCAGCAATCTTCTCAAAAGCACTTTGTCCTGCCCACCACCAAGTCAGAAAAGAACAGCTTGTTGCAGTGAATCAGCAGGATCTATGTGAAACAGTCTCGCCCCTTGTATGCATGGGCACAGCTTGTCTCAACTTGCTTCCAAAAAGCCTACAATTCCACAGAAGTCAACCTCTGCCAACATTTAAGCCAAGTGTTAACTTTATAAACATGGCTCAGTAGATCTTCATGAAGAGAGACCTCTACAAATCTTCATACTTGTTTTCATTTTGAATTCTTAATACCTCCCCTAAAGCACCATTTGTTTACCCTCATCAATGGCCTCTTCCCTCTCTGAAAGTGTTTTCTTTTGCACAGTCCCTTAGCAGGGAGAAGCAAAATAAAATAACCCAAGCAGTCATCTCTCGTTAGAGTGTGGAGGGGTGTGTGTGCGGGCGTGTGGCTCAGTTCTCCAACAATCACTAACTCTATTCATTTGCCCAAGCCCACCTGTTTGTCTTCTGGGTACCATGGCAAGAAGGTACAATAGCGGGCCCAAAATGTCACTTCCTATTTCCCACCTATGACAGCATCTAAAGGCAAGCATGTAAGAGGCTGTGTCCTGAACCTCTAAAGGGCCCCTGGAAACCGGATCTAATCACATTATTCCCCTGCTTGAAACCCCTGCACGGCTCCCTACTGTGTACGGAAACCCAGCTCTGCTGTGGCATCCAAGGACCTTCCAAGCAGCCTCACAACAACCTGCCGATGCCATCTGCCATCACTCCACATAGCCCAGGTCCTCAAGTCAGGGTCAAAGCAGGAGAGGGGGCTGAATCCAGATCTTCTGAAAAAAATACTCAGTAAGGCCTTTTCAAAACAAACACACACTCTCACACATACACCCTCACACACACACCCCACATACACACCCTCACACACCCTCACACACACACACCCCACATACATACCCTCACACACATATCCCCATACACACCCTCATACACCCTCACATACACCCCACATACACACCCTCACACACACATCCCCATACACACCCTCACACACACCCCTCACACACCCTCACACACACCCCTCACACACCCTCACACACACCCCTCACACACCCTCACACACACCCCCTCACACACTCCCTCACCTCACACTTCTTGCACACACCCCTCACATACATCCTCACACACATGCATCCCTCACCCACACCCCTCATACACCCTCACATACTCCTCACACACATACCCTCTCATACAATTCTCACATGTGAATACACACACCCTCACACCCCTCACACACATTCACACACACACACACACACACACACACACACACACACACCATGGCAGCCAAGTTCACAGCATGGTGCATCCATCCCGCCCTATTCCTGCACAAAGGGACATCTGCCCGAAACTGTTCTTGGCCTACACTCAGAAACAGGGAGAGTGAGGTGGTCTTCGCAAAAGGCAAAGAGCCAGAAAGGCTGGCTCCCAGGAGGCAAAGGCCTTGGCCTCTGAACTCCCTCGTTCCCAGGCTGTGAAGATGTGGCCCGTAGGCAGCTCTCATGCCAGCCTCTGACCTCCCCCTGGCCAGGGGTCCAGCCTCATCGGCTCCTCACCACCCAAGGACAAACCTGAGGCCACTGTCTCTTATGCTCCAACTGGGAATACAGGGCCAGGATCATTTTGACAGTCACAGTTAAATGCAGTAAATTACCTCTTTTACATGCCAGTGACTGGCATTAATAATTTTGCTTTCAGTAAATCCATAAAAGAAAAAGTCAACAGGGAGACCCAAGAAGCGTGAATGGGTCAAATAGTCGAGGATGTGGAGTACTCCTGGCAGCAGGGTCGGCATGATGTGAAGAGGCCTGTGGCTTCTAGGGACACCCTTCCAGGGGCCTCAAAATAAATTGCCTGACTCCACCCAGGTTGGTATCCTGCTGCCCCTGGATCTTCTGCCACATTGAAGACTGGCACCAGGAAACCTGTGTCAGCCCCAGCGTTCTATCCAGAGACCTACAATATGAGAGCTGCAATGTCTAAGCTAGATTCCAGCCAAACTCTGCATTTTACAGATGAAAAATCTAGGCTTCCAAAAGAGGAAGTGACTTACCCAAAGTCCACAACTAGTTAGCGGCAGACTATGGACTGGAATTGCACTGGGTGGAATATCTTCCCACCTCATCCCTGCCGCCTGCACTGCATGAGAACTCCTAGTCATCCTTCAAGCCACAGCTGGACGGGCACCTCCTCTGGGAAGCCTTCCCAGACTCCTCCTTCCTTCCAGTTAGAGCTCAAGACTCTCTCCTCGCAGAGCCCCAGTCCGTTGTACCAGACAACCTCGAGAGTGAGCCCAAATCAGGCTGGAGCACTCTGGCTCCACCTCCACACAACGGGCACCTCGAATGAAGGAGGAATGACTGGCTTATCTTTCATCCTCAGTGCCTGGTGCTTAGTAGGGTACAGTGTAAAATTTAATTAAGTGCACATCTTGATCAGCACCCACCACTTGACCCTCTCACTCTCTCTGTCTAAACAACTAAGATACTTACTCTCCATACCACTTAGTTCAACATTTAACAGCTTTCTAAATGCTTTTGTGTTCCCAACTAGACCACAGGAGCTGGTACGCATGTGGCTGATTTCTCAGATGGCCTAGCCCAGTGGTCCTCAGCCTCAGCTGCAGGTTGGCATCACTGGGGCTTTAGCTCTATCCCCCAAATCTATGTCCCACCCCCAGGCCACCCCTCTGGGAGTGGGACCCAGGCATCAGAATTTAAATTCCCCAGGTGGTTCCAGAATGTAACCAAAGTTAAGAAACACATTCCTAGAAAAATTTGACAGCAGACACTATTTGTTGATTCAGCCAATTCTGCGTGTGTTCAAGTGGGTGCAATTATGGAAAGAGACAGAGAGAGACACACACAGCGTGACAGGGAGTAAACAAGAAAAAGCTTACTTGGCAGTGTGAAACCTGGGTTCCTCTCCTTTGGAACTACTGAAATTTTGGGCCAGATAATTGCGGGTTGTGGAGGCTGACCAGTGCCCTGGGTAGGAAGTTTAGCAGCATCCCTGGCCTCTACCCACTGGGGGCCAAGGCAACACCCTACATTGGTGTAACAACCAAAAATGTCTTCCGATATTGCCCAACGTCCCTGGGGGATGAGGAGGCATACTCACCCCCTGGATGAGAACTACTGGTGTAGACTAGTCACCCAATAATCGACTGCATGTTTGTTTCACATTTCAGCTGTAAAACATACAACCACTTTTCCAAACTGGACTGAGTGCCTGAGGATTCTGGACGATGGATCAAGTGTCTCAGGGAGGGATATGGAGGGCAGGATGGTGGCTCAGCAATAGGTTCTGAGGCAAGAAGGAGGTACAGGGAAACTAATCAGGTAGGTTCGAGCCAGTTAAGAGGAGCAGGTGGTGGTCAAGCCTATAAAAGATGAGCAAAACAAACCAGAAAAAGCCAGATATTCAGTAAAATTGCAAAGCTGGAAGCAACAGAGGGCTGTCAAGGATTAAGGGAGGTGATGACCGCAAGCGGGAAAGGCAAACAGTCAAAGAAGGAGCTTTCAGAAACTTCTGAGCAGGGGAAGGACCACACAAAGCAGGGTTTTAGGGCCAGAGTCTAGCCTGGCATGTAGGCTGGCATATGGACATGGTGCAGGAAGGTGGGGGGGCAGAGAGCTGGGCTGCAACAGTTCAAACCCACCTGTTCACCCACACCTACAGTGCCTCAGTCAGGACGAAGCCTGTTATTCCACAGTCAGAGTTCAAAGAGCCAGGCGCAGATGCTGGCACAGAAAATGTCAGGGGCAGATGTAGGAGTCATCAGAGCTGCCTCTTGAGCACCTCAAGAAGGAGCTGCTGTTTGGGGGACCCTTTGACCAGCTCCCCCAGCCCCTGCAGCGTCCCTGAGGAAGAGGTGCAGAATGGCTGCTCCAGACATCATGCCAAAAGTACAGCGGGGGCAGCCAGAGCCCCCCGCCGAAGATCCCTCCCTGCAGGCATCCTCCTCCCCCATCACAGCTGTACACACGCTGCCCCTCCTTCACCCGCCACCCTCTCCTAAGCCTCCCCTCCTTCTCTGCCACCCCCCACTCTCTTGGCTTCTTTATCTCTCTGCATTCCTTCTTAGCCCTTTCAGGGTTCCTCTTCCCCTGCCCACCTCCGAGTGTTGGTGACCCCAGACTTTAATTGTCCCAAACTCTCTAACACCCAGATCTGTACTCCTCCACCTGAAAAATCCTTCAGTTGTTCTCTACTAGACACAAGATAAAATCCAAGGTATTCAAACCTGTCTCAATCTTGCCCTGCCCACCTCCCCAGTCCCCTCCAACCTTGCACTTAAATATTCTGAGCTACCTCTTATTCTACAGAAAAAAAAAAAAAAATTAAAAGCCACATCTATCCTTAACAGCCTGAAGTCATTTGTTCTTAAATCATACTGCATAGCAGCCATTTGCTTACTTCTGTCTCCACCACAGATTCTAAGCAGAAACCTACAGCCCCAGCACCTAGCGGGTACCTGGTACTTAACACTCAGAGGAGTACTTACCATTTGCTGAGCACTTTCTAAGTACTTTCCTAAGAAGTACTTTGTTTTATCATCATAAAATAGTTGTTTTACATTATTATTTATAATAATATAGTAATATCAGCAATAGTATTTATTATTCCCATTTTATAGATGAGAGTACTGAACTGCAGAAATGTGAGGGAACATCCCTAAGGTTACCCAGTTAGGAAACAGGTAGATTCAAACCCAGTCTGACCCCAGAGTCAGCACTCTTCCTCACTGTGCAATATCGTATCTTAATAAGAGCCTTTAAAATGAAATAATCAAATTATCCACGTGATTTTGCAGTGAATGAAGGTACATGCTACTGCAGCTCCTTCTGGGCCTCAACATGGAGATGCAGGGAAGAGAGGATAAGCATCGCACCCAGATGAAGGGGCCAGGATGGGAGACCAGCCTGACAGATGTTCTAACTTTGCTGGATCACTGCTACTTCCCTTCACTGGGTGGGGCTGAAATGCCCCCAAAGTCAGTATCATTTTAACAACAGGAGGAACCAAGCCAGGCCTAAACTGGGTCCGAGGCCAGCATGGCAGGGTCTAGTAACATCCATTCAGAGAGGGAGCCTGGTTCAGAAAGACTAGGCAGGTGGATATCATGACCCCACAGGGCAGAAGTAAGGCCAGAGACCACAATCAGAGGGGTGAGATTGGAGCAGAACCTCTCAGACAGCTGGGGCAGAGACTCTCCCTGCCTGGACAGACCATTATTGACCAAGGATGCTGGTCCAGCCTGCCCCGGAGCCCAAGGGAAGAGGTAGGAGATGGGGTTAGCATTGGCTAAAGGGAACAAGCTCCCAGCAGGCAGGACAGGGATGACACTCAGCAGCCCTCTCCAGATTCTGGAACTCCCACCGTCAGCCCCATTATTTCTATTTTAAATTACCCTGTTCACAACAGGTGAGTCGGGCTGGCACCTCCAGAGGAGAAAATGCATAGGTAAAAGATTGAGACTGCATGTATCTTATACCTGAAACTCTAAGTGAACCCCCAACTAGCAGCCCATGCTGGAAACAACACCTAGCTTCATAATGAATGGCATTCACATGATCATATTTTCTTTAAAACTGCCAGAGCCAAGCACTCACCCGCATTGGCTCGTCAGGGAATCCGGGTTTGCTTGGTCTATCCTGTCGCCGAGATCTTAGGAGCTGTTTGGCCTGCTTCTCCGTCAAAATCGGGGAGGTCTCTGGAAAATTCAGGAAGGTGCCTTAAGGACACTTAGGCTCAGGAGTTCATGAGCTATTTCCACAGTCCAAGGCAAAAGATTTGCAAGTTCAATTTTGGTCAAAACATGAAAGTTCTTTCCCAGGGACCTGTCCCAAAGGATGCAGCATTCCAGAGGGCTCAGAAAGGAATTTTGAATTGTTTCTAAAATGATTAACTCAGAGCAAAAGCTGTACAACCTAAACATATTTACTGATTGCAATGGTCCATCTCTTTAAAAGTGGGTATTAATTTAATGGATATGTTTTTTTCAAACATATTTTTTTCAGTTATCTGGTTGGTGTCTCTTAGGTTTGCTTTCATGGAAGTCTTCTTTTTCTCAATCCTCAATACACTAAATCACATTTAAAATTGTTACTGGAAGATGCCCAGTGATAATTCGATTATGTTAAACCTGACCATCACAACCCCTCAAAGGAGATGGCATAAAATTACATTGCTTTGATAATTACTTGCAAATTCTGAAAGATTATTATCATAATAAAAATATATCAAATTTTGGTGATTTCATATAAACTCTAAAATAAGCTAACAGAAGCTAAAGATTTATCAGCATTTTTGAGAATTAGTGCTCAAATACATTTAAAGATTTTTTTAAGAAAATATAGCATATCTTTAATGATAACAATTCTGGAAGCCTTCTCTTATGGAAAAAAAAGAAAAAGCATTGAAATAGCTATATATTATACACTATATATTATTTAAAATTAAAAAATTAAATATCAAATAGACTATTATTTATCATGTCAGCATAGAAATCGGCTGTTTTTGGAGTCAATGCCCACCTGAGAAGACAGTCAGTAAGGTAAGAGCCAGCACGAGCACAGGCAATGTCTTCATCCTGCTTTGCTTCCCCTCTGCTTCTTGCTAAGTGAATCCTCCCAGACTGAGTCAGCCTACTTGAAGGAAGCCACCCCAGGCCCTACGCTTGTTTATGCTTTCACTAACAGGACTTACAGTATGATGCTGAATGTATCTGACTCTGAGCGTTTTAGTAATGACCACTGAAATATTTTCCTCCAAATTCCTATAAATTTTTATCCTGAGGAAGGAAATCATTCCTCTGTAATATGACTTTCAGAGCTTGAATCTGAAAACTCAACATGTGATACTCACTTTATTTAAAGAGACAGATAATATGCACCAGACAGAAGTTTGTGAGTATTTCTCTGGAGCTTCTGTTTATGCTCCTGTTTCATTCAGAATTCATGATCGATTACACGTTTGTGTCTTTTATGACATTTTTCCAAAGCCCATTCACCAGTCTAATTTCATCTTCCCAATAATCTCAGAGGTAGGCAGGGAAATTAACAAGGGGTATGATGAGTGGGGGAAAAAACAATTTTCAGCTGACTTTGGAGACAGAAAACTGAGTTCAAATCCTCATTTCAACTGTTTCTAGCAATGTAACCTTAAGGAAGTGGCATACCTTTTCTGAAATTCAGTTTCCTCCTCTGTCAAAAGGAGGTAAGAGCAACTACCTTGTGGGGTGTGATAAAGGATGCGGAGAAAGCTATGACCTTTGTGGCAGCTAGTACTACTCATCATCCATTTCCATTTTACAAATAAGGAAAGTGAGATTCAGAGATGTGAAATCAAGTTCAAGTTCACACATTATGTCTGCCAAGATAAAGCCTAAGTCTTCTGTCTTCAAACCTAGAACATATGCTCTTCCCAGTAAGCCCCATAACCTCAGGGACAACTCCCCATCTTTTACCGGGTGTCATGCAACACGCTGTCCTAAGACTGGAACCAGCTGTGTTCCTGACTCGGGAGTACTTTTATAAAGACAATAAAAGGTTAAGAAGCCAAAGGCATTTTAAATTCAAATCATCTATAAATATCACATGAAGAAAGTTTTTTGTTTTAGTTTGGTTTGGTTTTGAGATAGGGGTCTCACTCTGTCACCCAGGCTGGAGTGCAGAGGCTCACTGCAGCCTCTAACTCCCAACCTCAAGCGATCCTCCACCTCAGCCTCCCAAGTAGCTGGGACTACAGGCATGTATTTTTATTTTTTTATTTTGTAGACATAGGATCTCACTAGGTTGACCAGATTGGTTTCGAACTCCTGGGCTCTAGTGATCCTCCTGTCTCAGCCTCCCAATGAGCTGGGATTACAGGCATGACACACTGCACTCAGCCTAAGAAATTATTAAATATATGATTAAAATATGTCTGGAAGGCATGTGATATTTATTTGGATAAAATTCTCTATTCAGAGAGATGATCTGATGTTTCTGTGGCCACTTTGCCAGCTCAAAGAAAACAATACCCTATGTGTATTTCTCCAAATTTATGCTAATGTGTAACTGATATTAAACCTGAATGTGCTGCCCACACAGTTGGCATAAAGCTATTTTGAGCAGATTTTAAACAAGAAAAAAAAATCATGCAATGTTAGCAAAGTTGCCTCACATGTTAATTTTTTTTTTTTTTTTTTTTTTTTGAGATAGGGTGTCATTCTGTCACCCAGGCAGAAGTGCAAAGGTGCAATCACAGCTCACCATAGCCTCAGCCTCCTGAGCTCAAGATCTCCCATCTCAGACTCCTGAGTAGCTGGGACTACAGGTGTGCACCTCCATGCCCAGCTGATTTTTTCCTTTTTTGTAGGGATAGGGGCTCACTATCTTGGCCAGGCTGTTCTCAAACTCCCAGGCTTAAGTAATCCTCCTGCTTCGAGTGCTTCAAGTGCTGGGATTACAGGCAAGAAACAGCCACTGCACCTGGCCCATTTGCTTAAAATTTGATATTTGGTTTCATGCACTCTGTTGCTATTAACATCCTTATGTTTTCACATAATTTTCAATAACTAAGAAACTTTAGAAGCATTTTGATTTGTTTTTGAGACAGGGTCTCCCTCTGTCACCTAGGCTAGAGTACCGTGACACAATCTTGGCTCACTACAGCCTCTACCTCCCAGGCTCAAGTGATCTTCCTACCTCAGCCTCCCTACTAGCTGGGACTACAGGCATATGCCACTACGCCCAGCTAATTTTTGTATTTTTTTGTAGAAATGGGTTTTGCCATGTTGCCCAGGCTGGTCTCTTGAGCTCAAGCGATTCTCCTACCTTGGCCTCCCAAAGTGTTTGGATTACAGGCATAAGCCAACACATGCAGCTAGTAGCATTATTTAAAAAAAAAAAAAAATTGTCATGTTAAACATCTTGAGTTTTGAATGCGTATATTCAAATTTTCCACTCCTTTTACTCTTTGTGGTTGGACAGAAGACTATTTTGTTTTTATTATATCAAATAAATATCTTCTGTGGACCAGAAAAAAAAAATCTATACTTAGCTATAAATTTCTAATGTGTCCAATGTAAATTTACTATAAATTTTGTGGCCAGGCATGGTGGCTCACACTTGTAATCTTAACACGTTGGAATTCCAAGGCCAGAGGATCACTTGAGCCCAAGGGTTCAAACTTGCAGTGAGCTATGATCATGCCACTTGCCGTAAGCCTGAACAGGAGAACAAGACCCTGTCTCCAAAAAAGAGTATTTTTTTAAATTTGGCAACTTTTGTCTATATCAGCATTGTCCAATAAAAACATAATGGGAGCCACAGCTGCAAACAACATATGTAATTTAAGTTTTTTCAGTAGACATTTTTTTAAAGTAAAAAGGTTAAATATTTTAATATATTTTAACATCATGAAATATCCAAAATATTAATAATTAAAATAACCAAGGTTATTAACACATAATATAAACTAGTTATCAATGAGAGATGTTATATCCTTTTTTTGTACTAAGCCTCCAAGATCTGCTGTAGATTTTCCACTTACACATTTCAAGTGTTCAGGAGCCACATGTGGCTAGTGCTACCATGTTAGACAACATAGGTCTAGATCCTTCTGTCTCTATTGACACCACCCAAGTCTAGGCCACTGCTCCCCTTACCCAGCTTCTGGCACCAGGCTCCCAAATGAGATTCTAGTTTCCCTCCCTGTTCGCTTCAATCCATTCTCCAGGCAGCAGCAAGGATGAAACAGAAAATATCAGTTAGACCTCAACACTTCCCTGGTTAAGAATCTTTCATCGGCGCGGTGGCTCATGCCTGTAATCCCAGCACTTTGGGAGGCTGAGGCGGGTGGATCATTTGAGGTCAGGAGTTCAAAACCAGCCTGTCCAACATGGCGAAACACCGTCTCTACTTAAAATACAAAATTAGCCGGGCATGGTGGTGCATGCCTGTAATCCCAGCTACTCGGGAGGCTGAGGCAGGAGAATCGCTTGAACCTGGGAGATGGAGGTTGTAGTGAGCCAAGATCGTGCCACTGCACTCCAGCCTGGGCAACAAGAGCAAAACTCCATCTCAAAAAAAAAGAATCTTTCATCATCTTCCCACGAGAGTCAGAATAAAAGTAGATTACCTACCAAGCACGACGGGACCCTGTGTTATTCATGCCTACTGCCCTTTCCAACCTTACTGCGGCCACTCCCTCCCTGCTCACCGCCATCTGGCCACACTCACTTACTTTCAACTTAACAAGCCCACTCCTGCCTCAGGACCTTTGCATTTTCTCCCTTTTTTAATCACTGGATCCATCCCATCCTTCAAGTTTCAATTTGAAATTTCTCCTACTCAGGAAAGCCTGCCCATAACAGCCTTCTTAATAAAACATTCCCTGCCCACACCACCATCATTACTCTCCATCTTATGGCACTCACCATAATTTATGCATATTGTATTTATCTGTTTACTTTTTTAAAATCTGTCTCCTTCACTGGTAAGCTCTAAGCAAGCTTGTGTTATTTCTATAACTTTTTAAAGCACAAGGAAACCTCTGGTGGACTGGAGAGAATCAGGGCCTGTATCACAACCTGGGAGGCTGCTGCAAGGTCTCAGGTGGGGAGGGCTGTTAGGTGTGATACTGGCAAGGCCATCAAATGCCCCTCAGTTTGGTCTCTGGAGATATTGTCCCAAAAGAAGCTGTGGGGGAGGAATATAGAAAGATCAAAAGAGTAAAGTTTCTTATTGTGTCACTAGGGTTGTGAGAATTCTCTTCTAAACCCATCCCCATTATCAGGAAAAGCCCCAGCGGGATAACTAGATGAGTCGGCAAGGCTCCCAGTAGAAGACGCAATTCCTAATAAATCCACAAGGTGGCAGACTAGAGAGTGGAACCAGGGACAACTAAGATCAGGGGAAAGAGCTCAAGGCCACCAAGGTTAATTATTCAAGAAGTTGCCAGCAGTTCCAGTGAATCTCCTGGAGGTGGAGAGAGGTGGAGCCAAAGGGTGTTGCTGCACCTAAAACTATTTCCCTATTTTTATTTTAATTGATGTACTACTTGAAGGCCTTTATCAGTTGTAGACTAGGAAAGCGGTACTGTAAATCCTCACATCATTGCTGATAAATTCTTGGAAATTGCAACTTTAAGCCAAATGGTCCAGAATGAACCAATTGTACCCTAAGCTAATTGATATTCACAAGAGGTAAGTTCCTATGGCATATTTCTGGTCACAAAACATCACCAAACTTCTAAGGACCCAAAACATTTCTAATATCAAATGCTGAAGGCAATACATATAATTAAGATCGATTAATAAATATAAGTAAGATAGTTATTAATATTCACCCACTTATTCCAGTTCAGGGCCGTGGTGGCTGGAGCCTGTCTCAGCAGCTCAGGGTACCAGGCAGGAGCCCAGAGGACACCATTCCATTGCGGGGGCACACTCTCACACAGCCACCCACACTCATTCAGGCTGGGACAATTCAGACACACCAATGAACCTAATGTGCACAGCTTTGGGATGTACCAGAGTACCCAGAGAAAACCCACACAGACATGGAAAGAACATGCAAACTCCACACAGACAGTGGCTGGGAGCTGGAATCTATTTGTTTTCTCACCAGCATTATAATGAAACAATGTTGAAGGAAACAATGTTACTTGAGGACCTGCTGTGTTACCAATTTGACAACATTTAAGAGCCTATAAAGGAAAAATGCTATCACCCATATTCCCAACACCTGAACACAACTAATATTTTCGTTTGGGTGAGTTTCCCTATTTTTTTTTTTTTTCCAAAAGAACTGTCCAATTACACAGATATTTAAGGGTCACTGAGAAATGACAAACCCAACATTGTAGAGTTCTAAATGTCATCACACTGAGCTAAAGAAACTTTAGAGACAAGAGAACTTTGTTTTTTTGTTTATCGAGGCTCTTGCTCTGTTGCCCAGGCTAGAGTGCAGTGGCATAATCATAGCTCACTGCAGCCTCATCCTCCTGGATTCCAATGATCCTCCTGCCTCAGCTTCTCAAATAGCTGGAACTACAGGCATGCACTACCATGCCCAGGCCATTATTTTTATTTTTTTGTAGAAACAGGGTCTTGCTATGTTGCTCAGGTGGGTCTTGAACTCCTGGGCTCCAGTAATCCTACCACCACGGCCTCCCAAAGGAACTTTTTTTTTAACCATAGAAAAATGCCAAATCTGTCCCCATCAAGAGAATTATAATGTGCCCACATTCTTTAGGCCCAGGGTCAATTAAATAAATTCTAAAAGTCCTTTCCATGGTTGCTTTCATCGTTTTTACTGTCTACCTTATATGTACATTGTAAAGAATTATATGTACATCGTTAAAATATGGAATTTATAGTCTAGTTTGTAGACTAGACTACAGTATTTTTTAAAGCAATGATAGTAACTCCATAAGCTGTGTGTGATGCTTATGGGTGTAGATCCTTCCATCTCTACTTTCACTACCCACATCTAGGCCACTGTTAACTCTCACTCAGCACCAGTCTCCAACTGGAGTCTCAGCTTCCCTCCCTGTTCCTTCAATCCATTCTCCATGCAGCAGCAAAGATGATCCTGATGAAATAGATGTAAAAAATATGTTAGACCTCGTCACTTTGCTTGCCTGTAAACATGTATTTACAGGCACACTGTGCAGGCAGATGTTAGGTTTGGGCAGGTGTGACAGATGAAATTATTGCCATCAATTCTTCAGTACCACCCCAAATTTATGCTCTCTGCCACATGACTTTGCAGCCCCGTACCTTGACTTTGTACTCAACCAAATGACTTGTTTTGGGCAGTGGGATGGTGGCAGACAAGACACTAACAAGGATGTGAAATGGTTTGTGCAGTTAAGTGTGCCCTCTGGCATTTCTGTCATTGCTACAAAAAGACTTTCCCCCGACTTGGCTACAGCCCCTTCAAACTGAGTGTCAGAATTAGCTTACGTGCAAAGTAGCCAAGAAAGGAGCCAAGTCTATGCACATCTGCAGCTTAAAGGAGACCCACTGAACCAAGCCCAACCTCGTTCAGCTGACTTCCAGCTACCACAGCCTGAAGCAGAACCACATCACCTGCAGATCCCTGAGAATAAATGAAGATTATTTTAAGCCTAAGACTAGGAGTGGTATGTTACATAGCATTACTCTGACAATAGCTAACTGACACGGGGGATTCTAATGGGATGGCTGGTGTGTCCAAATCCAGGTGCTATTGCAACTAATAATAGGGTCCTGCCAAAACATTCATTGAAAAGTGACTGAATGGCCACTGTGTAGGCAGTGTGGTATAACGGTTATGAGTGTGGGCAGCAGAGTCATCAACATATCTGGCCTTGAATTGAATACTGATTCTCAAACTTATCACCTGTGTTACACTGGAACTAGGTGACATTGGGGAAATCTCTTAACTTTCCAAATCACTGTTTTCTCACTTATATTAAAGAAAGAATTATAATAAAACTCACGTCATAAGGTTAAGGTTTAAAAGAGATATGTGTAAAGTGCATGACAGACAGTAAAAGTCAACTACTTGGAAATCATTATTATTCCCTCTCTTTATGCCAAATCTCTTTGCATACGCACCCTATTTTATAAAAAAATGTTTTGGATGACTAAAGATAGATTAATTGCACATATTAGAATATACAACTTTATATACTGCTGAGATAAAAACATATATTTATTAAAAAAGAAAATACGGTTCATTTCTAATGTGAGTTGACTTGCCCCCTGTGTCTACACTGCAGGCCCTGGCTTCCCTTTACATAGCCTCAGCACTTCTACACACACCCACCCCTTCCTGTTTGCAGCAGCAGTACAATGGTAAGACGTTTTGGCCTTGGACGGGGCCTTTCCGGCCTGCTGCATGCCTCTACAAGTGGACTATAATTTCTGCTCTAGGTCCAGGATGTTGGCCTCAACTATGTCTGCCCAGCAGGTGAGGACAGCCAAGGTCAGCATCATGTTCCCGATGGCCAGTGTCAGGCTTCTCTCCAACCTAAACAGGGACAAAGGAGCATTGGCACAGGCAGAAGAACATAAGATGGGTACGAATAAACATACTAGGGAGTGAACCATGCACAGAATAATTTATGAAACCACTTCTAAGGCTACTGTCATATGACATTTCATTCAGAAAAAGTGCTAGGCCTTTAATTGGAAGAGAGAAGCTCTAGTTCTGGGGAAAAATATGAACCATGTCATTTTTCTTAGTGGGATGTCTGTTAGGGTGATTAAGCTTCGGAGAAGTTCAGAGACTCTCTAGCAGTGCTTCTCAAGCCATGAGGTGCATTACAATCAGCTGAGGTTCAACAGATTAGAAAGCCTCTGACATGAAAGGTAAAGACAAAAAAAGATAAAAGAGCAACTTAAGGCAATCCGACACCATGCAATTGGAGAAAATAAATAAATAACATAATATCCTCTAAGAGATCAAAGTTTTGCTTGCATGGAAGGTGAACAAGATGCTGTAAAAAGGAATATTCAGAAAACAAATTAACCAAAAAACTTCTCAGAAATGAAAAACCATAACAGCAGAAATTTAAAACTCAGTGGAGTCAAGAATAAAGCAAAGGAAATCTTTTAGAAAAATAGAGCAAAAATGAGGAGGCAAGTTTAAAAAAAAAAAACAGAGAAAAACATATTTTTAAAAAGAGAAGACATTTACCCAAATGAGTTGAAAATTCATGTCCGCACAAGAACCTGCACGCAGATGTTTATAACAGTTTTATTCACAGTTGCCAAAACTTGGAAGCAACCAAGATGTCCTTCTGGAGGTGAATGGATAAATAAACCGTGGCACATCCAGACAGTGGAATATTATTCAGCACTAAAAAAAAATGACTATTGGGCCATAAAAAGACATGGAGGAAACTTAAATGCATACGACTCAGTGAAAGAAGCCAGTCTAAGGACAGGCTGCCTGTTGAGCCTGATACAGAAGCTTATTTGTACTTTATCTTAATGACTGCTATGATTTGAGTGCGCCTGCCAAAACTCACGTTGAAATTTTATTGACATTGATGATATTGGGAGCTGGGGACTTTAAGAGGTGATTAGGTCAGAGGAGCACCACTTCCTGAATGGATAAAGCTGTTATTTGGGGAGTTTGTTCTCTTGGGAGTGAATTGGTTCTTGCAGGAGTGAGTTAGTTCTCCTGAGAACAGGTTGTTATAAAATTGACCTTGACTCACTCTTGTGGTCTCTTTTGCACACACCGGCTTGCCCTTCTGCTTTTTGTTCATGTTATGACAGAGCAACAGCCCTCACCAGACGCTGCCACCATGCCCTTAGACTTCCCAGCCTCCAGAGCTATGAGCCAAATGAACTTCCTTCTAAATTTCCCAGTCTCAGGTATTCTGCTATAGCAACAGAAAACAGATTAAGACAAGAACCAGGAGTTGATGAGCTCCCTGCTCTCTCCCATGTCCCCATTAAACTTTTCAAATTCTTTAGCTAAATGTGAGAATCTAAGGAAATAACCCTAAACAAAGGTGTTATTTATAATAGCAAAATATGAGAAACAAATTGCCACAACAAAAGTAAGGTTATACATACTGTAAGCTATATTCATAGAACGGAATATAATGTAGCCATTAAATAGGACTTTTTAATAACATGTAAAAGTTATTTCGTAATGTTAAATGAAATAAGAGCCATATAGAGACTATATCTAGCACATCATCAAAAATATGCATACAAAAAGTAAATCCGTTTCCATAGAAAATAATGGAATGACCAAAATGTTCAAACACAGGTTGTCTTTGGAATGAGAGACAGGTGATTCTTTTCTTCCTTTTTACTTTCCTTTTTACTTTTTCAAATACTCTATAATGGGAATGGGGGCAGGGGGAACCTGTGTGTGTGTGTGTGTGTGTGTGTATGTGTGTGTGTTTGGAGTCTCACTCTGTCACCCAGGCTGGAGTGCAGTGGCACAGTCTGGGCTCACTGCTACCTCTGCCTCCTGGGCTCAAGCAATTCTCCTGTCTCAGCCTCCTGGGATTACAGGCGCATGCCACCATGCCTGGCTAATTTTTTATTTTTAGTAGAGATGGGTTTTTGCCACGTTGGCCAGGCTGATCTCAAACTCCTGACCTCAAGGGATCCACCTGCCTCAGTCTCCCAAAGTGCTGAGATTACAGGTGTGAGCCACCATGTCCAGCCTGTCACTTTTTAAAGGCATATTATTTTGTTATGTCTACAAATCTGAACTAATATAAGGGTTCTGCATCAGCTGGGATTCATAAAAGACAATGACACTTTCACACACTGTGCAGGCTATCAAAGCAGAAGTTATGCTTTAGAGATCGCCTCCAACCCGAGGCCCAAGGAGGTGAACTGCCAAGCACAAGGGGACACAGATGTGTGAGGTCCAGGATCTGTTTCCAGGCCTCACAATCCCATCTAACACTCCTCTCATTTCATCACACTGCCCCTCTGTCTTCACAATACAGACTTATAAATACTTTGACCTCTGAACTTAAAAGCATGGTCCTGGAACTAGCAACAGCACCTGGGAACCTCTTAGAAATCCAGATTAACAGGCCTCTTTCCTAAGAAGGTAAATCAGAATCTGCATGTTAACAAAATCCCCCGGGCAAGATCCTCAGAGAAGTGGCAGAAAGTCTCTCTCTTGATGGTTTTAGTTGAAGCTGACTTGATCAAGTTAAAACAGTGATCTCAGTCCCACCATTGGCTGCGTGACATGAAGCATGTTTCTCAGCCTCTCTGTGCCTGAGTTTTTTCCATCTGTAAAATGGGGATGATAAACCTATATGGCACATAGCAAGTGCAGAGATGGAAGCCAGGTGCAGTATGTAAACAGTGCCTGTAAATAACGCTTCTTGTTGGGTATGTTTCAACAGGCTTGGCGCTCTGCATGAACTGGGATTCTTTGTGCAATGCTTGGCACATAGTAAGTGCTCAGCCAGTATGCGTTTAATAAGTAACGAGCAGGAACACAGGTTATCATTTATCAATTTTTGACTTGATAAATTTTCTTTAGTATATAACATTCTCAAAACTGCCAGTTTTCTGCATCCCAACATTCAAAACTGAGCCAGCTCTCACCAGACAGTGAGAAAGCGGGGAGGCTAAAAGGTCATAGATAAGCTTAACTCGTACTGTAAATCATTCATACTAGAATTTTCTTTTTTTTTTTTTTTAGACATGTAGATTTTATTTACAAATTTCTCCCTCTAACTGACCATAAAATTAACCAATCCAGGATGCCCACTGCAGGGAGAATGTTGGGGTGTTCTCTGGTGTCTGTTGCGGCTGTAGAATCCATGATTACCAAGCAGAGCCCTGTGGTGGCTGCAGTGTCATGGAGGGGCTACGATATTCTGTGGAGCTGGACCCTGGACTGAAGCCTGGAAAGCTGAATGAGGAGATGGTGGGGCTACTGCCCCATGACCCGAGTCCTCAAGTCACTTTCCACAGCCTCCATGGGAAGACACTGGTGTGTCCAAACCTCAAGCGCTTACTGATGGGTCTCTTAAGTTTTATTCAGACTTAGTCAATGTGTCAGGAATGGACTCCGTGTAACATGTTAGGCATGGAGTATATAACACATCTCAGAGTGTGGTTTTTGAACCACCTGCATTAGCATCATTTAAAAATGTATATTCTGTGGTCCTGACCAGGTCTCTGGAATCAGAATATAAAATGGAGCTTGGAATCCGCCTTCTTAACAAGTTCCCTAGGTAATTCTTTATTCAAACTTTTTTGATGTTGTTTATATTTTGAAACGTGTCACACACACAGAAGAGTTTATAAAACATATATACACAGTTTTTAAAAATAAAACAAACACCTGTGTACCCACTACCCAGGTTAACATATTGAGGATTGGGAGCTCTGGTGTGGCCACTTCTTTGGTACACCTCTCCCCCATCAGAGGGAACTACTATCCTAACTTTTGTGGCTTTCATTTCCTTAGTCAACCTGTTAGGAACTGACTCTGTGTAACATATGAAAGGCAGCTTGCAGAAACACTGGATTCACGCATGGAGGAGAAATGCCAACTCACTGGCAAGCTTAGTGATGCAAAAAAAAAAAACAGACTGCAGAGACTGAGACATCTTTAGAGGATGTCAGGTCAGGGTACAAAAAAGTCTTTAAACATCCCCAGTTTTGTAGATGCTTACAAGGTAAACAGCATCAACATAATGCTGATGCAGAAATTCACATCCAGAAGGGCACGGCAGCTCACGCCTGTAATGTCAGCACTTTGGGAGGCCAAGGTGAGCAGATCACCTGAGGTCAGGAGTTCGAGATCAGCCTGGTCAATATGGTGAAACCCATCTCTACTAAAAATACAAAAACTAGCTAGGCATGGTGGTGGGTGCCTGTAATTCCAGCTACTCAAGGGCTGAAGCAGGAGAATCGCTTGAACTCGGGAGGTGGAGGTTGCTGTGAGCTGAGATCACGCCATTGCACTCCAGCCTGGACAAGAGCAAGACTCCATCTCAAAAACAAAGAAAAGAGGAAGAGAGGAGACTAGGCGAGATAAAGGGAGAGGAGGGGGAGAGGAAAGGAGGGGGGAGGGGAGGGGAGACAAGGAGGGGAGGGGAGAAGGGGGGGAAGGGGAGGGAAAACAAAAAAAGAAAATCATATCCCCAGTACAAGAACTGAGAGAGATTTAAAAAAAAAAAAATTAAAGAAGAAAAGAAAAAAAGGTAGAAGAAAGATCCAGACTCTCCAAGCAACAAGAAGAGCTGGCAGAAATATTATCAATGCCAGAGTCCGTGGAAGAGGCCAGAGTCACCCCGTGACAAGGAGCTTTCCCACACCTGCCAGGCAGCCAGGAGCCAGCCCTGCCGCTCCCTTCCCCCAGGAGGGGCCTGGGTCATAGGACAGCGCTGTTCTTTCCCCTCCACTCAGGCCTCCAGAGCTGCCAGGTTATGTTCTCCCACGTTGACTCCAGTGGATCCAGGGGAGCCCCTTCCTGGATTGAAGTTTCCACCTTCGCCTGCTGACACTGCAGCCAGCTCCTTCATGGTCAATTCCTCCAAATCTAAAGAATACAGGAGAACCTGGAGCACACCAAGAAGTCTGGATTCTCTCTATTAGCAGCCAAAGAAATGCCATACTTGAGAGCTTCATCTTTTGCTCAAACTGAAACATCACCAAACTGCATTTCTCAAGACAATGCTCTGTAAATATTATTTATATATTAATCTCGTAGGTGAACAATTTCTATTTTATCCTCTATACAATTATTGTATTATACTTTGAAAATAGATTTCGTTTACCAATAAAGACTTTCAGTACTCAATAGCAATATTTTTTCTAAAGTTATATTTCCAACAGTTGTAAGTCATAAGTTAAAGCATCATTTTTTGGCCTGAGTATGTATCTGCTAAAAACGTTTATGCAAAGAGAGATTTATTTTGGGATAAAGTAAAAGAGAATGTTTAAAGATAAATTTCTATTGTTTTTTAGATTCAAATAGTGGATAAACATTTTTCAAAAAACAAAATTGACAAGTTACATGGAGATGGTTTTCTTTCACTACAAGAGTGCTGTAGGAAGAGATTTCTAAGAAGAAATCCCCTTGGGAGCCCCACATAACTTTTCCCCATCTCCTCTCAAAATCACTAAAAACATTTCTCAGTGGAAAGCTGAGTAGACTGTAAGGGACTTCTCTCTCACAAAATTAAACCAAGGTTCCCAAAGTTAGTGTCCGTAAACACCAGTGATGTCCCCTCATTAGTCAGTGGGCACAGATGAGTGTTATCCTGATGGAAGGGAAGCAGCAAGTGACATTTTGAGTAACTGCAGTGGAGGGTAAGTCACATAGATCAATGATAGGGACAGCAGCAGCAAACATGCTTTGGTTCGGGCCGGGCACAGTGGCTCATACCTGTAATCCCAGCACTTTGGGAGGCTGAAGCAGGTGAATCACCTGAGATCAGCAGTTCAAGACCAACCTGGCAAATGGTGAAACCCTGTCTCTACTAAAAATACAAAAATTAGCCGGGTGTGGTGGCGGGCACCTGTAATCCTAGCTACTTCGGAGGCTGAGGCAGGAGAATTGCTTGAACCTGGGTGGTAAAGGTTGCAGTGAGCCAAGATGGTGCCATTGCACTCCAGCCTGGGTGACAGAGTAAGACTCTGTCTCAAAAAAAAAAAAAAGTGCTTTGGTTGGAGACAGCAATGTCCCTGTCTTCATATTCCTCTCATTTTGGGGAGGAAAGGCAGATACTAAACAATGTAAGTAGACGACACAGCATGTGAGGAGGTGCCAGTTTTACGGAGACAAATAAAAAGGGATGGGGCGGGAGTGATGCATGTGAGGGTGGGGACAATCTTGGCAGGGTTGGTCAGCAGGGCCTCTGTCGGAGGGAGCACCTGAGCAGTGAGGACATGGGGGAAGAACTCTGCAGGAAGACGGGGTGGAACTGGCAATAGGCCTGAAGGGTGCATGAGTCTGGGGGCGTGAGGACCATGCAGAGGCCAGAGTGGCCTGAATTCAGTGAACAATGTCCACAGTGGGAAGTGAGTAAAGGGTACCAGGGGTCTGAGGATGGAAGGGTTCTCACCACAGTAAGAGTTTCAATATAAAAGTTCAGAGGTAGCCTGCAGGGAACACGGTAAAACAGGGAGACCAGGTGGGAGGCTATGACAGTGATTCAAGAGTAAGAATGGTGACAGCTGGACCCGAGGAGTAGTGGAGGGGGGGGGGGGGATGAAGAGATGGGCTCAAGTCCAGGACCTGTGCTGCAGCCAGAGACCAAGAGACTCACTGAGGCCTGCGGGTGCCAGAGAAAGGGAAGTCAGGATGAGGACGAGGAGTCCACTGTGAGCATCTCCCTGAGAGGTGGCACACTTTGCTGGAACAGAGAAGGATGGCAAAGGAGGGGCATCTGGATAAATTGGAATGACTGGGAGGAGACTTGGGACCAGGACCTTTTGACACCAGAAAAGAAATACCACGTGCTCAGATGGACAATCACAGCATCAGCAGGGATGCTGGAGGACTTGGAGGAGCAATCACAGCATCAGCAAGCAACATGGAGGATCAGTGGGGAGTGAAGTTACTATTACACAGAGTAAGTCCAAGGCCTGGGCAGATTCCAAAGGGTGAATGCAATGAGTCTGCTAGTGGCCAGAACCCTCCTTGGGTCTCCCAGTTTCCACAATACCACAAAAAGTCTCAAGAGTGAGCTCCTCAAGTCTGTTCCCATTAGGAGGCTTGAGTTGTGCAGAATCCTCATAACACAGCCTCCACCATTCACGTGTGTATGCATGCCCATGTGCCATGTATATATATATATACAGACTGATGAAGATGCCCTCCTTAACCAAGTTCTAGACAGGCTTCCCTGAGCCCCCTTCTCAACTAGGCCTCCACCTTGGCCTACGAAATCTGCAGATTACAGCAAAAAGTATCGAGTCCATCCTTCCCCCTATATTAAAAGACTTAAACAGATCGTTTCTAACAACTCAAAGCTGCATCTGTAGGATGACCCCCACACCCCCTAAAGTGTCTGCCTGGGAAAGCTGCCAAAAGAACTCACTGCTGGCTCTTGGCAATACCTTACGAGCAGCCCCTGACGTCCCTTTCTCACAGTTAACAACAACAAACTAAACAATTGTGAATCCTTCCTCTGTTTCTTTGGGATGTAATGTCTCCTACACACCAGGCGTGTCCTTCTCAAGAACCTGAAAGCCATTCCTTCAACATGCAATCACCAGGAAGCACAGGGCCTATCTCTCAGCTCCTGTGGGAGGATAGGACCCTAACTCCCATAACAGCCACCTAACAGGCACGGTAGCCCAACCTTACTTACACTGACCCAACTTTCGCAAGTTTTCACTTTCCTGACTACTGAGTGCCTGCTCATCCCCTCCGTACTGCCACTCTCTCCCTCTGAAACACCCAATCGCTTCTGCACAAAGTTCAATTCCGTTCACGAGGTACCTTCTTCCCTATTCCAACAATATATTATTGATTAAAATGTGCTCTTACCACTTTTACTAGTGTCTAGCTTTACCTTCTACAGTTAATACCCATATGCCCACATATATATGCATATATATGCACACATATATATACACACATCTATCTATATGTGTATTCTTAATGAATGTTATGTCTTCCCTAATCCTTTGGAAGGTATTATCGGGTATTTCTTTGCAGTTTTCCTATGATCTATGCATTTGTTTTCTGTTCCTTTGGTCCCTTGCTTTGGTGTGGGTTTTCTTTCCATCCTTTCTGCTGGAGGAAGTCTTCAAGGATCAAGTGGTCCCTGGCTCCTCTTCCTATGTATGTGGTAGAAAGGAAGCCGCGGAGTGCAGATGGGTGGAGCTGTGCGTGCTGGGGTGGTGCCTGTGCCCTCTGGACTCCGTGTTTCTTCGGGGGTGCTGAACGGCGGTGCTTACCCGTCCGCGTTCTCCGGGTCGCTAATGTGTTACAGGCTGCAGCCCGCGTGGTTGCGGCTAAGTCCGGGAGCAGACCTTCCTCCGGAGCCTGGGGCGGGACAACAGCAGCACAAGGCGAACTCCCATCTCCCGCGGTCCCCGGCTCCCGCTGCTCCCTTTTCTCGCTCCGGGCGCTGGCGGGCGCGGGCGGCGGGGACGTGCAGAGGAGGACCGCCCGCCACGGCAGGGGGCGGAAACTGCGGCCGGACTCCGGGTCAGCGGCGACCAGCGGGCTGCGGCCCCGCTCCCCCTCGGCTTCCGCGCCAGCCCGCCTGCTGGC
This sequence comes from Ateles fusciceps, assembly GCA_036589455.1. Taxonomy (NCBI): domain Eukaryota; kingdom Metazoa; phylum Chordata; class Mammalia; order Primates; family Atelidae; genus Ateles; species Ateles fusciceps. The sequence continues at coordinate 4,496,041 of JAZHEH010001386.1, read as the reverse complement.
GGCGGAGAAGCGCTCGGGTCTGAGCTACTGCGGCCGCCGCAACTACTTAAGCCTGCCACGACCATGGCGCGCGGCGCCGCGCAGGCCGCCACCTCCCGTGCTTTCCAGTCGTCGTGGGCTTCTCAGGCGGCCGCGGCCTAGGCAAGAGGTTCGGCTTAAGCCCGGAGCACTCGTGTCCGCGCCGGGCAAAGGGCGTGGGTGCGGCCACTGGACCCCGCGAGGCTCCGGTGCGGCCGGGAGGATGCTCGCGGCCCTCCCCGAGGTCAGCGCCCCAGAATTTTCTATAACGAATTTTGGCGTTCGACCCTCCAACCTCTCTAACGCCTCACTGTTACTCCGCCCGTTTCCTCCAGGCCCCGCCCCATCCGCAGTGCCCCGCCCCTTCTATCTGTCTCCAGCCTTCTCCACGGCCCCGCCCCCTCAAGGCTGTCTGTCTCCCCCTCCCACCTCCCACCTCCGCCCCGCCCGTCAGCCCTGGCTCCGCCCAACCACTGGGCTCGCCCCCGCAGGCCCCGCCTCCAGCTCGAACCCCGGCTCGCCGCAGCGGCGTGCGTACGGCTCAATCCTCAAGCGTGCACCCCGCCCGGCTTCATCGCCGCCCGCGGCCCAGCGTCGCGCTCCTCCTGCGCTAAGGCTGCTCAGGCCTGGCCGGGAGCCGCGCCTCCGCTCGCGCGAGGTAGGGGCTCGAGGACTGGCGCTGTGCAGGTCTGCGGAGACCTCCCAAGAGGGGCAAGGGCGCCGGGCTGCGCGTGGGGGGCAGGCGGGGCCCAGGAAAAGACCGCACCCCGGGCCCGGAGCGGCTGGGCGCCCAGGCTGGGAGTGCGAGGCCTGGGCCGACGGTTACGGGCCCCGACCGGCGTCTCATGGCCTGAACGCCAGGCTTTTCGGTGGAGAGCGGCTTGCCCCTGTGTGTTGCGCCTTTCCGTGGGTCTGACGGGCGGCGAGGTGAGGCGGCGGCGGCGGCAGCAGCAGCAGCAGCAGTCTTGGGCTCCCGACGTGGGGCGGGTTGGGGAGTGGGGACTGGAGCGTGACGGCTGGACGTCGCCTTCTCGACGCGGCAGGTCCCGGGCGACCGGGGGACAAAGCGCTGGCCGGTCCTGGGGAGAGCGGAGCCACCTGGACTGAGGGCGCCCGCGTTGGCCCCGGAAAGGCAGGAAGGGGGCGGGGAAGGGATGGGGAGCACGGGGTGCAGCCGCCTGTTCTTTCTTCGTTAGGCACCGTCCTTGGAGAAAATGGAAACGGAGAGGCGGCCGGCACCGGGCCCGCCCTCCGAGGGCCTGTTTGCGGACGGGCACCTGATCCTATGGACGCTGTGCTCGGTCCTGCTGCCGGTGTTCATCACCTTCTGGTGTAGCCTCCAGCGGTCGCGCCGGCAGCTGCACCGCAGGGACATCTTCCGCAAGAGCAAGCATGGGTGGCACGACACGGATCTGTTCAGCCAGCCCACCTACTGCTGCGTGTGCGCGCAGCACATTCTGCAGGGCGCCTTCTGCGATTGCTGCGGGCTCCGCGTGGATGAGGACTGCCTCAAGAAGGCCGACAAGCGCTTCCAGTGCAAGGAGATTATGCTGAAGAATGACAGCAAGGTCCTGGACGCCATGCCCCACCACTGGATCCGGGGCAACGTGCCCCTGTGCAGTTACTGTATGGTTTGCAAGCAGCAGTGTGGCAGCCAACCCAAGCTCTGCGATTACAGGTAGGGCCTTCGTGGACACTCACTGTCCCAGAATGCGCCGTGGGGAGTCAGGATTCCATAGAGTGGTGTAGAGGGCTGCTTTAATCTCTGCAGATGGCCTAAACTCATTTCAAGGAAACAAGCTAATAAATAAACGTCCCTGGGTTTTTGCAAGCGTGGCAGCTTTGCAGTGGTCATTTGCTGAGATGATGCGTCCAGCCTCCACTCCTCAGCCAGCCTACCCTTTTGGGTAATAAAACTTGGCTCCCAACGTTAATGCAGAGGTTTCTAAGTGGCACCTGCTTCGTGGCCACGGTATATTTTAGCTTTTGTTCCTATAGATTATCTTATTTTAAATAAGGAAAAAGGAAATACGGACAAATTAACTTTTCCCTTAAGCCACAAAACTGATGTGTCACAGGTTTGGTACTGTGAATGTACAGTGAAAACAAGTGTCATTCCAAGGCAGCACTTTTATATCTTTTGCTAATATAGCTGTTGCTACCATAGTGAAATAGACTCAAAAAGAACACTGAAAGGAATATTCCTTTTGACGCTTGGTCTTTCAGGACATGTAGAATCTTAGATAAGTGACCTTGATTAAGCCAACAATATTTTAATGTCTTTTATATACACACTGGCCAACACATTTTTGTCCTTAAATATTGTCTGAAAATAGGTGATGATGTCCTTTGCTGATTTTGGAGATTGGTAAAGGAGAATGCTGCTTTGCAAATGATCCATTCAACTCAGTTCACAGTTGAGAAAATTAAAGCTCGTTAGGTCTACTCTGGTAAGATAGGACAGGCCTCCAGGATTTCCAGCTCCGGACTAATACCTAGCCTCCTTTGAGCCTTAAGTGTGGACATCATTGTAATGAGTTTTCTGACAAGTAGAAGGGCCCATAAACATGCTTACAAGCTGAAATAGGCAGTAAATAGGAAGCTGCTTTTTAATTTTTTTTGGTAGAAACTCGTTAGAATGAGTGCTATATTATGTCAATACCTATTTTTAAGTCTTATTTTAAATTATTTTACACATTATCAAAGAGGCTTAAGAATAAATGTTTAAAATAATATATTCTAGACAACTGCAAAGTTTTGTAACCATGCGTTTTTATTTGGCATCTTTAAAAATTAAATGTTGTCCTTCTGGCATCAGTGAGAGCCAAGTTAGCAGAGACTTTAAATAAATTTCATAATGAATTGAGTATTGTTCTATTTCCTTCCCTTCTCTGGTGTAGCCAGCCTCCAGCGGTCCCTGTGTCTGTGCAGAATTAGATTAAAAATGGTTTCCATAAATAACTATATTTCAAATACTCCTGAATGCATAATCATAGTGCTTCTGATCCTCCACCCAAATGATCTTTCTAAAAATGCAAATCTGATCAAGTCCCTGCTCTGCTCAAAACTCTTTAAATTGCTCCCCATCATGTAAGCTGATTGTTTTACAGTATAAACCCCCTCAGTGCTTATTAACAGGGTACATAAGGTCCTAGTACTCTCTGGCCTCTGCCCTTCTAGTCTTACCTAACACCACCTGCATTAAGCTTTATGCACCAACAACACCAAGCTTCTTGTGATTTCCTTTAAATGTCAGGCATTTTCTGACATTTCTGCCCTTTTGCTCAAAGCTTTCCTCTCTTAATATTCTGGCTAACTTCTAGGCATCCTTAAAGACTCACCCCTTGTCCTTGTCCTTTCCCCCAGGAACTCTTGCCTGACCTACTCACCTTCCCTCATTCCCCAGTTTTTCCTTCTTGGTGATAACATAATATCCTATATCTCAATGGTTCTCAAAGTAAGGTCCCTAGACCAGCAGCATCAACATCTCTTCAAAATCTGTTAAAAATGCAAACTCTAGGGTTGCCAGATTTAGCAAATAAAAATAAAATATTGCAGTATTTGTTTCCCCTGAAATTCAAATTTAACTAGGCATTTTCTTTTTTTTTTTTTTGGCTGGCAACCCTAGCCCCAGCCCAAACCTACTAAATCAGAAACTTGGGCTGGACCTCAGCAGTCTTAGTTTTAACAGGCCCTACAGGTCCTTCTAAAGATGGAGAACCACTGCTATATTTATGTGCACTTTAAAAACATGCACCTTTGTCCTTAATTTTGTGTCCTCCCATTGAGCACACTTGAATGTTTGTGATAATGGATCTTCTTTTCCTAAGTACCCTTTACCCTGTAATAGAAATTGTCTCTGTGTAATTTAGGAGATGTTTATTATTCCCAAGAGAAGAGAGCACAGTGTCCTGAAGTTGTACATGTTCTACAATGTTCTGAACGGATTTACGTTGGCAAATAATTTTATACAGGATTACAGTCTCCTATGACCTTCTGTAGGAATGAGATATTTCGGAAGGAAAAACAAAATAAATAGCTGCTTAAAACCTTTAAACACAGACCAGACAGTCCTTCTCTGGATTTTATCTATCTTTGAGGAGGGCTTCTTCCATGTCTGCATCACATTCTTAGGGTAGTGAGTGAACTCTACAGACAAGTTAGCATTTCAAAGGACACTAATGAGAGATGATAACTGAGTTTAAAGCCTGCAGAGTAAGTGAGAAAGGCCCTTTAATTTTCACTCATTCAGTCATCATACTTACTGAGCATCTACTTTTGTACTAGACACTGTGTTAAGAGTCTGCTTTGCCTGTAGATTTTTTCTTTTTGTGTGTTCCTGTTTCTAACTCCAACCACTACAATGTATTTCTGCACCTAGTATCTTATTTCCCTGTTCTTCCTTTTCTTTTTCTTACCTCTCTTCTGACTAAAATAGGAATTAGGTTATATTTTTACATGATTACATTTATCAAATGAACCTTTGTTTCTTGTAGTGTTCTATCTCATTAAGAGAGAAAGAATTTAAAGTGCTTTTTAATTTATAGGACCTTCCATTCATTACATCCACCCCACGCCCCACACATAAATACTGTGCTTAGTAAAACAAAGCTGCTGACTCTCAGAAGGCAGTTACATGGGCCTCAGTGTAATTAGTCTCAGCTTTGATCATGAATTTTGTTTCTATATTCTGTTGGTATGTGTTTATTCATTTCATTAATTATCTGAAACAGTGAAAGATACCAAATCATCTTCTAGAGCAAAGGTGGGCAAACTTACTATAAAGAGCCAAAACAATTTTAGGCTTTCCCAACTATTTTGTCTGTCATAATTACTTAACTCTGCCATAGTTGCAGTACAAAACCAGCCATGGACAATACATAAATGAGTGGGTTTACCTGTGTTCCAATAAAACTTCATTCACAAAATCAGATGGCAGACATATTTGCAGTTTGCAGAACCCTGTTCTAGTGTGACTCTCATAAATGACCATCTCAACTTTGTGTATTATTAGCTGCCTCCAGCACACTAAAGAAGAAAGCTATTGTGAACAGATAATTTTTTAGAGAAAACAAGCCTTGTTAAACCTTTTTTTAAAAAATAAAGCAGTCATATTCCTGCATAAGAACGGCATATAAATTCATGAAGCATTCCATATTTTCATATGAAGGAACTTTCTAGAGTAATGTTCTATGTCTTGATAAGGTAATGTTCTATGTCTACATATGTTCATTTATCAAAACTCAGGAAGTACATATATTTGTACATTTCATTGTATGTAAATTTTACTCAAAAGGAAAAAACATAAATCACAAATTCTAGATAGTGATAAGCCTATTTGCTGATGTATTTAGGAAGTATTCTAATATCTTCAGTTTACTTGGAAACATTAAAAATAAGATGAGTTAATGGATGGATAGAAACGTGACAAAGCAATTATAGGAAGATGTTAACAGAAGAATGTAGGTGGTACGCATACCTGTAAAAAATATTTTTTGAGTAAAATATTTTAAAAAGCAAGGAAACTATTACTGCTTTTAGAATATATTTGCTGAAATATTGAAGGGTGGGATCTCATGCTGTCTGCAGTTTACTTTCAAATGATTTAGTAATATATGAGTTTATACTGAAAGAGAGTGGGAGACTGTTAATTAAGAATCAGCGTGAAGGGTGGGCTTAGAGTATTCATTTTGCTATCCTTTTGACTTCTCTGAAAGTTTGAAATTTTTCAGAATAGAAAGATCATAAGCAATTACCCAATGACATGATGCTAAAGCCGAAATATCCAGACATTTTAGTAATGTCTTATCTTCCCAGTGAGTTTGAAATCTAGGTTGTTAAATCCTGACAACATATGTGGCTGGGCATGATGGCTCATGCCTGTAATCCCAGCACTGGGAGGCCGAGGCAGACAGATCATGAGGCCAGGAGTTCGAGACCAGCCTGACCAACCTGGTGAACCCCCGTCTCTACTACAAATACAAAACTTAGCCGGGCGTGGTGGCAGGCACCTATAATCCCAGCTACTCGGGAGGCTGAGGCAGGAGAATGATTTGACCCCGGGAGACAGAGATTGCAGTGAGCCGAGATCATACCATTGCACTCTAGCCTGGGCAACAGAGCGAGACTCCATCTCGAAAAAAAAAAATATGTAAAGAGACTAGGCTTCAGGTTTGAATATGGTATTTCTAAAGAAGAATGTGATAGTGAGTAATTAATAAGCATTTTATTTTATTTTATTTTATTTTTTGAGACAAGGTCTTGCTCTATACTGCCCAGGCTGGAAGGCAGTAGCATGATTATGGCTCACTGCAGTGTCAGCCTCACAGGTTCAAGCAGTCCTTTCACCTCAGCCTTCCAAGTAGCTGGTACTACAGACATGCACCACCATGCCTGGCAGTTTTTTCTTTTTTTGTAGAGATGGGAGTATCATCATGTTGCCCAGGCTGGTCTCAAAACTCCTGGGCTCAAGGGATCATCCTATCTTGGCCTCCCAAAGTGCTGGGATTACAGGTGTAAGCCACCATACCTGGTGGCCCTAGTAAGCATTTTAGCTTTACCTTTATAGAGCAAAGGCTCATAATAGCTATTATCTTGGTTAAAATCATCTTTTCTGGGCCGAGTATGGTGGCTCACACCTGTAATCCCAGCACTTTGGGAGGCAGAGACAGGCAGATTACCTGAGGTCAGGAGTTCGAGACCAGCCTGACCAACATGGAAAAACCCCATCTCTACTAAAAATACAAAATTAGCGAGGCATGGTGGCACATACCTGTAATCCCAGCTACTCGGGAGGCTGAGGCAGGAGAATCACTTGAACCTGGGAGGCAGAGGTTGTGGTGAGTGGAGATCGTGCCATTGCACTCCAGCTTGGGCAACAAGAGCAAAACTCTGTCTCAAAAAAAAAAATCTTTTCTGAAATTTATAAGAATTTAGTAAATGGTAAATGTTTTGTCACAAATTTATTGGGGATGGAAAATATTAATTAGTGAATTTTGCTAGGACATATACTCTTTGGGGGGAGGGGGAAAGGTTAATTCTTCATAATATACCAGATTAATTCTGGGGGAGATTCATGCAGGGGTTTGTTTGTTTTGTTTTGCTTGTTTGAGACAGTCTCACTCTGTTCGCTCAGGTATCTCAAGCATAAGCTAGTATCATTTAAAGTAATTTTTAAAATTTATACAAGTAGTTCATGAATATATTCTGGTTTTTAGGCTGTCAAGGAATACATACAAAAAAATATGTAGGCTGAAAAGTTAATATCCTTCCCATTCCTCAGTCCTACTTTTCTTCCTGGAGGAAACCATTATGAAATAATTCAGTGGTATCCTTTCTGATTGTTTTTGATGGTAATATACTATTTTAAAGTTAATGGTAGACCAGTAAGTAGAGATATGATACCTCAGCCACATAACCAGTGTATTATACTTACTCAAGTTTAGTTTACAATCAACAAATGTGATTATACAAATTATTTTTGTTTTCTCCGTAACAGCTTATGCAGAGAACCTTTCTTTTAGCAGTAAATAGTACTCAAGTAAACAGCACTAAGTACTTGACAAATCTGAACATCCAAAAGGAAGAAACAGCTTAAAATAGAAGGCTAAGAGAGGACCTCGGGGTGAAAAAGATGTTTATCCTCTTTTTTTTAATTATTATTCACATTTAATTATAACCACTCTTTTCTGGTGGCCTGCTTTATCTGTCCAGTCATATCTGTCTTATCCAAGAGTGGATTAAATACTTAGCAGATTAATAATAGAAACCCAGGACCTTTACCAGGTCTGTTCTCAGCTTGTTTTAAGAATTGGGTCCAAATATAGAGGCAAATCCAAATGAAAATGTTCTTATGTCTATTTCAAAAGCAAACGTGAATTATTTTCGTATTAACTGACAAAACACACTGTTGTACTTATATTTACAAGTTAAGAGATTTTCAAGCTGGACCCTGAGGAACTCTTCAAGGGCCCGTGTCAGTGGGACATTTAAACAGCAAGGACTTTAGGCCTCATGAACCTACATTTCAGCCAGAGCACAAATATATATAAAGCTATTGTTTTAGATCAGCTTTTGTTTCTGTAGGTTTTATCTATTGATATTTACCATGTCATAAAATAAAACTGATAAATTTTAAAAATATTTTTAAAATAATATTTTTTTGAAACTTTAGTGAGGAGAGTTACATTGTTTTAATTTTTTGCACGTTTCTTTCACTTATAATCCAGCTAGATTATCATATTTGCTTCTGTTGTCATAGCACATGTCATAAAGCTTCTGGAAAACTCCACTGTACATTTTTGAGAGGATGAGGGTGAAATAACTCTTGAGTAGTAGTATTAAAATTTTAACCTCACAGATCTTGGGGGCCTGAATGGATCTTAGGGGCCCCAAAGCCACACTTAAAGAAATGCTGTTGGGCTGGGCTCACACCTGCAATCCCAGCACTTTGGGAGGCCGAGGTGGGTGGCTCATTTAAGGTCTGGAATTCAAGACCAGCCTGGCCAACATAGTGAAACCCCATCTCTACTAAGAATATAAAAATTAGCCGGACAGTAGTGGTGCATACCTGTAATCCCAGCTACTCGGGAGTTGAGGCAGGAGAATCACTGGAGCCTGGGAGGTGGAGATTGCAGTGAGCTGAGCACCACTGCACTCCAGTCTGGGCGACAGTGAGACCCTGTCTCAAAAAAAAACAAAAAAGGAAATACTGTTAGATTAAACTGCCAAATATGTTCAAACCTTATTGCTCCTAAAGCTTGACTAGTATACCCTGGGGCATAAAAGAAAAAACCTTATTGCTCCATTGCACTGTGCACGTAGAGTTATATATCTTTTATTTGCCAAATTTTATGGTAAGTAGTGATAAAATTACTGTTTTATTTTTTAGCAAAAATGATTGTTTTGTGGGTTATCAATGAGATTATGGTTTAAAATTAATTAATGCTTGTTTTTTCTTTCCCTCAGGTGCATTTGGTGCCAGAAGACAGTACATGATGAGTGCATGAAACATAGTTTAAAGAATGAAAAGTGTGATTTTGGAGAATTCAAAAACCTAATCATTCCACCAAGTTATTTAACCTCCATTAATCAGATGCGTAAAGACAAAAAAACAGATTATGAAGTGGTAAGTAGAATTTATTTCTCTTATATGATTGATTTTTAAAAAGTTGCTTAAGTCATTGAGATAGTTACGACTATGTAAGAAGAATCGGTGCCAGGAATAAAATAAACTTAAATAACAGATCAAGACCAAGGAGGGAAATAAAATGCCATTATGGTAAGCCATAAAACCCTACCTAGTTCTGAGAGATGGGTCAAAAATTTGGGCTTTTGAGTTCTTTCATGTCTAAAAGGAAATTGAAAATGTTATATTAGTGGTTTCTATATCATTGCCTGCATCTGAATAATTTACAGAGCTTTTTAAAAATACAGATTTCTGAGTAGTACTTTCATTGCCATATTTGATTTAGTAGATCTAGGGTAGGTCCAGGAATTCATCTATTTTTTTTTTTAAGGTCCTCAGATGATTCTGATGAACAGCCAGGTTTGGGATTCATGATTATTGTCAGTGAAAAGAAAATAGATTGTCCTCACACCTTATTCTAAAAATGTTTTTCTATTTGGAATTTTATACAGGGTTCCTAAAGTTTACTTTGCACATTAAATGTTCCCACAAATAATGGTGAACATTAAACTTGTTGACAACTATTTATAGTTGATGTAACTATTACTGTATCTCTCAGTCTTAAATTTATAGATTTGTTTTCTAATTGGATATACCAAAATAATTGAACTATTTTATTTTCAAATTGTACCTTTTTCAAATTAAGATTTTATGTCTTAAATGTCACCTTGGTCAGTATTCCTGCAAAAAAAAGGGACATTTTTAAATTTTCAAACATTAATATTGTTTTGACACTTTTTTTTTGAGACGGAGTTTTGCTCTAGTTGCTCATGCTGGAGTGCAGTGGTGCTGTCTCAGGTCAGTGCAACCTGCGCCTCCTGGGTGCAAGCAATTCTCCTCCTTAACCTCCAGAGTAGCTGGGGTTACAGGCATGCACCACCACACCCTGCTAATGTTTGTATTTTTAGTAAAGACAGGGTTTCACCATGTTGGCCAGGCTGGTCTCAAACTTCTGACCTCAAATGATCCACCTGCCTTGGCCTCTCAAAGTGCTGGGATTACAGATTACAGACATGAGCCACTGCGCCCGGCCCAACACTTTTTTTTTTTTCTTTTTTGAGACAGAGTCTCATTCTTTAGCCCAGGTTGGAGTACAGTGGCGTGATCTTGGCTCACTACAGCCTCTGCCTCCCAGGTCCCAGTTCAAGCAATTCTCCTGCCTTAGCCTCCAGAGTAACTGGATTACAGGCATGTGCCACCATGCGCAGCTAATTTTTGTATTTTTAATAGAGATGCGGTTTCTCCATGTTGGCCAAGCAGGTCTTGAACTCCTGACCTCATGATCCTCCCACCTTGGCCTCCCAAAGTGTTGGGATTACAGGCGTGAGCCACCACGCCCAGCTGACACTTTTTTTTAAATGTACAAGTCTCTTGTTTATCTGAGTTTAATCCGAGATCACAGGAGAGGAGAATCACTAAGTAAAACCACAGAATAACTTCATTAATGGCTACATCTACAAGGAGAAGGGAAGAAGAAATGGTTACATTGTGAAAAACATTAATTTCATTTGACTTTAAGCTATTAGAAATCCAGATTTTTTTAATCTGAGTACCCCATTTTAAAAAAAGAAATAAAAAGGCTGGCACAGTGGCACATGCCTGTAATCCCAGCTACTCGGGGGCCTGAGGCAGGAGAATTGCTTGAACCCGGGAGGCGGAGATTGCAGTGACCCAAGATTGTGCCATCACACTCCAGCCTGGGCAACAAGAGCGAAACTCCATCTCAAAAAAAGAAAAGCTTGCAAAATATGCTAGAATACATCCAGTAAAGGAAAATCAAGGTAAAAGATCAGACAAAATCAGTGTCTATTCTATGAATGGCTGAAAGTTATGGAAGGACATATTTTCAACTCAGCTTAAGTCCAAACTTTCTAATAATTTGATGTAGCAGTGTAATGGGCTGCATTATTAGTAAGTTCCTTATGTGAGTTTCGGAGCATATGCTGGATAACTTATCTAGAATAATGTAGAAGAGAATTAAACATTAAATGAGAGGTTAAATTAGTTAATTGCTGAGGTTCCCTTCCATTCGTAGAATTCTTTGATTTTTATATTGAATTGAAAGAACTGGTGTAGTTGTTTTCATTTCAGCAAATTATAGCACCATTGTAATCAAGGCATGGAAAATGTGCTTGTCATCTCTGAGATACTAAACCCTTTTCACTCATGGCAATTTTTTTTAGCTAGCCTCTAAGCTTGGAAAGCAGTGGACCCCATTAATAATCCTGGCCAACTCTCGTAGTGGAACTAACATGGGAGAAGGACTGTTGGGAGAATTTAGGATCTTGTTGAATCCAGTCCAGGTAACTAAAGAAAAAAACTTCCTTTTTTTGTTAATGTTTTCATTTTCCCTAAAATGCAATGGTTATTAATGCTTTAAGTCACTAATCACCTGATCATAGGAAGTAATAATAATTACAAAAAGATCAGCTATTTAAATATGTGGAGAAACAGGAACTCCTGTGGTGGGAATATAAAATGGTACAACCTCTTTGGGAGACATCTTGGCAGTTTCTTAAAAAGTTAAACATAAATTTATTACATCTCCTAGCAATTCCTCTACTAGGAATCTACCCAAGGGAAGTGAAACGTATTTCTCACAAAGACTTGCATGAAAATGTTCATAGCAGCATTATTCATGATAGCCAGAAAGCATAAACAGCCCAGCTGTCCATCAGCTAGTGAGTTGATAAACAAAATGTGATGTATCAATACAATGGAATACCATTAAATGACAAAAAGGAACAAGCTATTGATACATACATATTACAATAAATGAACCTCAAAAGCATACTAAGTGAAAGAAGACAGATACAAGGGACTTTATATTGTATGATTCCGTTTATGTGACCTGTCTAGAAAAGGCAAATCTGTAGAGGTAGAGAATAGATTATTGGTTGCCTGAGGCTAGGGCTGGAAATGGGGAGTGACTGCAAATGAACATTGAGGGATCTTACTGAAGCAACAGAAATGTTCTAAACTGGGTGATGGCGGTGGTTGTGCAACTCAGTGAACTTAATAAAAATTATTGACTTGTTCACTTCAAATGGGCGAATCTTATGTGTAAATTACACCTCAGTTTTAAAAATAAAAGGGATCGTTAAGATTGAATGTACAACTAGCAACTTTGAAAAATTAACCCCAAAACAAAAAAAAAATACAAAAAAACCCACTAGTTTAAAAAAAGAAAAATTAAACAACCCATTGTGTAACAATTAGAAATGCAGTAACTTTGTCTTTCCAATTTGTATTTTTTACTCTTTCAATATTATACAATTTAAGAAAATTAGAAAAAATAAAGGAGCCGGGCGCTGTGGCTCACGCCTGTAATCCCAGCTCTTAGGGAGGCAGAGGCAAGAGGATAGCTTGAACCCAGTAGTTCGAGACCTGCCTGGGCAATATAGCGAGACCCTGTTCTCCACAAAAAGGAAAAAAACAAAAAGACAAAAAAAAAAAAAGGAAAAAATGATTCGCAATTTCCCCATACAAATACATTGGTTTTCTTTTTTCTTGTTCTTTCCATTAATTATCTGTGCATTTACTTTGCATATTAACAGTACTATAACAATAATCTATATACAAATTTGCATTCTAATTTTTTAACTTTAATGGTATAAATATTTTTCTTTGTTTCTACATAGTCCTCATAATTACCTATTTAACAAGTAGAATAATTGAATGGATTATTTATCCAGTCTCCTATTGTTGAAGGGTAACACTGTCTCTATGATTGTATTATAAGTAATGCCACAGTGAATATTTTTATACATATTTTTGGGCATTTTTGTCTTCCGAAATATTTTTTCTAGGATCATTGACAGAATTATGGATTATCAAAGTTACTTGCAATTTTACATCATTTTGTATGTATTGCAAAATTGCTTTCCAGAAATTTGTACTAACTTGCGCTGGTGATTTTTTTTTTTAAGCCAGTATAAGATATGAAACACTAGTTAAAGGTGGACTTAGCACATTGTGGTTTATGTGGACAGGAAGGAGGTAATGTGGTATAATAGATAAACTATAAATTTAATTTTTTTTATTTTTATTTTTTGAGACAGTCTTGCTCTGTCAAGCTGGAGTGCAGTAGCGTGATCTTGGCTCACTGCAACCTCTGCCTCCCAGGTTCAAGTGATTCTTCTACCTCAGCCTCCTGAGTAGCTGGGATTACAGGGGCACACTACCACACCCGGCTTAGTTTTGTATTTTTAGTAAAGACAGGATTTCACCATGTTGGCCAGGCTAGTCTCAAACTCCTGACCTCAAGTGATCCACCCGCCTTTGCCTCCCAAAGTGCTAGGATTATAGGCGTGAGCTACCACGCCCAGACTGAATTTGTATTTCAGCACTTAATTACCTGGAGAATCACAGGCAAGTGATTTAACCTTCCTGCAGCTCAGTTTCCAGCTCAACAGACAGGCTAACTCTTGCTTTATAGAGTCAGTGTGGGGTTGGGCTACAATGAATAGAAAGAGTCTGGCACAGTGCCTGGCATATTATTAAAGATAAATACGTAGTAGCCAATACTGTTATTTAACTATGTCTCTAGTCATCTAGAGGGAAATCATCTTGAGAGATGAAGGAAAATGTTGGAAAAAATAACTTTTCTTTTTCTTTTGTTTCTAGATTTTTGATGTAACTAAAACTCCTCCTATCAAAGCCCTGCAACTCTGCACTCTTCTTCCATATTATTCAGCTCGAGTACTTGTTTGTGGAGGGGGATGGGACTGTGGGCTGGGTCCTGGATGCAGTTGATGACATGAAGATTAAGGTATTAGTCTTTAAAAACTACTATAGAAAGACTTCTGAGATAAATATACTATACATATACATATACACATACACACAGATTTTTTTTTTTTTTTTTTGAGATACTGTCTCTCACTGTCACCTAGGTTGGAATGCCGTGGTGCAAACACAGCTAACTGTAACCTCCATCTCTCAGGTTCAAGCAATCCTTCCACTTCAGCCTATAAAGTTGCTGGGACTATAGGTGTGCGCTACCACACCTGGATAATTTTTGTATTTTTTGTAGAGACAGGGTTTCACCATGTTGCCTGGGGAGCTCCCAAACTCTTGGGCTCAAGCAGTCCTCCCTCCTTGGCATCCCAAAGTGCTGGGATTACAGGCATGAACCACCATGCCCAACCTAATATAGAATATTTTTGCTTTATATTTTTTATTATGCAGATGAATATTAGACATTACCAGTTTCAAATAGTTAAGAATGAGATGTTTTGATTAAGCATTTAGCACAAGCTTTAGCAAAACAACCTAGAGTTGTTATATTTGTGTCTTTACTGCTTTGATCTTATTAAATTTTACAAAATATTATTACCCAGTAAATAGTCTGCAGAGAAAAATCTAAAACATAATCTTCTGTATTCTAGGGACAAGAAAAGTACATTCCACAAGTTGCAGTCTTGCCTCTGGGAACAGGCAACGATCTATCCAATACATTGGGTTGGGGTGCAGGTTATGCTGGAGAAATTCCAGTTGCACAGGTCTTACGAAATGTAATGGAAGCAGATGGAATTAAACTAGATCGGTAAGTTACATTTCTCCAAAAAGTAGATTTCTTGAGATTTAGCCATAATTGTTTGGTTTAAAATGAAGACTTGTCTAGATGAAACGTGGCATGTGATTTAAATGTGAAAGACTCTATTAGTTGTACTTACACATAGATGCTGGTGTTTTGTTTTATTACGTAAGAGTCAAAGTAATAAGTTATACTGAGTACATACCCCTAAATTTGCATGCTCATATACATGTGGTTACTTTTTTAGATGGTATTTTAATAGAAAACCCTCATTTATCCAAATATCCAGAGTACAAGGTTTATTGTAAAAAGTGCTGGGTTTTTTTTTTCTGTTTTTTAGATGGAAAGTTCAAGTAACAAATAAAGGATACTACAACTTAAGAAAACCCAAGGTATGTTGTTAATGCTTCAGTTGCAAGTTGTTTCAGCTTCACTGCACAAGATTCGGCACTCTGTGGTGAGATACAGAGACCTAGTGCTTATCTCAAGGGAGCTGGCTGTAGAGCAGAACAGAAACTTCTAAGCTTACCTCACAAGCTGGACTGTAAATGTGTTATGGGAGAGAACAGGGTGCAGGTGTGGTTAGTTCTGCCGTAGCTGATCAGGCTGAGAAGATTCAGAGAAAGTGATATGAGAGTTGGTCCTTAAAAAAGCAAAGGACTTACCAGGCAGAGGGAATAGAGGTGAGAGTGCAAAGCATGGTTAGCAAGTAGCAAATAATACAGAGCTAGCAGATCTGTATTTTTAAAAGATACTGTGGAGATAATATGAAAATAGCATAGAAGCCTGCACTAGGGAGAATCAGGATGAGGACAATGCAAAGACATTTTAAAGGTAGAATTCATCAGTACTTGACAACTCATTAGTATAAAGGGAAGAGAGAAAATACATATTACTACTAGATTTCTAGTTTTTATAACTGGATATATGGAAATGACTGTAAGAAAAATACCAAGTTTCAGGTTTGCCTGGGAAGAAAATAAGATAGATATTGGGCATATCAATCTAAAAGTCTTTGAAGTATTGAACAAGAAGTTAGAAGTTTAGGCTTATTGCTCAGGAATAAAGACAGAGTTAGAGATGCAAATTGAGGAATCCAGACTGGGTTAGGAAGTAAAATAAACCAGGGTGGGGGCAAGGGGAGTAACCCAAGTTGTGAGATTCAAGTCCCTAGTTATCAGCCTTTGAACTGAAGCTTTATTTCTTTTAATTGTTTAAATGCTGAGAATACATGAGAGAATGGGGAAAGTGAGAGGGGAGAAGAAGGCCAAGAACTACATCTTTTTTTTTTTTTTGGAGATAGGGTCTCGCTCTGTCACTCCGGGTGGAGTGCAGTGTTGTGATCACAGCTCACTGCAGCCTCGACCTCTGGGCCCAAGCAGTTCTCCCACCTCAGCCTCCCAAGTAGCTGGGACCACCAGCATGTGCCACCATGTCCAGATAGTTTTGTTTTTGTTTTGTCTCCCTATATTGCCCGGGCTGAACTCGAACTCCTAGGCTCAAGCAATCCTCCCACCTCAGCCTTCCGAAATGTTGGGATTACAAGCATGAGCCACTGTGCCCAGACAGGAACTAGATTTCAAAAGTAGATATATTTAGATGACACAGTTTGAGAGGACATGAAAGAAGACTAAAGAATGTAGTAAGTAAATAAGGAGAAAACAGAAAGAGAACTGCAATAGGTGGGTAATAAACAACAAAATAATGCAGACTTTAAAGAAGAGCATTTGGGGAACACTGATGCATGTTTCTCTGCTTCTCTGTGTCCTTGCCACTAAAATCCCTCTAAAATGGTGATACAGATCTTGTGTAGATCTTTGAGAAGACACAAAACCTTAAGGACAAAGAGATCACAGCAGTCTTTAAGAAGCCAAAACTAGGAAGGTTAGCATATTGAAAAAAGGTGAAAAGTACCTACACTGCAGAAAACTAAGAAAGAAACCAGTTTATTGAGCAGAACCAAGCAAAGGCTTAGGAATTCAGGTCACCACGTCACTCAGAGAGCAGCAGTATAAAGTGTGTCTGAAAATAGAAAGAGTGAGCCAAAGAAGCTGTTTGTCCCTTAGATCACTTCCCCTTTCCCCAGCTTCATGTAGTCATTTACTAGCCTCCTCAACTCAGGTAGTAGATTGGAGGTTTACTCTGGAAAGTTTAAGCTATAGAGACTCTAGCCAGCTAAAGACATACCAAAAAAGATTTATTGCAAAGTGAGATTACTGGCCCTTTTCATCCACTCAACTTCAAGAATAGTGGCAGAGAGGATTTCTTTCTGGGGAAGCTAACTTGCCCAAGATATTTGAGTGTCCCTTAGCTAAAGGACCAGATTTTTGCACTGTAGTTCTATAATGAAGCTTATCCCCTAGCAAGACCTGCTTTTGGATGCAAAGTTCACAGTTGGTTTTTTATACCTTATTGTTAAAACATGAACATATACAGTTAAGGATTGGAGGCATAAACAAGCCTTTAAGGAAAGCCTCTACCATGAAAGAACCCCAAAGAAATCAAAAGAAAGAATTGTAGGAAACACAGTCCAGCAATTCAGGGAGTAGGACTAATGTTCTCAGAGAAAAATGAAAATATTAATAGAATAGTGTTCTATAAAAGGGACATTCAGAAACACACACCCCGAAAAAGGCTCTTATAAACTAAAATTCAGTATCCAATTGGAAAGTACAGTTGAAGACACCACTCAGAAAATACAACAGAAAGCAAAGGAACTGGACACGGAGGCACACGCCTGTAGTCCCAGTAACTTGGGAGGCTGAGGCAGGGAGATTGCTTGAGCCCAAGAGTTCAAGGCTGCAGTGAGCTATCATCACGCCACTGCATTCCAGCCTGGGTGAGAAAGTGCAGATGAAACTCCATCTCTAAAAAGAAAAAGAATACAGCAAGTAATATTTAAAATTTAAAAATCAAGAAATGGCCAGGCATGGTGGGTCATGCCTGTAATCACAGAACTTTGGGAGGCCAAGGTGGGTGGATCACCTGAGGTCAGGAGTTTGAGACAAATTAGCCTGGCGTGGTGGTGGGCGCATGTAATCCCAGCTACTTGAGGCTGAGGCAGGAAAATTGGTTGAACCTGGGAGGCAGAGGCTGCCGTGAGCCTCGCACCACTGTGCTCCAGCCTGGATGACAGACTTTGTCTCAAAAAAAAAAAAAATTGAACATAAAAAAATAGAGAAAGTATTGAGAGATCATTTAAAATTGTTCCTGTGCTCAAAAGTATTTGTCAGTTATCATAGTGCCTGAAATGCCAACATTAAAGATGTCTGTTTTTGATAGTAGCCAATCTTACAGGTGTGAAGTGATAGCTCATTGTGGTTTTCATTTGCAATCTGATGATTAGAAATGTTCGGCATTTTTTCATATACAAGTTGAATATCCTTTATCCAAAAAAATAGTTGGGACCAGAAGTATTTCAGATTTCTGATTTTTTATTTTGCAGTATTTGCAGAATATGTACCCATTGAGCATTTCTAATCTGAAAAGCTGAAATCCAAAATGCTCCCATGAGCACTTCCTTTGAGTGTCAGTGCTCAAAAAGTTTCAGATTTGGGAACATTTCAGATTTCAGATTTTCATTTTAAGGTTGCTGAACCTTTATCTGTTGGCCATTTTTATGTATTTTGAGAAATGTCTCTTCAAGTCCTTTGCCCATCTTTTAATAGGGTTATTGGTTGTTATTGAGTAGCTTGAGTTCCTTTTACCTTTTGGATATTAGTTCCTTATGAAGTGTATGATTTACAGATATTTTCTTCTAAGCTGTGGGTTGCCTCTTCACTCTATTATTTTCTTTTGCTGTGTAGAGTCTTTTTAGTGTGATGCAATCCATTTTGTCTATTTTTACTTTTATTGCCTGTGTTTTTGGGGTCATATCAAAAAAATACCTGCCCAGGCCAATGTCATGAAGCTTTCTCCTTACATTTTAGTACTTTTGTAGTTTCAGGTTGTACATTTAAGTCTTCAATCCATTTTGAGTTGATTCTTTATAAGGCGTGAGATAAGGGTTGATTTTCATTGTTCTACATGTGGATATGCAGCTTTCCCAGTACCATTTATTGATGAGACTGTTCTTTCCCTATTGTGTGTTCTCGGCACCATTGTCAGAAATCAGCTGGCCCTAGATATGTGTATTTATTTTGGGGTTTCCTATCCTATTTCATTGGTCAGTAATAACAAGTGTTGGCAAGGATGTGGAGAAGAGAGAATCCTTGTACACTGTTGGTATTGTAAATTAGTACAATCATTTTGGGAAACAATATGAAGGTTTCTCAAAAACCTAAAACTAGAATTACCATATGTTCCAGCAATCCCATTTATAGATACATACCCAAAGGAATTGAAATCATTATATCAAACAGATGTCCGTGTTCCCATGTTCATTGCAGCATTATGTGCAATAGCCAAGATGCAGAAGTAACCTAAGTGCCCATCAGTGAATGAATGATTTTTTAAATATGCCATATATACACAATGGAAAACTAGTCAGACTTTAAGAAAAAAGAAAAGCTGTCATTCTCAGCAACGTAGCTGAACCTAGAGGACATTATGTTAAATAAATAAGCCAGGCAGAGAGAGACAAATACTGTATGATGTCCCTTATATGTGGAATCTAAAAAATCAAACTCAAGAGTAGAATTGTGGTTACCAGAAGCCGTAGAGGGTAGGAGAGTAGATGGATAAAGGGGAGACATTGGTTAATAGGTATGAAGTTTTAGTTAGGAAGAATAAGTTCTGCTATTGTACAGCTTGGTGACTATAGTTAATAATTATATGTATTTTCAAATTGCTAAAAGAGAGGATTTTTTTTTTTTTTTTTTTTGAGACAGGGTTCACTCCGTTGACCAAGCTAGAGTTCAGTGGCATGATCACGGCTCACTGCAGCCTATACCTCTTGGGCTCAAGTAATCCTCCAATCTTAGCCTTCCTAGTAACTGGGACTAAAGGCACATGCCACCACACCCAGCTAATTTTCTTTTTATTATTTTCAATAGAGACAGGATTTTCCTATGTTGCCCAGGCTAATCTCATACTCCTCAACTCAAGCAATCCTCCCACCTCAGCCTCCCAAAATGCTGGGATTACAAGCATGAACCACCGTGCTCAGCCTAAAAGAGAGGATTTTAAATGTTCTCACCACAAATAAATGATAATATTTGAGGTGATGGATATGCAAAAAATAAATGATATATTTCTCATTCATACCAGATGTATTACTACTCCGTAATAAAGCAGAGCTGAGTATTTAAAAATATTTCTTTATCAGAGATCATTCCTCTGAAGAAAGATGGACAAAGTTTCACACCACTTAGATGATTCAAATAAGATGACATATTCTCAGCCATTTGCTATCATTAAATAAGATATGTCATTAAAAATAAATGTACTACAATCAGGTAGGGTCTGCTTAACTATAGAAGAACATCTAAACAATCAAATACGAGAGGGAACTTCATTTCTCTGTACATTCAAACAAGTATTTTGTGCCCACCTGGTGCCAGGCACTGTCCTAGGTGCTGGAGTTTCAGTGATGAAGGCTTTGCCTTCATGAAGCTTATGTTGCCCTACTCTTAGTTTCTGAATAAAGGACCCCTAGGAAATTGAGGGGGAAAATTCAGTTAAAAAATAAAGACAAATTAATGTACATTGACATATTTTACTTAAAATGTTTATGGGGTTTTTTTTTTGTAAACAACTAGGATTGAAAATTATATTTTGGCAGTGAAGATATAGACATTTAGTGAATCACAGTTCCATAAGAGATGAATGGGAAAAGGATGAAAAGAACAGGTGACCAAATTTAGACTTAACATCCAAAAGATGAAGAGCAAAAGTCAGAATTTTTAGATGGCAGAAAGCAAGCATGAGAATTCATACCTGATCTCACTGTTTTCAGTGAGGCAAGAATAAAGATCATCTGAACATAACAAAGGCAAGCGGGGGTGTGGTTATCAGGGACTTGAGGAGAGTTGTAAGTTTTGAAATAAACCATTAGGAAATAGAGGACATGAGTCATCTATAGAATTACTATACCCTATTAGTGATTGTGGCCAGCCATCCTTGGAAATAACTCTGTAACAGGATCATAATTATAAGATTCTTACCTCCAGTGTCCAGCAACCTGGAAGTAGAACAGAGAAAACACTTTGACTTAGAGAAGATTAACAAGTAAGGCTAAGATTAGAAGAGGTAAGAGGGTGTTCGAGCAAAGGATGGTGTTGAGTACAGTCATTGAAATGATTGACCTTGGAATCCAGGCCACGTTGGGAAGTAAAGTAAATTAAGGGGAGACCAGTAGCCTGGGTTAGGAGTAATAGAAGCTAAGAGCTTGGAGGTTGTGATAAACGTGAAAAGCAAATGTAATGGGAACACAGGCGTGAAAAGCCTGGAAGCATCAAGTAGAGCCATTGTAGATGGTAAGGTGTGAAGTGTAGCATATAAAACAGAAATGGAAGGTGGAAATTTACATCCGTAGTTATCAGCCTTGAACGGAAGCTTTATTTCTGGTAACTTCACCAGGTAGTATAAAATAGCCATACAAGACTAAGATTGACATTTAATTTTGACTCAGGTGGAACCTAAGCCTAACCTTGCTTATTCTTACCCTTTCTCACAGGAATTCACAATGAACAACTATTTTTCTGTTGGACCTGATGCTCTCATGGCTCTCAATTTTCATGCTCATCGTGAGAAGGCACCATCTCTGTTTTCTAGCAGAATTCTTAATAAGGTGTGTTGGATAAAATAACATTTCCTGCTTATCATCGAAGGTACAGTAAAAATCAATAGTTCAATTATATTTAGCACTCTTAGATTCAGATTGAACTAACTTACAGAAATATTTACCTGCTCTGTTTTGTGTAGGACTGTCAAATCAGATCTTTTTTATTAATTAGATCTTTAAATGTATTTTATCAGGCCAGGCAGTGGCTCACGCCTGTAATTCTAGCACTTTGGGAGGCAGAGGCAGGTGGAGCACTTGAGGTCAGGAGTTCAAGACCAGCCTGGCCAATATGGTGAAACCCTGTCTCTACTAAAAATATAAAATTAGCCAGGTGTGGTGGCAGGTGCCTGTAATCCCAGCCACTTGGGAGGCTGAGGCAGGAGAATCCCTTGAAACCGGGAGGCAAAGGTTGCAGTGAGCTGAGATCACACCACTGCATTCCAGCCTGGGCAACAGAATGAAACTCCATCTCAAAAAACAAAAAAACTTTATCAGTGTATTTTATAACTCTAACAAATTTTTTAAATTCAAATTTGGGTTGTTTTATAGCATGTTTTGCTTAGATAGGAACTAAATGGAATATGTGATAGCTTATCTTAAATGGCAGCTAAAATTGGAAGGAAATTTTAGACAGAATAAATTTTTGGTAAAGTCATTAATGGAAAATATTTCATTGGTTTGAAAAACTTCCAAAAGGCAGATGAGGTAAAGAAAGGAGCAGCTTGTTTGCCACAGCTTTGAACTAAGGTCATCTCTGGTTTCCAGTACAGTTGATTCCTTTGATGGAGTTTTGTTTAGGAATTTTTTAAATGACATTTGATGATTGACCAACAGGATATCAAAAATAAATGCAAAGCAGTTGTATTCCTGGTTCTGTTTACAAGTATTTCAAATTTTAAAATAACTCCCTTTTATTAATATAGCTACTAATGTAATAAGTATTGCTATTTAGTCAATTGATAATTAATTTATCTCAGTGCTTATATCAACCTTTCTTTATTCAAAAGTGATTAGAAAATGTTTGCTGGATTAATCTGCATGTCTACTGTCCTTAAGTAATCTGAAGTACTAAGAAAAAGTGGAATTTTCTAACTCAGATATATTTCTTTATAAAATACAACATTTTTGATAAATTGGGAGAAAATACCATTTAGAAAAAAATCACTTCTATCCCACATTTCCCCTGAGAAAGAGGCTAATTAAACCCAAATGGAATGGCCTGTATTGTCATCTTCCAAAAAGAAGAATGAGTAACATCTCATCCACTGTACCAGAGTTCATCTAGAACTTTTAAACTATTAATAGCATAAGAGAATAAAATGTAAAATAACAAATGACACCAAAAGTATCTGTAATATGTTAAAGGCATTTTTACCTTGTTTTTTAATTATATATTTCCATTGCTGCTCCTCATGGGTTCCAATTTTACCCTTTAAAATTACTGGAATGGAGGTGTTGGATAGGGCCAGAGGTTGCACACCAAAAGTATCCCTTTTGGTTGCCCTTCTTTTCATCAGCATCTAGCCCACTGTAAGAAAAATGTGCTTCATTCAACATTCTTATCAGGGAGCTTTGATACAGTGTGTTTTTTTTTAATGTTTAAAGGGTTAGATAGTTTTAATATCATATTTTCTGTCTGTTTTTCATAGGCGGTTTACTTATTCTATGGAACCAAAGATTGTTTAGTGCAAGAATGTAAAGATTTGAATAAAAAAGTTGAGGTAAGCTATTAACACTTTTTTTTAAAGTTTTAGGTGGTCTCTGAATTATGAATATTTTTAAAACAGAAATGCTAAACTTTCTGTTAATGTATTTTGTCAGCATATATAGAGTATTTATTTGTGTGCCAGGCACTTTGCTACGTGCTTTATACACATTGTCCCTCTAAATTCTCACCACTATTCTATTAAAGCATGTATTGTATTCACATTATACAGAAAACTATTTTAAATGAATTTGCCCAAATTCTCTCATTTAATGCCTAAATGCACATGTAATCAGGATGTGAACTCAGATTTATGTAAATACAGAGTCTATTTATTAGGGTGAATGGCCTCCATTCATATATGATAAATAATTTACAGTTATCTAATATAGTGCCTGACTCAACATAAAGTCACAGAGGAAGTTTAAATGAAAAGTTTAATTCAGATTACTTTTGTGGGTATCTCTCTACATACCAAAATAAAAATGTATAAGTAGTAAAAATAGAATATTAATGATTGCTTATTGTGACAGCATCTCTGACATGATATGGTCACCTTATATGTATTCCTTGCTTGATTCCAAAAAGAATCTGTAATGGTTAATAGCAACAACAAAAACATTAATTCAGAGAAACCTAGAAATAATAAAATAAATAAAAAGAGATCATAAACAGCTTGGGAAAAGAGACAATGAGCAGAGAGTAAGGAGCCTGATTATGCCTTAGTCAAGGGAAAATGTTGCTGTTAGGCATAATGTTTAGCTCAAAGCCTCTGGGCAGCCATGGCGTAAAAGAACAGGATTTTCTGTCAAAAAGAGGATCATGGCCGGGCTCGGTGACTCAGGCCTGTAATCCTAGCACTTTGGGAAGCTGAGACAGGCAGACTGCCTGAGCTCAGGAGTTCAAGACCAGCCTGGGCAACATGGTAAAACCCTGTCTCTACCAAAATACAAAAAATTAACCTAGGGTGGTGGTGTATGCCTGTAATCCCAGCTACTCGGGAGGCTGAGGCAGGAGAATTGCTTGAACCTAGGAGGCGGAGGTTACAGTGAGCCAAAATCATGCCACTGCACATCCAGCCTGGGGGGCAGAGCAAGACTCCATCTCCAAAAAAAAAAAGTGTTATGTTACTTTATCATATTTCCTTTTTCCTGGGCTTTGATAGTATTGGTAAAGCATATGAGCATATAAAATACCTTTATTTTATTGTCTGACATTTTATTTATACAAAAATACAAATTACTTTTACTTATACAGAAACAAAATTTTATGTATATACCTACAAAATAGTCACTGTCCTCGATACTGGAGGTACAGTGAATCCCTTGCTCTACATTTACAGTCTAGGGTAAAGAAAGATATTTAAACCAGTCTGGGCAGAGTGGCTCACACCTTTAATCCCAGCACTTTGGGAGGCCAAGGTGAGAGGATTGCTTGAGGCAAAGAGACTAGCCTGGGCAACACAGCCAGACCTCATGTCTACAAAAAATTAAAATAGCTGAGCATAGTGGCATGCACTTGTGGTCCTAGTTGCTCAGGAGGCTGAGGCAGGAGTATCACTTAAAACCAGCAGGTGGACGCTACAGTAAAACATGATTATACCACTGCACTCCAGCCTGGGTCACAGATTGAGACCCTGTCTCCAATAAAAAACAGAGAAGATATTTAAACCACATTGCAGTGCAGTATGAGAAGTGATAATAAGAAAAGCATGTGGTTTTAGAGGAATAAACGAGCAGTACGTAACCTAGGAGCTACAGAGACTAGGGAAAGTGGCAGTATAAGCAAGTCTTTCTGGAAGAAGTGACAAGCTGGAAACTGAAAATCAGTAAGAGTTAGCTAAGAGAAGGAAGAGGGGAAGATTGCTGTAGGCTAAAAACAGCATGTGCAAAAGGCCCAGAGGCGCACGTGGCATATTTGAGTGAGTTCAAGCTGGAGCATAGCTTTCAGAAGGGAAAGTGACAAGAGCTGAGGCTAGAGAGATGGACAGATGTCAAATCACAGTGTCATATTTGCCTGGTATTGGAGCTTGGATTTCATCATGGGCATTGAAGGGTTGAAGTGAAGCCATCAAATGGTTGTAATTAGAGGATGACATATTTGCATTTTTTTAAAATAAATATTTGCGTTTTTTAAGTGTCAGTCTGACTGCTCTGTGTGGGATGCATAAGAAAGTAAAACTAGAGACAGATAGACCAGATAGGAACATTTTAGGGAAGAAATGGTGGAGAGAAAAACTGAAATATAATCAGCTGTTTTTAGTGATTAAGTGAATGTGGAGGGTAAACTCAAAGAAATCAAAGATAACTCCCAGGTTTCTGGCTTAAGCAGTTGGGTTGCGGGGTGAGTAACCTACTTACCAGGAAAGAGTAAGTAAGAGTTAGCTAAGAGAAGGAGGAGGGGAAGATTGTTACTCTTTCCTGATAAGTACGTTGGGGAACAGAGAGCGAATTGCAGAACAAGTTGCTTGATCAGTTTTTTACATAGGAGTTTTTGGTGCCAGTCTGTGGACATCTTTTGTAGGCAGTGGACAGATGGATCTGGCCCAGTTTACTTTCCTGAGAAGGAACATCCAGGGAAGCAGAGTCTGTGTTTTCCAGGAAACAAAGGGAAAAAGATTTTAGGAAAAGAGGAAGGGAGTCAACAAGTGTCAGGTGCTACTGAAACAGCAAGTTAGATAAGGCCTAAAAAATCATGGGGCTCAACAGAAAGAACATTATGGATGATGTTGATAGAAGCAGTTCCACTGGGGAGATAGAAAAGGCCAAACGAGAGGCCCTGAGAGAGAGGTGAGGAGCATCTTCTACATGTGCATCTCTCACACATAAGCACATTTATGAAAATGGATGTGAATTCTAAATAGATATGTATGGAAATAGTGTGCCCTGTAGTCACTATCTATTTGTATTTCTTTAAAGCTAGAACTGGATGGTGAGCGAGTAGCACTGCCCAACTTGGAAGGTATTATAGTTCTGAACATTGGATACTGGGGCGGTGGCTGCAGACTATGGGAAGGGATGGGGACGAGACTTACCCTCTAGCCAGGTATGTACATTTGTAGTCTGTTTTTTCATGTCACTATTTTATTTAAAGCAATCTCTTGTTTATAGACTTGAACATTTTTCCTCAAATTTTCTTTTTTGTATATCTCATTAGTCAAAAATATTTTAAAGTTGATAGTCCAACTGCATTAAAAAGCAATTGCTCTGGCATAACTGATTTTATTTTATTGTATCATATAATCCATATTTTCTTTTTCCAATTTTAGGCATGATGATGGTCTACTGGAAGTTGTTGGAGTATATGGGTCTTTCCACTGTGCTCAGATTCAAGTGAAACTGGCGAATCCTTTTCGAATAGGACAGGCACATACAGTGAGGGTAGGTGAAAAATATAGCTGTAGCAGGCTAATTTGTCCCAGTCCATTTCTAAGCTGTTGATATGTAAAGTATACATGCTATACCTTTCTTTAAACAGTGGTTTATGGCTGTTGCAGCTGATCAGTCTACACCAGGGGCTTGAGTGGGATGAGGAAGAAACAGAAATATGGCTCAAGATCCATGAGATAAAGCATTCACTTGAAAAACAAATTCCTTAAACAATCAATGAATAAAAACATATTCAGATTAATATTTTCTAAAAATGAAATGCATAAGGGTTAAGGGATTGTGGATGGTATTATTAAGGAAGACCTTTCTAAATGTTGGGGGACTGACTTTTAAACATTATTTGTTCCCTAATATCAGCTGATTTTGAAGTGCTCCATGATGCCAATGCAGGTGGATGGAGAGCCTTGGGCCCAAGGGCCCTGCACCGTCACCATAACTCACAAGACACATGCAATGATGTTATATTTCTCTGGAGAACAAACAGATGATGACATCTCTAGTACTTCAGATCAAGAAGACCTAAAGGAGACTGAATAGATGGATGAGGGAGTGAAAACTGCATAGAATCCTCAAAGCAGATACATGTTCATCCAAAAGTATTACCAGAATCTCTATCAGCATTCAGTCTTAATTTCGCTAGTAATATAATGGGTATACATTTTTGTAAATAGCATCCCCAAACCAGCCAGATTCCAGTTATTTACAAATGTTTATTCTTTTTCAGCAAAATACTTCGAATGAATAGTATTAACTTTTGAAAAGTCATAAAAAGTTATATGAAAGTGAAATTTTTTTATGACTGTTTTGAGAGTGGGACTGACTCTGAAGTATGTACTGTCTCTTAATTTTGAACCATGCATTTGATGGACACACATTGGATGGACATATGTCTCCAACAAGGTGTAGGTGGAAAGATCATTTGCATCTTCATTTGTAAGATGGTGACACCATCACATTTTAAAAATTCACTTGATTTTTTGAGAGGAAATGATTACCGTCAAACCAGCATGGTTAATTGTGGGCGTCCTCCTGCGGCATGCCTCTTACAATTCTCTACAACCCAGACCAAGTGTGTGTATTGATTTCTAGGAACCCCCAAAAGGAGAACAGTAAACAAAAATAATATTTAAAATTTTCATTATAATTTTTATTTTAGGAACATATTCAGACACCTAAATGTTGTTTAACTCTGTAGGTAACCATTTGAGCTGAAATTCAGGATCTATTTTAGTGTAGCCAAAAGAGAAACAGATAAGTTAACTGGTAAGAAGTAAGATTCGGAGCACTTTGGATTGTAAGTTACAGGTTCTGAGCTGAACAGTTCATCAACTTCTATTTATTAAAAGACAGTGTCAACACTTCAAAAAATGTGCTTAAAGGAAACTTACCAGTGAGATTAATTGCTTAGGAAAAGCTCAAGGCTGACTTATAAGTTTTAAAAATTCATTGGTCTTGTAGTATTTTCAAATGCGGTAGTCTTTTAACAGAATTTCCCTTTCGGATGGTAAGTGGACAGAAATCTCTGCTAAAATGTTTATATCATATTTATTTTAAAATGAGAGATATATTTTTAAAGTATTTATTATTTACCTTGTGGTATGATACCTGTGTTTAGTGTTTACATTCTGTAGCTTTATTTAATAAGTTAAATTGATCACATAAATTCTGCTAGTCACAATCAGATAGAAATTTAGCCTGTTAAGTAATTAAAATCCTAATTTAATTCTCCTGACAGATATCTAGATATTCTCATTCTTCACAAATATTCCTCATTGTTTTGAAAAAAGAAGGAAGGCATAAAAAGCACTAGGGAGCTACTTTTAGATAACTGAAAACTTCGTTTCATTGTTTCATTTGCCCCTCAATTGCCGCAAACTTACTGAAGGGCTAGTTTCATGGTTCCCATTAGAGGGTGCTCTTTCACTGCTGTTGACCAGTCCATCCCTTCATGTCCCACAGGTAGGCAGACCCAGTGGGCATCCAGCCTGGTGTTTTTCTGACAGATGGCCCATTTGTAGGCTTTGTGGTCTTTAATGACGGTAGTCTCTGAAAGATCAGAATGTATCCCCCAAAGCACCATTAGCTGTCTTTGAGGGTCTGTTACGAATCTGTCATCTGTGAGTTGCCGTAAACCTACGTTTGCCTCACTTTAGGCCCAGACCATGTTTTCAGAGAGCAACTTAGTAATGTACACAGTAGTCAGTATGTTTTATGAAATACTTTATTTTGCTAAATTAACCTCTTCCAGATCTCAGTGGGTGATCTTAAATTCTAGTCTTGAGAAGCTTTGTGAGCAGGTCTGTTTTGAGCTTATTTATACACCTTTCATGGTAGGTAACCATGGCAGTGGGGGATGGCAGAGTTTTTGGGTTTTTTTAATGGGCCAATCATGTTCTGAGCATTATGAAGTTTGTTCTTTCATTCATGTTCACAATTGTTAAAGATAACACATTTTATAAATACACTGTTAAATTCACTTTGCTGTAGGTTATAGTTTACCTGTTATATAATTCATAATGCTAATTGTAGAAGCAAAGTAAATAATCAATTTAGGATGTTGAAATTAAAATAATCACAATAACTAATATAGTTTCTTTTAATTGCTAAAACTACAATTAAAAATTGTAATTTTAATATTAGCCATAATACACTGTATTTAGAACAGGCTTATGTACAATGCCCTCGTTTATTTAAACAAATTGATTTTTTGGTTATCATAATCTAGTAATGTTTTTGCATCACTATTGATAGTCATGGAGTTTTTCTGCTGGCTTATTCACTCATTTAGACTTCATTTAGGGAAGCTATTTCAGAATAGCATATCATAAAACATATCACTATCTTGTTTTTGCAAAATTACTTCATTTAGACTTCATTTAGGGAAGCTATTTCAGAATAGCATATCATAAAACATATCACTATCTTGTTTTTGCAAAATTACTTTTTTGGGCACATTGACCCAGCATTTCAAATAAATGTATAGGCATGTGCCTTGTTTAAATAAGTATAATTTGTAAGACTTCATGTTTGCAAGTTACATATTAGAGTAGCGATTGTTTATATTACCAGGGATTCTATACTTTACCAAAAAATTGCCATAAGAGTTTCCTGTTCCATTTTAAATTGTCTTGATATTTAAAAAAAATAACTTCTATATTCTCAGGAAGAAATACATGAACTAAATCATATCTCCATGTCTGTTTCCAGATTTCTCTCATCTTTTTACTATCCCAATACATTCCTAACTCCTATAAACTTTGTGGCTTAAATACTGAATATCTGGCAGCTCTTATAGATCCCATAGGCAGATGATGATAATTTTCAGTGCTTTGTCATGTTGAATAGAAATCAGACTGACTTGTATTTTAAAATACAAGTTGTCTACTAGTAAGATTACATGATTTAAATGTGTTTTAGGTTTTCTGCAACAAATTAGCTGTGAACCCCTAATGTAGCTAATGTTTATACAGATTTTATAGTCAAAATTATTTATTTTTATTTTTTTAGAGTGTGTCAAAAATAGTGTTTGCTTTGTTTAATACATTTGCTTAGAATCATAAAGTATACTGTGACTCAGAAACTGTAAAGTTCATTTGCATTGTAAAAATGAGTGCTACCAGCATGTCAAAGAAAAATAATTTGCATTTGTAATATAAACTAAAATTGTATTTAATGTATTTATTGAATTTTAAATTTGCACTAACTTGAAAACTTTAAAGGTTACACTAATTTACAGATTAATGTGGACCCAAATACGTAATTTGTTCAGCCAAAAAGGTCATTAGAATGGGTAATAGTTTTGTGTGGTTTTCCTTCAAAATGGTAATATTGAAGCAAGAACCAGCGTTTTATATTGAGAATTTTTTAAATATTTCTACCCGGTTGAAGACAGTGGAATGTAAGTAGATTTATTTAAAATATGTAGATATTTTAAATTTTTTTAATGTTGTTTATCCCTATCTGAATTCATTCTCAGCAACAAGACAGAAAAGGTGGCTTGGGTTTTTCTTTTAAAAAGTGTACCCTTGCCTTTTTCAATTTTTCCCTTGAAGCCTTTCTCCTCCTGTTTCTCGGATACACTCTGCAGGAGTACGCTCTGCAGGCTGTCTTTAGCATCAGAATGCATGGGCAGGCTGTTGAAAGTACGGATTCCTGAGCCCAGCCCTTGACTTAAAGATTCCCTGTCTCTGGAGATGCAACATAGAAACCTCTGTTTTCATTCACAAGCACCTAAGGCGATTCTTTTTTTTCTTTTTTTTTTTTCCTTTTAGTTGCATTTATTTTAAGGCTGAATTTACTTCCGTGCCATAAGTTTTTGTTTCTTCAGTTTCTTCTGGGATATCTTTTTCTTCTGGGCAACCTCCTCTTCTGGTTTAGGAACAATCTGTTCCTTTTCAGTAAGGATCATCTCAATGTGGCAGGGAGAACTCATGTATGGGTTAATTCGACCATGAGCTCTGTAGGTCCGGTGGCGCATCTCGGGTGCTTTGTTCACTTGGATATGCTCAATGACCAGAGAATCGACATCTAAACCCTTAAGTTCAGCATTACTCTCTGATTTTTAAGCATGTGCAGCAAAAATTCAGCACCCTTTTTGGGCCACCGACCTTGTGTCCAGCCCCACTGGACTGCTTGGCCTGGGCACACCTGCCAGCTCCACCATTGTAACGTCGGAATGGTACGCACTGTTTCTGTAAAGTGACATCTTAAGCATACTGAAATTTGAAAGCTTCTGGTCTGAACCTCATATATTCACCTAGGGCTTTCGCCAGGTGGGACCATGCCAAAAAACTGAATTAATTGTATGTTCTTAAAATTGTTTTTCTTCTACTCCACTGTCCCCCAAAATCACTTTTCTAAAGAACTCTGAAAAACTTGTTTGTATCATACCCAAATTGATATATTTGTCTGAACTCTGTTACATAAAAATTGGTATGATTCGTACATGGGATCAGTTTTTGGACTGCAACCCATGCAGTATTTTTTTGCTGCTGTTTTTTTTTTTCCATGCAGTGTTGAAGGACAAGGAGTTGCTTCAGGAGCTAGTGCAGTGCACCTCCAAGGGGCAGCGAGCCATGGAGGCTCCTGCCTTCTCACTTCAGTCAGTGCAGCCACACTTACGTATACTGAGTTGCTGCTTCAGATCTCAGTAGATAAAATATTTCCACATTTAAAATGATTCTATTTTTTAAAAAGGGTTTGAAAGCCACTACTATAGTGACTGTCACCTAATTGATTTTCTACTAATTTTTACATATTCAGAAACTTCATGTTTTTTTTGATGGACAGAATATTTTGGAGGTCTCCGTTGCTGCTTAGAATGTGGCCACTTAGCTGTTTCACAGTTTTTAAAGCTATTTTATTGAATAGTAAAGCACTGAACTTAGCCTTCATTCCTTGTATTTCTAATTTAAGTATATTGTCTGTGTATTTAGTTAATTTTAGATATGTAAATATACATACACACACATACATATCTATTTACCCACCTGGCCCTGACTCTGTAGTCAGTGCATGAGGCTTGCAGATCCCAAAAAGGTACATTCCAGGGTTCTGTGGAAATAATTTTAAAATGTCATCCTCTAATACAGACATTTACAAAACTTAAATGAAAATGATTGAACTTAACCATCTGCGAGAATGTCTGCAGAAAATAAATCACCTAGAAACTATAAATAGAAATGTATTGCTGAGGCCAGGCGCAGTGGCTCATGCCTGTAATCCCAGCACTTGGGGAGGCCAAGGCAGGCAGATCACCTGAGGTCAGGAGTTGGAGACCAGCCTGGCCAACATGGTGAAACCCTGTCTCTACTAAAAATTAAAAAACAAAAATTAGCCAGGCACAGTGGCGCATGCCTGTAGTCCCGGCTATTCAGGAGGCTGAGGCACGAGAATCGCTTTAACCCTGGTGGCAGAGGTTGCAGTGAGCCAAGATCGCACCAGTGTACTCCAGCCTGGGCGACAGAGTGAAACTCTGTCTCAGTTTTAAAAAAAATGTGTTGCTGGTATCAGACATCAGACCAAGCGCACTTCAGTCTCTCTAAGGATGCCCTGAGCTACCTCACTATTAAAGGACAACATCAACACAGAATTCACTAAACAGGAAATAAGCTGTAATCTAGAGAATTTCCCTTACGTGTTACTTTTTAGTGACTGAATGGAATGTTGAAAAGGAAGAGCTGGAAAGCTAAGTTGTTTTCCTTGTTCCTCTGACATTGTCCAGGTAAGAGGGCATCCTGATCAGATGAGTAGGTTTGGCTGAGAAAAACCCTAGAGTAAGGCAGGCACTTTGTGGAGTTGGATGATGATGGCTCATAAGAACACTTGTTCTCAATCCAGTTCAGGGTTCTGCCAGCAGTCTTTCAGGTTTGAACTGCTTAAATGAACCCTACAGATAAATCGGCACTCTCCTTTGTAATTCTGTTTGTGTAAGTTTAGAGCAGCCTAGCTCGAGTCCTCAACCCCAGTCCTCTTAGAAGTGAACTGACTGCACTGGATCCCTAAACCCACAGTGCTCAGGGCACGTGTGATGACTCCACTTGCGCAGCCAGCTGGCCCCTTGCACTTTCCCCTGCCCACCACAGTCCTGTGTACCTACCACTTAATTACCCTGTGTCAATTGTTTTTGTTGTGTTGGGTCTGTATTTTTGTGGTCAGTGCCTGAAGGCACAAATGTGAATTAAAGCATTTGATATGTTGAAGATACTTGCTTGTTTTTTAATAAAATTAAAAGTACAGCAGTACAGCACTTAAGTATGATACGGTGTTTTTTGACATAACCACGAGATAAAATAAGCAGCTTTGACTTAATGTCCCAGAAAATGGTTCTTGGTCTACAGTCAGGCAAACATACTATGTGGCAAGTTTGGAGTCACATACTTTTGGACAGAAAGAATAAAAAATTCATATTGCATGGCCTTTGTAGCCTCAGAGCACAGAATAATACAAATGAATGTTAGGAGAAATATTCATTCTCACACATATAAACTGGCTCCTGGCAGAGTAGAGCAGTAAATGGGATTAAATAGTTGAATTCACCTTATTTTCAGTTGGTAGAATATGGAAAAATACAGAATTTATTTGAAATATCTGAATTGGAAACCCAGCCTCCACCACCGTAATTTAACACTGGGCAATTACTTGTTCTTCCTGAACCTCAAATTTTCTTTCTCTATAATAGTGGGAATTAATGGCCACCTAGGGGTTGCACGTGCTTACAGGAGCTAGGCAAGTGATGAAGGGAAGAGCTGTGTAGACTTTGGTAAACCAGAACACATGACTGCTGGGAAGCAGGCCTAGTGTGAACAGAATTTATTTTTCTAGAAAAGGTAGAAATTTAGAGTATATGAAATCTGATTTTTAAGTATTGGTTGGCAACTAATTATCGCCTACCATAAGATGATATTATTATTAGGGTGGGAGAGTGAATGCATCTTAATATACATGGCAGAACTGTGTGTTTCCTTCCATCTGGGTTTGCATAAACCTTTGTGATTTATCAGTAACGATCTGAAAAAAAACATTTTGTGGCATGTAACATCTTTTCGTTTTATTAGGCATTAGAGGAAGAGATTCCGTAGTCCTGCTTTATTCTGTCATCTTTACCTGGAAATCGATTTTTATAAAATTTTTGTAATAAAAATTCACTTGATCACTAGCCTGCTTTCTTTTAAACAGACAGTGCCAAGCATAATGCCCCTTTGCTTGATAATTTACATGCATGAGAATATGGCTGTGTTAACTGCTGGAGTTCACAAGGCAGGCTGTCTTACCCGTAATGATTCCATGTTTGGACTTCTTAAACAGCTTTGCACATTTATTTGTACACTGAAGTGTTACATGCTTTTACTTTTTATGTTATAATCTGTATTTCTGTGACGTAGACATTATTGGCTCCATTTTATACATTGAGAACTCAGAGCTACAGATTGAACCCAGGTCATCCTCCCTACTGCCTTTCATCATGAACACAGCCACCAACAACAGTATTTTTAAAAGTGTTAAATATTGGCAGATGCGTCATTGTTCTGAGCACTAGGAATGCTAGTGCAGCCCTCTGAGGGATTCCCTGTGCAAGGAAACATCACATACCAAAAAATTACTCATGGAAGGAATTTGGAGATCTTGATGAGCTGAAAGTATTACACATGGACTATTGTAAAGAAAAAAAAAGCAGGCACAATAAAATTTTAGAATGTATTTGAGTAAGAAGCAATTAGTGAATTGGGAAACACCAAACCCATTGAGGATTTGGTGTTTCGATGACAACATCAGAGGCAAGTATTCGTAGAGTGGATACAGAAGCAAAATTAAGAAATGATTTCATTGGTTCCCTTTTTTGGCTTTGTTGGGAAGTCCCCCAGTCTCATGATCATATTACTTGGCTGCTTCTGATTGGCTGAGGTTAAGTTTTGTTTCTTACATAAGCATTTACCAAAAATGTCTCAAGTTAAGTTTCATTTACGTTTACAGTGTAAATAGATTAGGGCTATTTTTAAGGCCTAGTTGGTTTATTTGCTCAGGAATGTTTGAAGCCTAGTTTTCATTTTCATTTTGTTTTGGCAGTTCCCTGCTTTTAGTCATCATGTCAGCAAGCTGAGAATGTGACCAAATGGCGTAGCATTACTCTCAGTTACTACTATTGACACAGTCTGGGAGGAAGAGTCAGATGTTACCAGTAGCTGCACTAGGGCTCAGAGTCACCCTCAGCAGTGACAGTCCATGCTGGTTTCCTCCAATTGTCTGATCCTTACGGCAGTCTTTTGACATACAAGTGACTGCTGGAAAGCATTTAATATCCTTGAAAAGACCAGGCTCTGTGGATAACACCTATAATCCCAGAACTTTGGAGGGCAAAGTAGAATTGCTTGAGCAGAAGTTTAAGACCAGGTGGACAATGTAGCAAGACCCCATGTCTACAAAAAAAAAAACATATTTTTAGTGACCTGGGCAGGGCTGGGCATGGAGGCTCACACCTATAATTCCAGCAGTGTGGGAGGCCAAGACAGGTGGGTTGTTAGAGCTCAGGAGTTCCAGACCAGCCTAAGCAACATAATGAAACCCCGTCTCTACCAAAAATAACAAAAAATTAGCCAGGCATGGTGGCACACACCTCTGGTCCCAGCTCCTCAGGAGGCTGAGGTAGGATCACTTGGGCCTGAGAGGCAGAAGTTGCAGTGAGCCGCGATTGTGCCACAGCACTCCAGTGTTGGTGACAGAGACCCCATCCCAAAAAAATGTAAGTTAGCTGGGCAGTGCTTACTACAGCAGCACATATACTAAAATTGGAACAATACAGAGAAGATGAGCATGTCCCCTGAAGAAGGATGGCATGCAAATTCATGAAATCTTCCATATTTTACTTATAAAAGCAAGCTGTACCCTGGTCACCTTGGGTACGTGTCATCAAGACCTCCTGAGGCTGTGTCATGGGCACGTGCTTAATCTTGGTAAAATAAACTTTCTAAATTGGGAGGGAAAAAAATTAGCTGAGCATGGTGGCACACACACCTGTAATCCCAGCTACTCAGAAGACCGAGGTGGGAGGATCACTTTAGCTCAAGAGTTCCAGGTCCAGTGAGCTATGATTGCACCACTGCACTCCTGCCTTGGTGACAAAGGAAGATGTCGCTTAAAAAAAATTTTTTTTTAAGTATTGAGAGAATACAATGCACTGTGTTGGGTAAGCCATTGTGTATGGGCACCCACTGTGTATGGGTGAACACAATAACTACAAGGAGAATAATAGCAAAGGATTGAAAAATACCCTGAGAAAAGATTCCCAGGAGCCAAGATTTAACCAACTGAATTATCAAGGGAGGCAGTGCTAATGAGATAAAAACCTGTATTCTTGAGGGTCTTGTAAATTTTGGGCAATAGTATCAAATATAACAAAACACTATTAGGTTTTGTTAACATAAAAACACCACTTCTCACCAATTCAAGCACAAGCTCCTCACTGCTGAGCAGCTAAAGTGTCAATAACTCCTATTTTGGGGTACTGCTGAGGTGAAATTATCTCATACTGTACTGCTTGAAGAAAATGCATAAATATCACTAAAACTTTTTTCAAGAGTTGCTGAAATATTAATAAGTAATTTTTTCAATTCAGAGACTCCAAGCTGAGGAAAAAGCTCTTACAAAAGAATGGAATCTGTAACCCCTTTGTATGATTGGGTTTGCGAGATCACTCAGGAGGCTCATTTCTGAGGGCTCACTTTATGTACAAGTGACCTGAGGTTCAGAATTTGATTAACATTTAAAGAGTCATCTGGTCATTTTAGGCTGGTGTTGAACTCCGGGGCTCAAGCGATCTCCCTGCCTTGGCCTCCCAAAGTGTTGGGATTACAGGCATGAGCCAGAGCACCCAGCCTTATGGACACATTTTTCTCTAGGAATAGAGAAAAATTACCAGTGATAAAATCAATAGTAGTTAGACGCCATTCCCTTCTTCTATTGCTTCTTCCCAATGCCAGGTTTGTCGATCATGAATATCAACTAGCCTACCTACCAAGGGAAGGATACCAAACCCTTTCATAAAGGCAGCTTCCTGAATTACTCACCCAAGCATGTTTGGGAGCAGGTTCTAATATTAGTTGTGATTCTTCCCATCCATCTAGATAACTAGCTATCTAGCAATGCATTGGTTAATGCCATGGTTTGCATGTAATCCCTTAAATTTCATGTATTTCAAACTTAATCCCCAAATTCACAAGTTGATTAGAGGCAGGGCCTTTGGGAGGTAATCAGGAATAAATAAGGTCATCAGGGTGGGCCTCCCATTATCAGACTGGTAAAAGGAGCCATAACCTTCATCTCATACTAAATCTTGACCATGATTCAGGTAATGGCAATGGACTCTGGACCAATGAAACCTTCAGACAACTGGAAGGAGGGGGAGATAAGACAAATAAGAACCTATTATTTTGAGATAAGACATTATGTAAATGGGAACATATAAACAGAGCCGTATGGTCTGGAGTTAAGTAACATTCATATTAGCAGGGCATATGATCATTTATAAAATAATTTTATATAAAGTATTCCCCATCGAAACCCAATTGAGCAGGCAGTGTACATATAATTTTTCTAAATGACTACATTGTGATTCAGAAAGGCTAATGACATGCCAGTGCTGCACAGAGCTAGGTTACCAATGCAGTCTTATGACTCCAAAATTTAGTGGAGTTTGTTGTTCCTTTATATTTTTTTCCCCCCACTAAGTTATGCCATCTTTTTCCTAGGTCAGGGGTTCCTAGCCTTTATTGTATCATAAGCCAACCTCTACAAGAAGTTGGCTATCGTCACAGACACTTCTCCCTCCCCTTGACCCTAGCAGCTTGGCACATACAGCAGAATTTTGCAGCCAACTTCAAGGGCCTCCGAGACTCCAGTTAAGAACCTCTGAACCAAGGATTCCAGTCCTAGCTGAGGCGTCTCAGACATATTTAGTATAAACTGGCAATGAGCTTGTTCTGTCTGG
Organism: Ateles fusciceps; assembly: GCA_036589455.1. Classification (NCBI taxonomy): domain Eukaryota; kingdom Metazoa; phylum Chordata; class Mammalia; order Primates; family Atelidae; genus Ateles; species Ateles fusciceps. Next base: position 4,457,997 of record JAZHEH010001386.1, on the reverse strand, counting down.
TTATCTTCTACTGCCTCCGGCCATTTTCTATTCTGATTCACCCACAAGCCCACAGAGAAGTCAGTAACACACAGGTTCAGAAAAGCTAGTGGTGGAGAAACATTTCCAGGAGAAAAAAAGTGACACTTAGGCTGCTCCTCTAAGAGATGCCATTCTGACATATTCTTGGGTCATCATGTTGGACAAGCTGGCAAGGAGAACAAACTGATGCATGGCCGGGCACGGCGGCTCACGCCTGTAATCCCAGCACTTTGGGAGGCCGGGGAGGGCTGATCACCTGAGGTCAGGAGTTCGAGACTAGCCTGGCCAACATGGTAAAACCCTGTCTGTACTAAAAATACAAAAATTAGCTGGGCCTGGTGGCAGGCGCCTGTAATCCCAGCTACTCGGGAGGGTGAGGCAGGATAATCACTTGAGATCTCTCAAGATTTTCAGCCTTGGAAGATCGAATGTGTTCAGTGAATATTTATTGTGTACACTCTGTTGATGACAGAAGTGTGGAGGTGCAGTGTGTCAAGGCCAAAGCCATGTTCTGAGTCAACCAGTCAAGTTACAAGGAGCCACTTTAACAGTTAGACAGTTTGTTACTTACGTAGACAGCAAAAAGAATAAGCCAAAAGGTGCCAGCTTCCTGTGATCTTTGTCCCACATACCAAGAAGTGTATGACACCAAAAGAAAGACCCAGATGACTGCAAAGTGAGTTGTGGAATACCCCGTTGCTGAGGAGCTAATCCTAGAAGCTCTATTTTGAGGAAGCCAGGACAGAAAGCCTCCACATCCCCAGAACCCCCCAAGAGATGAGAAACTGTCTCATGACAGCTTCCCAGGAGAGAGAAGGAGGCGAACAGAAGATCGCCTTACAGCGGCTCTGTACACAGGCCTCCCAGCCTCCCACATCCAGGAAGATCATGAGACATTTTGCCAAGACTCTGCCTAAGTAGGTACATGCAAGGTCTCTATGATGTAGTAGTAGAGCTGTTCCCCCACACAGGGGAGAGCTGGTTTTGAGGAGCAAGAGATAAACATAGTTTAAAATACATAGGCTGTAACGTTATGTTCAGACATTCACATGGAATTGATCGGGGATGTTGTTTTCATCAAGTTTGTCGTCCTTGTTACACAGCAGTGGATAACCAGAGTACAGCTGTTGATTGATCACTCAACACCCGCTTCCCTTGTCCTTCCCTGCAGCACACTGCCAGCTCTGTCCAAATGACAGCCAAGTACTCAGAGAAGGTGACCCACCCCAACTCTGGGGTAACCAACATGTGAATCCCATTCTCTTTGCAACTGGAAGTGGACATACAAGTTAACTCTAGCCAATGAGATGTGAGGTGGAGATCTGCAGGGTGCCTCCAGGAAAGGTTTCCTGGCTCTTAAAAAGACAGAGACAATGTCATGGCAGATGCCTGCAGCATTGCAGCCATCTTCTGACCATGAGGGACTCAACGCTGAGAACAAAGCCAACAGGCCAAGAAAGCTGGTGCAGCAAGAAGGAAAGAGCCCTTGATGACAAGTTGAGACAATGTTAAGTCAACCAACCCTGCAGCTGTCCTAGCTTGGGACTACTGAGTATGTGAGATAAAATTTTTCTGTTTTTTTTTTGAGACAGGGTTTTACTCTGTCACCCAGGTTGGAGTGCCGTGATCATAGCTCACTTCAGCCTTGAAGCCTTGGGCTCAAGCGATCCTCCCACCTCAGCCTCCCAAGTAACTGGGGCTACAGGAATGCACCACCACAACCAACCCTTATTTTTTTCAGTTGGGTTTTCTGCTCATTGCCACCAAAATCAGCATCCTAACTGATACATTTATGTAAAGTCCTGGTACATTACCAGAATCATAGGAGTTGAAATAAATGTCAGCTATTATATCATGATGATGATGATTGTTGGAAACAGATGCTCAGTGCTACAAAGAAAAATGAGCACTGAAACAAAGGATCTTTCAGCAACGCAATTTTTACTTCCTGCACTGCAGAAAGGGTACTCTTGCTAGCCATCTTGCCAGAGAGTGCAATGAACAAAGGAAAACAGACATATTTATCTCTTACGCATTTGGTGTCGTCCTTACTGCTGTCTGATCTCTGTTGGCTGGAGCCAGATCTCACAATCTAAACTAAAACCTGATTTGCTAACAACTTAAAACTTTTCTAAACAGGTAAAAGCAATGGAGAGTTGGGACATGTCTGTGAACACGTCCAGCACAGATATCTTGGCTAAGGACATAGAATGTACTACATGCCTGTAAGCATGGCATGTCTAACAGCTACATAGGATAGGGCTTAACAAAGAGTTATTAGCACACTTACAATTTATTCTTTAACAAGAAAGGAAACTTTTGGGTCGGGCTTGGTGGCTCACGCTTATAATCCCAGCACTTTGGGAGGCTGAGGCGGGTGGATCATGAGGCCTGGCCAAATTGGTGAAATCCTGTCTCTGTTTTTGTAAAAATACAAAAAAATAGCTGGGCATGGTGGCATACGCCTGTAGTCCCAACTGCTTGGGAGACTGAGGCAGGGGAATTGCTTGAACTGGGGAGGTGGAGGTTGCAGTGAGCTAAGATTGTGCCACTGCACTCCAGGCTGGGTGACGGAGTAAGACTCTGTCTCAAAAAAAAAGAAAGAAAGGAAACTTTAAAGAGGAACTTTTCTACTTCCCACATTGATGATGATGAAGAAAGTGGGTGGGTTCTTGAAGGGCAGAATGCTAAGGTGAAAATAGCCGAGATCCTGGAGAACACTCACTTTTAGAGGAGACTGGAGAGAGGATGAAATGACAAATAATCAGTAAAGGAAACGGGAAGCGAAGTTTAATGCAAGCAAAGGGAATGAGAATAACATGCAAGGGATACTAGTTCCACCGTGTGGAATGCCACAGAAGGGACTCGTTCCCTTCCTCCCTTGAGGGGAGACCTGGAGAGGAACCAAATTTGGCTCACAAAGGCTCACCTTTATGTACCAGTTGATGTCTTTTAAGGTGTCTCTCTAGACCAGTGATTCTCAAAGTGCTGTTCCCAGACCAGCAGACACAATGATACGGGGTCTCTCCATGTTGCCCAGGCTGGTCTCACTGCTGAGCTCAAGTGATCCGCCCACCTCAGCCTCCCAAATTGGTGGGATTACAGGCGTGAGCCACCATGCCTAGCCTATTTTTTCTTTAGGACTCTGGGAATGGTCATATTTAGCATCAGTTGTTTTTTGTTGGGTTTTTGTGTGTGTGTGTGTGTGTGTGTGTGTGTGTGTGTGTGTGTGGTTTGGGGACAGAGTCTTGCTCTGTCACCCAGGCTGGAGTGCAGTGGTATGATCTCAGCTCACTGCAACCTTCCACCTCCCAGGTTCAAGCAATTCTCGTGTCTCAGCCTCCTGAGTAGCTAGGATTACAAGTGCACACCATGCCCAGCTAATTTTTGTATTTTTAGGAGAGACAGGATTTCACCATGTTGGCCAGGCTGGTCTTGAACTCCTGGCCTCATGTGATCCACCCACTTCAGCCTCCCAAAGTGCTGGGATTACAGGCATAAGCCACCACACCCAGCCTAGCATCAGGTTTTAAATTTTACTTTTTCTCCTCTGTTATAAATTCCTCTGGCTGACTCCATACATACAGCACATCTGTTAATGCATGCTGGGCTTGTTTTCTGGATGTGCACTGACACCAGACCAACATCTCTTGTGTGTCTCCTGTGTCCCAGGCATTGTTCAGAGTATTTAGGAAACAGGAATGAACAAAAGAGATGAAACACCTGCCCTCATGGAGCTCACTTTCTAGTGAGAAGTGAAAGAGTAAGATGAAGGAACTGTGCCTTTCCTTACATCACCCACGCTTCAAATAGAACCCAAAACCACACATGCGGTTCTTCAAATACCAGGCACACTGCTGCCTCAGGGCCTTCTCTTTCTCTTCCAGAGCTTCGCTTAACCTAACCCTCCCCCCACTTCATTTTGGACACTGGGCAAATGTCACCCCATCAGAGGGGTCTTTCCTGAATGCCTTAGCTAGACCAGCACACACATATATATATCATGCCGTGCCCCGAACTGGGTTTGTTTTCTTTACGGCCCTTTTCCCTAGACTGATATTTATCTGTCTGTTGGCTGTTTCCTGTACTAGAATGTTTCCTCCTCTACTAGAACGGAGGCAGGAATTTGGGTTTCTTTTTCCCTGCTGTCTCCCCAGCCTAGGGACAACGCCTAGCACCCCGTAGGCACTCAAGAAGTATTTACTGAATGAATAAGTCACCCCTTCATTGATGTCAGTTTGGCAACAGTGGTATTGACAGAGGGGATCATGGCTGAAGTTCCGCGCAGGAACCACAGAGGCATACTTAAGGGGAAGAGGAAACGAAAAACTACCTGGAAGAGCAGTCATCCTAAATATAGCAGCAGCAGATGACCCGTGACCAGGAAGGTCACTCTCAACCACATCAGATTCTGCAAGTTGGCAGGGTTGTCATTGAATATCATTGCCTTGTTAAGGAATACAGGGTCAGAATTTGCAGCATGGGAGAAGGAACTATCTGATGGAAAGGGAGAGATTAAAGATATAAAAAGAGACAACTATGGAATAGAATTCCAGCATTTACATTTTAACCTTCTTTTTTTTTTTTTTTTTTTTTTTGAGATGGGAGTTTCATTGTTTTGCCCAGGCTGGAGTAAAGTGGTGCGGTCACAGCTCACTGCAACCTCCACCCTCGGTTCAAGTGATTCTCTTGCCCCAGCCTCCCAAGTAGCTGGGATTACAGGCACCTGCCACCACACCTGGCTAATTTTTGTATTTTTAGTAGAGATGGGGTTTTGCCATGTTGGCCAGGTTGGTCTCGAACTCCTGACCTCAGGTGATCCACCCACCTCCCAAAGTGCTGGGATTACAGGCATAAGCCACTGCACCTGGCCTTGTTTTAACCTTCTGTTAGTCTCCACCTTGCCATAAGGCCAGGTGTGATGGCTTCTAGTAGTCCCTCCTTTTCCCTGTCTCAGAGACTACTGATTCCTAAAAGTGGACAGCAGTGCTTAGTCCTGCTGAACCTAGTTCCTGATTGCTGGCTACCTTCCAGACAGGGGCCAAATGAAAATTCAATGTGTGCCATTGTTAGAATATGTTTTAAAGAAATCTGATTTGAGGCATATTAAACAGTTGGACATAAAGGGTAGTGTCTCATTATGAGTCATTAGGAATAGGCAAGAAAAAGCAAAACAGAAACTGCCCCGCCTAACAGGTAGGGCTCCTATTCTAGAACAAAGTGCTGCTCACAGAATAGTACAAAGTCATGCAGCAACTGTATCCAATAACTAAATGCTGAAGCTTTTTTATTTACATCTTGTATAATTTGTTACGATTACATTGCTGGGCTGGGTGCGGTGGCTCACGCCTGTAATCCCAGCACTTTGAGAGGCTGCGGTGGGTGGATCACTTGAGGCCAAGAGTTCAAGACCAGCCTGGCCAACATGGTAAATCCATGTCTCTACCAAAAAATACAAAAATTAGCCAGGTGTGGTGGCGCATGCCTGTAATCCCAGCTACTTAGGAGGCTGAGGCAGGAGAATCGCTTGAACCTGGGAGGCAGAGGTTGCAGTGAGTTAAGATCATGCCACTGCACTCTAACCTGGGCGACAGAGTGAGACTCTGTCTCAAACAAACAAACAAAAAGATTACACTGCTGGCATACATTTCTTTTCTTTTTACAGACTGGGTCTCACTGTGTTGCTCTGGTCTGGGCTCAAACTTGTGGTCTCAAAGCAGTCCTCCCACCTCAGCCTCCAAGTAGTTGGAACCAGGCCTAGGTTTGGCAACTAATGATGGTTGGTGCTTCCTAAATCATTAGTAAATTTCAATTTCTATTTTGAAAATATTCAAAAAGGAAACAGTGCAAATTGTTTTTAGCTTTGTATAAAGAGATAATCAGTGAGTAGTTTATAAAGTGGGAATGATAAGCTTCTGAGGGTTTTTTTTAAAAAGGAAATCATTTCTGTTAAAGAAGCACTGATTTAGCTTGGCACTTTAAGAATTTAGTTTCTGTGCCTTATACAGGTGACACTAACTCTTTGTGCCATTTCAAGGGTTGTGTATCTGGTGGTACCAGTAGCATCAAAGAGTAACTAATAATCCAATATTATATATATATATTTTTTGAGACAGAGTCTCACTCCATCACCAGGTGCCAGGCTGGAGTGCAGTGGCGCGACCTCGGCTCACTGCAACCTCCACTTCCCGGGTTCAAGCAATTCTCCTGCCTCAGCCTCCCGAGGAGCTGGGACTACAGGCGCCGCTATCACGCCCAGCTAATTTTTTTGTATTTTTAGTAGAGACAGGGTTTCACCATGTTGGCCAGGATGGTCTCGATCTCTTGACCTCGTGATCCGCCCGCCTCGGCCTCCTGAAGTGCTGGGATTACAGGCGTGAGCCACCGCGCCTGGCCAATAATCCAATATTATTAATGAATACATGGATATTGGTATTGGAGGTCAAATACTATCTTTGTCTGTGAATCTTTTATGTAGAGAAGAGTGATATAAAATTACAAACTGTTTTTTTTTTTTTAAATATATGAACATTCCCCTATCCTCAAGAGTAGGACAATAGTAAATTCACAGAACAATCGTAAATTAACACAGATGCTGGCCAATCTGAAACCAGCACATTAAGTGTTCAACGAGAATGAGGCTGGGCGTGGTGGCTCATGCCTGTAATCCCAGCACTTTGGGAGGCTGAGGTGGGTGGATCACCTGAAGTCAGGAGTTTGAGACCAGCCTGGCCAATATGATGACACCCTGTCTCTACTAAAAATACAAAAAAATTAGCCAGGTGTGGTGATGGAAAAAAAAATGTGTTCAAGGAGAATGAAAAGACTGAGGAAGTTGGGCAGATTTTATTTTTTTCAAAGCTGGCCACAGCCCTACTTCCCATCCTACGTTAACTTACCAAAAAGCCCAAGAGTTATAACACCGTGTGCCCACAGAACACTGGGCTGACACTGCTTTTTAAGGGAATTAGCATTACTCTAGCACTCTATTTATCACTGTCTTTAAGCTGCCTAGACTATGATTATTATAACAACCCCACTAACATTGAGCATCTACTGTGTGTCAGCTGCTTACTGTGTCTCATTTCGTTGTGCTATAACACTAAGATGTCTTTACACTCATTCTGTTGGTGAGGAAATAAAGAAGTACAGTAACTTGCCAAGGTCACAGGAATGGTGAAGCTGGGGTTTTCCTCACACACCACACTGCTTTGTCCCAATATTACAATGGTGATCTGTCTCCAATTCACAGGAATATAATTTAAAATAGCCAATAGAATGCTCTCAAATTGGAAATGTTCTTCTATCAAGTTTTTTGACCTTTTTTTTTTATGCTGAAAGAGTATTTATTTGTCTATGCGCCCTGGAGGCCGACCTCTAAATTTAAATATCCAGCATGGGGCCTTGGTCCTCCTGGCTGTGGGGTGGGTGTCAGGATGGGTCCTGGAGCCCTTCCATGGAAGTGGAACCCAGAGCCTGGAGGTGGGATGCCCCTGAGCCAGCAGCTCCCAATAGCAACAAAAGGGGAGAAGGAGATGGGAGCCACACATTCATCCCAATCCCAGAGATGCTAAGGGGAGGGGAAGATGCTTTGGGCCCAACCACCAGGCTGAGGGTTGGCCAAGCTGGGGGTGCACACATGTGGAAAAAAGTAGAGGCCCAGTGCCATGGGCAGAGGCTATATCCTAGGTGCCCGCCCCAGTGCCAGCCAACCCAAGACAGGAGAAAGGGGTTGGCAGTTTTGCCTCTGAGAGACACAGGTGGCGCCTGGCCCTCCTGTGAGGTGAGTCAGTATGGGGGAAAGCACCAGCACTGCAGTCTGAGGGCTTGCGGAAGAGGGAGCATCTCAGCCTTTTGCATGGGTGCATGCCCACCCGCCCCCCAGCTCTTTGGAGGCTAATGTGGAAGGCATCCTGCAGCCACTGGTCACAGGCACTCTGCCTCTGGGACACAGTGAGGGGTGGCAGGTCGGGGGAGCAGGCTGGTATTGGGAGATTCATCATCATCAGACAGGTCAGCGTCAAGTGGGTAGGAGCTGTTTGAATGCAGGGAGGATAGCAGGTCCTAGCATAAGCTCATGACCTTTCACATTTCTAGAGAGTAAGTGCCAGCAGATGACAGAAAGAATTAACAAGTAGCAAATATACATTCATGGAAAAGGTCAGAGCAGCTGGTTTTGCTTGGTTCACGTGTTCGAGTGTGGGTGTGGTGTGTGTGCTTTGGTGCAGACAGTGTGGCAACTGCTCCTAGTTGTGAATATTATGTATGCCTATAACACTATTTTCTTGTTTCCATTATGAAATTAAATATACCTTTTCATGGGGCTACAGAAAGATCATCAATCATTCTATGGCAGCAGCTTTTCATGAATCCCCTAAAACTGTGTGCAAAGTTGCCTTCTGTGTACGTGTGTGCGTGTGTTGTTCTGGTGAGGGAGGTCCGAGGTCAAGCTATAGATTCCCAAAGAGGTCTGTGATTCCAGAAGGATTAAAAACCACTGACCATCTACCATTCTACTTATCTGCCATCTCTCCATCATGTTTACAACATCATCGATGCATGCATATGTCTATTTATCCAATAAGAGATTTCTTTCCAGATAGTAGCATTTGAGATGATTTATTTGTAATTTTCTGTCCTGCTTTAGTCCTTCATAATGACCATTGTATTAGTCCATTTTCACACTGCTATAAAGAACTGCCTGAGACTGGGTAATTTATAAAGGAAAGAGGTTTAATTGACTCACAGTTCAGCATGGCTGGGGAGGCCTCAGGAAACTTACAATTATGCCAGAAGTCAAAGGGGAAGCAAGGCAACGTCTTCACAAGGCAGCAGGAGGAGAAGTGCTGAGCCAAGGGGAAAGAGCCCATTAAAAACCATCAGATCTCATGAAAACTCACTATCACAAGAACAGCATGAGGGGAAACCTCTCCCATGATTCAGTTACCTCCACTTGCTCTCTCCCTTGACAAGCAGGGATTATGGGGATTACAATTCAGGATGAGATTTGGGTGGGGACACAAGCCTACTCATATCAACCGTGTATGATTTTTAGAAAAATAATGAATTGATTTAAGAGAAAAGGACAACTGATCTGTCCAACCTATCTTTACACCTCCCTTGACAGGAAACTCAACCAGCTCTCTAGTTGGCCTAGTCTGTCTTTGTTTAACTCAAAGTATTAACATTTCTTCCACATGCTGAATTCATGACTAGGCAATGAACAATTCAATGAAGAAGACTGAGCACAGTGGCTCACGCCTGTCATCCCAGCACTTTGGGAGGACAAAGGGCGAATTGCTTGAGGCCAGAAGTTCGAGACCAGCCTGGCCAACATGGTGAAACCCCATCTGTACTCTAAAAATACAAAAAATAACTTGGCATGGTGGTGCATGCCTGTAATCAAGGTGCTACCCTTGATACTGGGTAGCTACTCGGGAGGCTGAGGCAGGAGAATCGCTTGAACCCAGGAGGCAGAAGTTGCAGTGAGCCAAGATTGGGCGACTACACTCCAGCCAGGGTGATAGAACTAGAGGCTCTCAGAAAATAAACAAACAAATCGATGAAGCTCCAGAGGGGAGATAGAACAAAAGTGAGTCTTGGGGTGACAGACAGGGAGAGGCATCTGTGGCTGGATCCCTATAAGCCATCTGAGGACACCGGCCTGCTTTGCCATCCCAGATCAGGGACAGGGTGCCAAAAACAGCGAACAGGGCTCAGCACAGCCTGGACCTGCAAATGGCTTATCTGTGGTTCACGGAACAAGTTCAGGAAGCTGGCAGGGGAGAAAGAGATACAGTGAGGCAGAAAGGAGAACAAAGTTCAAATACACAAGGGGAGGGAGTAGGCGGGGCTCACCCAATGTCAGTAGCCCTTGGGTGCAGGAACTCTGTGTGGAATGGAGCCCAAGAAGGGAGTGGTGGCAATGCCAACATGCCTCAGTTGAGAGGAAAGGCCCTTTGGCTATAATACTGTGTCCTAATTCCCAAGGCAGCCCCCAGCCAGATTCCCCCTCAAAATGTAGGTGTGTGTATGGGTATGTAGAGAAGCTAGAATAATCACATGTACCATATTTTAAATGTTAACCTATTTTTACCTCAAAAATTTCATCTGGACCTCATGGAACCTTTAATGCAGGCAAAGTTAAGACTCAGAAAGGAGCAACAATCTTGCATATTCTTCACATGTACCCCAAAACCTAAAATGCAATAAAATACATATTTAAAAAAACACTGAATATTAGAGAGAAATGCTGAAAGAATTTGTAATATGCAATAAATTATTTTTTTAAGCTGCCGAGTTAAAAAAAACACTGACAGAAAAAAAAAAATTCCAAAATGCTAGAATGGATGGTTTAGGGAAGAATATTATAAATGGTCTTCTTCCTTTTCTTTCTTAATTTTCTGGTTGTGACTCTATCAATTAAAATTTTATATGCAAAAAAAAAAAAAGACTCAGAAAGGAGATGTGCCTGGACTAAGGACACACAGCTCAATAAGGCAGCAGAGGCATCAGCAAAAGGACCCTATTTTGTGTGTGCATTCATTCCAAATTGCCCCCTTTAAACTAGGCTGTTTCAATGTATCCTTTCCCCTTTACTCTTTAATTCGCTTTTTAGAGTCTTCCTGTATTTTACGTATTGGAATTGATCTACAATACAGGTAGACTGTGACTCCAAGGTCAGTAACAGTTGGGGATCCCTCGGTTATTCATGATGCTATGGCATTTCAAGACTGCCTGGGAACTGATGAGAAAACAGAGGTAAAACTGATGAGCAAGTCCAAGTTTAGCCCATGGGTCACTCCGGCAGACCACGAATGACTTAAAAACCGGTGGTACACGTGTGCCCACACGCACACTAACACACACAATCCCAGCTTGCCTTTAGTAAGGAGTCACAAGTTACCATCCTGAACTTTTTACTGGGAAAAAAAGTGTCCCCAGACAGTTGAAGAGTCATCTTTGAATAGAAGGACAAGTCTGTCACTGACATACTGAGTATTTTTATGGTTACAGAGACAGGAAGGAAAATCTGCAAAGGGGATAGGGATGAGAGAGAACAAAACCCAGGACAGTAAACCAAGGGGGCTTGACACAGGTGAGAAGAAACTAGGGAGGCTCCCATGAAAAGCAGTGTTTTGTTTCAACAGGCTTGGTCGAGAAGGGCTTACTCAAGGTGTGTGGATCCCACCGCCTCTGTTCTGACACCACTTGTTGTACTGCACAATTCTGACAACGACCACCAGAGTTAGATCAGATGCTGCCGGTGAAAGGACACAGTCGCCAACAGGGCTGCCCTTACTTCAGACAAAAGCCCCACGTGCGGATCACAGGCCACCGGCACTTGTACCATGACCTTGCTCAGGTTCAATCATTCTCTAAAAATCACAGAACTCAGGACTGTATTTATGATTATTTTATTATGAAGGATACAAATCAGCCCCACCAGCCAATAAGACACAGGGAAAGGTCTGGGAGGGTCTCAAGCACAGCGCTCCCGTGGCCTCTCTTCATGGAATTAGGGCACACTGCCCTACCAGTGCAGCCACGGCGCCACCAACCAGGAAGCTACACTGAGCTTTAGTGTCCAGAGTTTTTCTTGGGGTTTCATGATGTATTGGTTAAAGCACTGGCCAGATGACTAACTCAGCCTCCAGTCCTCCACTCCCATAGATCAGGCTGACTCAAAGCCTCAACCCTCTAATCACACGGTCAGTCTTTCCCGGTGTCCAGCCCCAGCTCTGAGTCATCTCACCTCTTAGCATAAGGTCAGGTGTGATCCCGTGGCCTGACAAATAACAAAGACACTCCTATTACCCTGGAAAGGTCAAGGGCTGAAAGACTCCCTCCCAGGAACCAGGGACAAAGGCCAGTCCGATTCTTTAGACAACCTCCTGCAACTCCTACCCCAATTCAAACAAGGATAAAATCCACTGAACAGGGCCCATTGCTGGCCTGAACTATTTTTGTTTCTTTTTTTGAAACTTTTTATTATAGACATTTTCAAACATACATAACAGGGGAACGAATAATATAATGAACCCTCGCACCTCCATCCCTAGTAACTGATTACTCTTTCATTGATACCCACCCCCTTTCCCTTAGCCCCCACAGTTGGATTGTCCCGCAGCAAAACCCAGACGGACATCCTATCAGTCTGAGAATTTCTTATCAAAAGCTTCCCGAAGAGGAGCTCTACCCAGGGCAGGACTAAGTGTGCCGGTTTTAGGTCTGCTGAAATCCGAACCCTTGGGAGCCCCTGGGTGGGGCCTGGACAGGTCCCTGGGCAGTAGCTATCTGTAGTGGGCCGCTCATTTGTTGACAACAGCATAACGAACAAACCACACTTTCTACCCACACTGCAATGCGGGAGAGAACGCCAAACACTGCTTTATAGCGTTCAAAGCTTCTAAGGCACGTGAGCCAGCCCTGGTCTTGTCTACAGCCATGATTATCTCCTTAAAGAGTTAACTCTAAAAAAATTAAGCTCAAGAAATAACAGTTCAAATACTTCTAATTAATTAAAATCAATAGTGGGAGGCAGAATATGGTAAAAGATAACATATTAGTATTATTGATCGCAAATCGATTTCAGAGTACTTAAAACAGGAATAATCACCCATCGCATCTTGAAAAATACAGACTTGATCCTAACCTTTTGCTTATCGTGCCACACTGACTGGGACAGTCCCCAGTACCTGAGTCTAGGATAGTATTTTATGTTTGTGTTTCTGGGAATTTTTGATACTTCCCAGCGTACCAGAAGAGTGTTCCCCTCACACATGCTAGCAGGCTTCTCCTCCCTAATAGAATGGAAAGAGTGGTGAACAGAGTGATCCTCTACTTTCTCATCCTATTCTGCAAAATGAGAAGTCAGATGGACACAAAGGTTATTCCAACTCTAGGACTCCAGGGTTGTGTGGCGGCCCTGCAAGGCTAGGTCATGTAAGGTCTTACCATTGCAAACAGAATGGTTAGACAGCAAGGATGCACTCCTCAATTTACAACTCCAAAGCACCTTGCACAGAGCTCGGCTTTGGTTACCTACTTGACCCTCTTATAAACAGAGGGACTCATGCTTCCCTATCCTGAGCTGCACATTTGCCAGGGAAGGAGCCTCCCTAACTGTCCTCATTTCTACAGAAGAGAGCCAGAGCAGGAGCCATGGATTAATCTCTGGCATTCTACTCCTCTAAGCCTAGCTGTTTCCCAAGTATTAATTGGTTTCAGACAAGGCAATCATTTAAGAAAATCAATGAAGATGCTTTTGATCATCTTCAAAAGCAGGGAAGAATCACCAAAGAACTTTTCATCCAAGTAGTAAGGAAGAAAACTTCTAAGGACCACATATTACCTGTTGCAGGGAGGTCTTCCCTACGAAGACTACTGCTCTCCCAATGAAGTGAAAATCCTTGCTGGGAGATGACACCGATCAGGTATGTACCTGCATGTCAGGTGTGTACCCGTCAGGAATATCAAGTGCTCTGCCCTGCCTAGAGTGCCCCTAGAATTCCAGCATGAGGCCTGAGATGCATTACATTCTCAAATATCCATATGAAAAGGTCTGGGGTCTCTACTTCCCCTGGTGACCTCTTTTCATATTATAAGAAGCCTGACGGGTGCTCTCTAAGCAAAGTCCAGAGCTGAACTCATTTAATTATAAGAGGTTAAGTTCCTCACACTTAACATCCTGACAACATCGGGCTATAAGTAGCTTGGGGAAAATCCAGCAATCCATTCACTCCCGCCCCTTAGTGGACTGGGTTATTTTCACTGCACAGAAACACTGCAGGGAAAATAGCCACTTGTGTGACCTTCTTTAACTCATTCCCTCCCTGATCAATGTGAGTTTATAGAACTGGCTCAAAGGAGGAAGGCAGCAGAAGGGGGGTAAGACCAGCCCCAGGCTCTGACTCACACGAGGGCCAGTGCTGGGTCTGCAGCCTGTGGCCAGGGATGAACAGGAATGTTCCTGTTCCCCATGAGGTTTGCTAAAAGACCCTTTTGGTGCTAGGTTGCCACCCCAGCAAGTGGTCTAGTGTGGTCCCTGAGGCAGCCGCACAGCCTGTCTCCATGACAGCAGGCTTCAGAGATCGAGCTTAGCTGGCTGTTTGTGCTAGCTTCAGTGGTACCTGCACTGTCATTCCGTATCTCACAATCCAGGGGGAGAGGAGCTATCGCCAAGAAGAGTTGTCAGTAAGAAAGCAGGACACTCCAACACGAGCAAACCCACCAGGCTTCTGTTGACCCAGGGCAGTGTCCCCCTTGTCTGGCAGAGTTCCTTGCCCTGCAGCCGAGGCTATGGGAAGCAAGGCCTCCAGCAAAGCTCATGGCTACCACCAAAGCATCTCTGCCAAGATGCTTCTCATGACACTTGGGAAGGATTTCCATCCAAACTGGACCGGGGTCACCTGACCTTGAATCACAAATCCAACACAGGCTCATTCCAGTCACGGTTTGAAGCTTTAGCTGAAAAGCTTCCTGTTTGAAAACCATCAATGGGAGTGATGGGTGAGCAGGGTAGGAAGGGAACAGCACTATTTTCCAGTGGAGGAAGAGGGGCATGTTTCTTTAGGAAATTCTGTTCTGGGTAGAGACTGCTGTGGGTGTTTCCTCAAGTACAGCTAATAACCAGGTGATCGAGCCCCAACATGCGGGTAACGGAGGTTGTGTAATTCAACCAAATTCAATGACTTTGGAATTTTAAAAACATCTATGGTAAGTAATCAAAACACCAAGATTTGAAGGCTACCCCAGAGAGCAAAGGGGCAGCCTTCACATCCAAGTGGCCCAAGACAGAACCTACAGTATCTATGGATTTTTTCTAAGAGGAATCGGGCACTCATGACTTCACTCCCCAGAGCTCTGCCCAGGTGCCCAGCAGCCTGGAGATTTCCTAGAACAATGCGAAGCAGGTCACCCTGCCCCTGATAGGCACCAGGGGGGTGGAAATGCCTCCTTGCCCACAACACAATCACCTCCACCCCTTTTCCCTGGCTAAATCCCATCTCCCACCCTCCCGCCCGCTCCCCTCCCATGCTCCCAATCCTTGGGACCTCTTGGGGAATTCTCCAAGGAGAGTTCTGCCTGCTGGATTTTCACTAGGGTCTTGGGACCTCTGCAGGCAGTTAGTCCAAGTGTCTATGGCCTGCCTAGTTGCGGGAGCAGATGGAAAGCGTGGCACCAGCGGAGAACACCCAGAAAGCCGGGTACAAAGCCTCAGTAAAGTCCACCTTGAACTTATACATCAGGTGGACCTTGTCAGCAACAGCGAAGAAGATGACAAAGCCGTGGTCACAGTTGAGAGCACGCCCACCCGTGTGGCCTTGGTAGAAGGCAGGGTTTTCTCCACGTTGTTGTGCCAGGCAGAGATCTTGGTGTTGAACCACTCCACACACCAGGAGGCGGTGTTGCGGCCGAGCCTGCTCTCGGGGCCCTGCCGGTCCATGCTGCCATAGCAGACGCCTACCCCACAGAAGTTGTTCTCTGCAGCTCCACCTCCCAGTAGTGGATCCCCCTTCTTGTAGCAGTGCAGGCCCAGCACCTGAGAGCAGTATGTGAACCTCTGGGGGATGCGGCCGGTAGTTGTGAGGCATCTCAGCCACAGAAGCTACTGTATAGTTCTGTGACAGAGCCACCTTTTTGTGGGCAGTGTTGTAGTCCAGGATGACTTTAACATAATCTGAGAAAACATCACCCCAAGGATTAATTACAAGGGGCCCAAAGTGCTCTCACTTTTAGACCTTTCCCAATGTGGTACTCTTTATTCACCAGTTTTATCCATCCATGTACCCATCTACCCATTTGTCTGTCCATCCACACATCTAACTATCTGTCTGTCTATTCATCCATCTATCTGTCTATCCATGTATCCATCCATCCATCTAGCCATCTACCCATTTGTCCATATAACCATCTATCCACTCATCCATTCACTTATCTATCCATCCTTCTGTCTTTCCATTTATCCATTCATTCATTCATTCATCTATCCACTCATCTAGTCATCTATCCATTTATCCATCTGTCCATCTATGCAGCCATCCATTATCCATCAACTCATCTATCCATCCATCCATCCATTCTGCCCAGCCAGCCATCTATCATCTATCAGTCATCCATGTACTGCCCATTCATGCGTCCAAAATAATCTACCAGGCACATGACTGACACAGATTCTGGTTGCCTCATGGAGTTCACACTCCAACAAGCAAGGCAAGTCCATCAGTAACAACACTATGAGACTCACGCTCTGCCAAAAGCGTAGGCACACACTGTAGGGACACAGAGATAAGGCAACTGATGCTACAGTTGGGGAACATTTCACTGACAGGCTGGAGCTGGAACCAAGTAACAGAAGATGAGAACTAGACAGAGGAGAAGAAAGGCCATTCCAGACAGAGGGAACAGTGAGGGCGAAGCCATGGAGTGCCAGGAGGGTGTGTGTGTGCCAGGATCGAGGAAGCTGGGTGGCTGGGAACACAGATGCAGCAGGAGAAGGGAAACATGTTGGGGCTAGAAAGGGAAGAACTCAGGAGTCTAGACTTTAACTGGTGGGCAGCAGGGAGCCAAGCAAGGTCTGTATAGACATGGCCCGACTATATCCTTGGTGTGACACTAGCATGTCCTCCCTACCCTTCCTGCCACTTACAAGCAGTCCCAGATCTGAGGATGAAGCTCCCTCAGTGTCATCCCCCACATTCAATCTCCTCTGCCCCTGCCCTCACAGGAGATCCTGGGGACCCACGGGAAACAGCTCATGGGGCAGCAAGGCAGACAGGGACAAATCTTAGCTTGAGAACTTGGAAACCAAGAGACCTAGACTTTCGCCCTAGTCTCTTTGACCCTACTCACTTGCTAGGTGGCTCAGGGCATGGCATTTTTCACTGGAGCCCGAGTTTCCCCCTAGGCAAAATGAATAAGCTATGGGGAAAAAAGGCCCTAAATGGCTAGAACTTTACTTTCCCTGCTTATGTGGCTGCCACCGAGTGCACAGCAGCTCCTGAAACACATGGGTCAGCACCACCACCAGCAGCTTGGGCAAGAGTTAGCTCCAGCCCGGGGCTGGTCTGGGCCTGTCATGGGGGGCAGAGACAGCGGGGGAGTTACAAGGAGGCCAGCCCTGAGAAACTAAGGGACACACAGAGCTCCACCGAGTCCGCTGCAGCTGCAGATGAAGAAGGGCCTGAGGTGTACTTTTCAGCGATGGGTTTTGGCCACCACGTGGAAGTGGGTACTGCTGGCAGGTGCTGTGTGCAATGTTGCACGTGGGTAGAAGAAACAAGAGGGAAAGTGGGCAGGTCCTAGGCCTGGCCTTATGAAGGAACTCCACTCATTTCCAGGTTGGGCAAGCTTGCAAAGGAGCCTGACTAGAGGGGTGGGTGGAAACCCAGGGTGGTGTACTGGCTCAAGGGGCAAGGGGAGAGAGTGTCAGAAGGAGGAGAAATGCCACTGAGAGGTGAAGCTAAATAAAAGCTGAAAGGCATCCCTTGGATTCTGTGACACAGAGGCCACTGATGACCTCAGAGCTGCCTGAGTCAAGAGCAGGAGAGAGGTAGACTGCAGTGACAAAAGAATTAGACTTCAGGCTCTCACCTCGGCCCCACACTGCAACCCTGGACAGCCAAACACTGAGATTCTGAGTGGACCAGTCTGCGGGACAGCCTGGGCATCGGGGATCTAAAAAGCTCCCCAGAGGATTCTAACACATGGCCAACAGTTGAGAGCCACCAGTGTAGACAATCTGCAGAGCTGCTTTTCCCCAGCTGTCCTCAAAAGGACCATGGAGGAAATGAGCTAAACATAAAGCTTTCCGTGCTCGCCTGAGTCTGATCCTGTAGAACTGGAACAGGGCCCAGGAATTTGTTGGGTTTTTTTAGTTTTGTTTGTCTGTAGAGACAGAGTCTCACTCTGTTGCCAGGCTGGAGTGCCGTGGCACAATCTCAGCTCACTGCAACCTCTACCTCCTGGGTTCAAGCGATTCTTGTGCCTCAGCCTCCCAGGTAGCTGGGATTACAGGTGCGTGGCACCATGCCCAGCTAATTTTTTGTACTTTAGTAGAGATGGAGTCTCACCATGTTGGCCAGGCTGGTCTCGAACTCCTGACCTCAGGTGATCCACCCGCTTTGGCCTCCCAAAGTGCTGGGATTACAGGCATGAGCCACCGTACCCAGCTAGGAATTTGTATTTTTAGCAAGCATTCGGGTGAAAGGGAGGCAGGAAACAACTGGAGCCAAAACAGTTTTGCTGGGTTTGTTTTTGTGATTTGCAGAGATGTAAACACGCTACAGATAGGCAAGCCTCAGCAGAGAGGCTGAGGGTGAAGAGATGGGACTGGAAAGGCCTAAGAGAGAGCAGAAGACTCCAGAGAGCACATGGGGAGCAGACTCCAGAGCCCAGGGCCAGGGACCAGCCATGGGAAAGGGGCCAGGAGGCAAGGAAGGGGGCACAGTAGATGCAGGTGCGATGACAATTAACAGAGCAGGGGGAGCCCCTTTTCATTGTCCTCTCTTCTCCATGAAGCAGAAGGTAGGCGGGACAGGGAGAAGGCTGTGGAAAGTCTTGGGAATAGGGGCTCTGGAGAGTGGTGGGGAGGGGACAGGGGACACCAGCCAGGTGAAGGCCAACGACCACAATCGCCCCGCCTTCTCTGCAGGGGATATGCAGGCGCCAAAGGTGAGCTCAGTAAGGCCAGAATGGACAGCAAGAGGGGAGAGTCAAAGGACCCATTGTGAAATCTGAGCTGCTTAGGAAAGAAGTCAAGAAAGGCACTGATGACTGGGAGAAAATAAGGGAGCAACAAAGTAGAGGACAAGTGAAGGGAAATGGCTGAGGTAGCTGGCCAGCTGGCCTCACACAGAACTGTACAGAGTGCCTGAGGAGAGAGAGAACCAGCAGAAGCGGCGCATGGCACGGAAGCTACTCACACTCCAGGAGCTCAGGTCTGGACTTGGCCAGGAAGGTCTCCAGCACCTTGGCCTTGACAGATGCTGCATTCGGCTGTGAGCTGGCACCTTTGGCTCCAGCAGCTACAGCGGAGAGAGGAAACAGAGAGCAATTTGCAGAACAAACTGAGAGTGGACACCCCAAGGCTCCTTGCCCATGATAACTCACCCTCGGAGCCATCTTGTTCTGATTCCACTATCAGTCCCGAGGCTGTAAGGAAAGAGAAACATGATACAGAACAACGGGTTGGCCTCTACTCCCTTCCACACTAACAGCAGCTTCTACAAACACACACCTGAACAGCAGGGCAACACAGGGGACACCAGACAGTGCTGAAGTCACCTTATTCATCTCACTTATTTATGCTTGTCCTCCCCTCCAGACTCAGGCCTTCTGCCATACAGAATGGAATCATACAGATCCCATCACAGAACCCTGATGAGAGAGATCAGCTCTCGCTACCAGCATTTAGTTCTGTGCTCGGGCAGTCTCAAGAAACAAACAGTTGCAGAAATGCAAAACTTACAAGGTTTCTTGGATTTCTTTTTCTCTTCTGCAAAAGAAAGTTTTCAGAATTAAGATCTTTTAAGGTACCACACAACGACATTTTCAAAATAATAACATTCATGTGCTTGAATTTGACCCAGTCAAATAAAAGGATGTTTTCACTTGAAAAACAGAAGGAGTCAGCAGGCAAAATGAATCTACAGTGATAGAAACCAGCATCAGTGGACGTGGCAGGCAGGGACTGATGAACAAGGAGCAGGAAGGAATTTTCTAGAGTAAGGGAAATTATCTTGATTTGGATAATGGTAACACATGTATGCAATTGTCAAAATAGATCTAACTATTTAAGATTTACTGCAGGTAAACTATATTTCCACAAGGGAAGAAACACAAATAAAAACCAAATAGGGAATCAGCAAAAAAATAATAATAATAATAATTTGCCAAGGGCTGGGTGCACGGTGGCTCACATCTGGAATCCCAGCACTTTGGGAGGCCAAGGCGCAGGGATCACTTGAGCTCAGGCGTCAGAAACCAGCATGGGCAACAAGGGGAAACCCATGTCTACCTAAAGTACAACAACAACAACAAAAATCTAGCCGGGCGTGGTGGCACACACCTGGAGTCCCAGCTACTTGGGAGCAGAGGCAGAAGAATTGCTTGAGCCCAAGAGGACGAGGCTGCAGTGAGCTGTGTTCTCACTACTGCACTCCGGCCTGGGCGACAAAATGAGACCCTGTCTCAAAAAAAAAAAAAAAATGCTTGCCAAGTCCTTTCAAAATATCTGGAGTGTCTGGCCAGGCGTGGTGGCTCATGCCTGTAATCCAAGTACTTTGGAGGCCAAGGCGAGTGGATCACCTGAGGTCGGGAGTTCAAGACCAGCCTGACCAATATGGTGAAACCCCATCTTAAAAAAAGAAAATATCTGGAGTGTGGACCTACAAGAACTGAATTTGGCTAAAATAGTGATTCTCAAAGTCTGGTGCCCAAGCCAGCTGCAGTGACATCACTGGAGAATCCCTAAGAAATGCAAATTATTTGCAAACTCAGAGCAGACACCCCAAAGCTCCTTGCCCATGATAACTCACCCTCAGAGCCATCTTGTTCTGATTCCACTATCAGTCCCGAGGCTGTAAGGAAAGAGAAACATGATACAGAGCAACGGGTTGGCCTCTACTCCCTTCCACACTAACAGCAGCTTCTACAAACACACACCTGAACAGCAGGGCAACACAGGGGACACCAGACAGGGCTAAAGTCACCTTATTCATCTCACTCATTTATGCTTGTCCTCCCCCTCCAGACTCAGGCCTTCTGCCATACAGAATGGAATCATACAGATCCCATCACAGAACCTGATGAGAGAGATCAGCTCTCGCTACCAGCATTTAGTTCTGTGCTCGGGCAGTCTCAAGAAACAAACAGTTGCAGAAATGCAAAACTTACAAGGTTTCTTGGATTTCTTTTCCTCTTCTGCAAAAGAAAGTTTTCAGAATTAAGATCTTTTAAGGTACCACACAACGACATTTTCAAAATAATAACATTCATGTGCTTGAATTTGACCCAGTCAAATAAAAGGATGTTTTCACTTGAAAAACAGAAGGAGTCAGCAGGCAAAATGAATCTACAGTGATAGAAACCAGCATCAGTGGACGTGGCAGGCAGGGACTGATGAACAAGGAGCAGGGAAGGAATTTTCTAGAGTAAGGGAAATTATCTTGATTTGGATAATGGTAACACATGTATGCAATTGTCAAAATAGATCTAACTATTTAAGATTTACTGCAGGTAAACTATATTTCCACAAGGGAAGAAACACAAATAAAAACCAAATAGGGAATCAGCAAAAAAATAATAATAATAATAATTTGCCAAGGGCTGGGTGCACGGTGGCTCACATCTGGAATCCCAGCACTTTGGGAGGCCAAGGCGCAGGGATCACTTGAGCTCAGGTGTCAGAAACCAGCATGGGCAACAAGGGGAAAACCCATGTCTACCTAAAGTACAACAACAACAACAAAAATCTAGCTGGGCATGGTGGCACACACCTGGAGTCCCAGCTACTTGGGGAGCAGAGGCAGGAGAATTGCTTGGGCCCAGGAGGACGAGGCTGCAGTGAGCTGTGTTCTCACTACTGCATTCCGGCCTGGGCAACAAAATGAGACCCTGTCTCAAAAAAAAAAAAAAATGTTTGCCAAGTCCTTTGAAAATATCTGGAGTGTGGACCTTACAAGAACTGAATTTGGCTAAAATAGTGATTCTCAAAGTCTGGTGCCCAAGCCAGCTGCAGTGACATCACTGGAGAATCCCTAAGAAATTCAAATTATTTGTCAGGCCCTGTAGCTTACTCCTATAATCCCAGCACTTTGGGAGGCTGAGGCGGAGGACCGCTGGAGTCCAGGTGTTTGAGATCAGCCTGGACGACATAGCAATATCCTGTCTCTACAAAAAAATTTTTTTTTTTAATTAGCCTGGCTTGGTGGCACATGCCTATAGTCCCAACTACTCAAGAGGTGAAGGCGGGAGGATCACTTGAGCCCAGGAGTTCGAGGCTGCAGTGAGTTCTGTTCGCACCACTATACTCCAGCCTGGGCAAAAGAGCGAGAGCCTGTTTCTTAAAAATAAAAAATAAATGCAAATTCTTGGGCCCCAAGCCACAGCTGCTGAATCAGAAAGTCTAGGGGTGAGACTCAGCAATCTGTGGTATACAAGCCCTCCAGGTGAGTCCAAAGTCCACTCAAGTGGGCTAGAAGATTCCAGGTTCCTTCTTGCCACCTTCCACAACACTGGAATGAAAAATCATATCCCTGCCCACCTGCAGGACACCTGACATCACAGATAAACCCTGCTCTCTCCTATTACCCTCTACATCCCCACCAGACCTCCGCCACACCACGAAGCCATGGGCTTACCACTTCTATTTCAAAGTCACATTGCTCACAATCGCTCATTCTCTGCCCCATTTCCTCACCTTCTGCCACTTTCCCCACCCACTCCCTGTGGACCCGCATCCTGGAAGGCCCAGACTGTGACATCAATCTAGGGTACAGGCCCCTCCCTCATCACCTACCCTTAGACGTCTCTCTGCACTGGGACTAGTCCACCCCCCACTCCCCTATTTCCCCATTTCCAGCCTAGAGGAGCCTTGATTCATTCCCAAACTTAACTCTATTCTCCACAGTGTCATTCTGCTGTGGCAGGAGGCCCTTGCCTCACTGGGGAACACACCTGCCTGCTGGCCAGCATCCCCAGCTCATTCATACCGAGGGAGGAGGTTTCAGAGGAAGGTGACTGGAGAAGGACACAGGCCAACAGTACTTTTCTTACTTTCCTTTTCACACAAAGTACCCTTCGAAGTTTTCCTGCCTTGCTAAGGGCTCCTTCCTCCATCTGCACAAGGCATCCCAGCCCTGAATCGGTTACATTCAGGGACCAATACCACACTCTGCCTGCTACAGCTGACCTAAACATTAAGCACAAGCAACAACAAGAGCAAACCCCAGCTCTCTCATTCCCCACAACACCAGCAGCGCGCGGCCAGCCCTCCTGGGTTCATGCCAACTTTTAGGGAAGCAATGACAGCTGACATTTCAGTGGTATATGAAGATTTCAGTGGTACATGGACATCTCAGTGGCACATGGACATCTCAGTGGTACACAGACATCTCAGTGGCATATGGATATCTCAGTGGTACATGGACATCTCAGTGGTACATGGACCTCTCAGTGGTACACGGACATCTCAGTGGCACACGGACATCTCAGGGGCACACGGACCTCTCAGGGGCACACGGACCTCTCAGTGGTACACGGACATCTCAGTGGCACATCGACATCTCAGTGGTACATGGACATCTCAGTGGCAATGGACATCTCAGTGGCAATGGACATCTCAGTGGCACATCGACATCTCAGTGGCACATCGACATCTCAGGGGCATATGGACATCTCAGTGGCACACGGACATCTCCAGTGGCACACGGACTCTCAGTGGCACACGGACATCTCAGTGGCACACGGACATCTCAGGGGCACACGGACCTCTCAGTGGTACACGGACATCTCAGTGGCACATCGACATCTCAGTGGTACATGGACATCTCAGTGGCAATGGACATCTCAGTGGCAATGGACATCTCAGTGCACACGGACATCTCAGGGGCACACGGACCCCTCAGTGGCACACGGACCTCTCAGTGGCACACGGACATCTCAGTGGCACACGGACATCTCAGTGGCACATGGACATCTCAGTGGCACATGGACATCTCAGAGGCAATGGACATCTCAGTGGCACACGGACCTCTCAGTGGCACATCGACATCTCAGTGACACACTGACATCTCAGTGGTACATGGACATCTCAGTGGCAATGGACATCTCAGTGGCAATGGACATCTCATAGTGACACATCGACATCTCAGTGGTACATGGACATCTCAGTGGCAATGGACATCTCAGTGGTAATGGACATCTCAGTGGCACATGGACATCTCAGAGGCAATGGACATCTCAGTGGCACACGGACCTCTCAGTGGCACATCGACATCTCAGTGACACACTGACATCTCAGTGGTACATGGACATCTCAGTGGCAATGGACATCTCAGTGGCAATGGACATCTCAGTGACACATCGACATCTCAGTGGTACATGGACATCTCAGTGGCAATGGACATCTCAGTGGCAATGGACATCTCAGTGGTAATGGACATCTCAGTGGCACATGGACATCTCAGTGGTACATGGACATCTCAGTGGTACATGGACATCTCAGGGGCATATGGACATCTCAGTGGCAATGGACATCTCAGTGGCACACGGACCCCTCAGTGGCACACGGACCTCTCAGTGGCACACGGACATCTCAGTGGCACATGGACATCTCAGTGGCACATGGACATCTCAGTGGTACATGGATATCTCAGTGGTACATGGACATCTCAGTGGTACATGGACATCTCAGTGGTGTACAGCTCATAAAGAGCTCTCACAATCAGTGTCCCCTCATCACTCACAATCATCCTGTGGCCTCGATATCACTATTGTCCACATTTGCAAACAAGGAAACAGGACCCACTCTTCCCCTCAGTCCCCATGTCAATGGTGCGTGCCTGCCCAACAAAGGCGATAGCACCACTAGGAGGGCAAAAATTGATTACTGGGGGAGGGGGGAGTAAAAAACGATTACTCTTTTTATGTGTAAAAGCACAGAACATAAACAGCAATGCAGTAAATATGTGGTATTAAAATTTCATGGGTTGCAATTAGGAAAAAAAATGGTTCAGAGGATAAAGTAGGAGGAGTATAATAGTGAGAGAAAAAAAAAGGTTGAGAAACATGGTAACAGCAGAAGCCCATTACAACCCAGAGGCTGAACATTGCTGAGCTGCCAAGGAGGTTTAGCCTCCGCCCTTCCTGGACAGCCGTCAGTCTCCTTGCTCAAGGCTCTACCCAAGGGCTTGGGTATAGTAAATATTTCTCAAAACAAGCCAGCCTCAGGAATCTTGCTGTTCCAGACAGCCCAAACATGCAATGCTGATGGAAAGGGGAGCTCCTGCAACCCCCCAACGGTGGGGGCTGCCACCAACTTTTCTCCTGCTGAGGTCCAGGGCCCCACAGTGACTTGGGATAGGCCGTAAATGACTTGGCCAGAGCCCAGGCCGGCCACAGCCGTGCTGTTGCCATGGTGACAGGGGGTGGGACTACTTACTTGGGGCCTTCTTCCCAGGGCGTGCAGATTTGTATGTGGACACTGGGTCATGCTCTCCAGGGTCACCTGTGTCAGAGAAGAAGGGCTCAGTGTGTGCAGCTCCTCTCACTGACCTGAGAAGCCAGCTTTGCCATGGGTGGCTGGGGCGGGCAGAGGGTTTACACAGACGGACCTTTCCTCCAACCTTCCCCATCTCATCATTTGCAAGAGCTACAAACAAGCTGATCTAAGAACCAATTTGGTTCGTTCCATCTTTTTTTCTGACTTAAAATGTAGCGAGGGTCATGTCTGTTTTCCACCAGCACCCAGTTCTGTGGTCTCTGAGACTTCTCTGAACTTTAGCTTCTTCGAGCATGCAATGGAGATGGCTTCACCTTGCCCATGGTTGATGTGACTCCTGAATGAGATCAAGGTGCCTGGCGTGTGGCGGAGGCTGGATCAATATTTGTTCCTTTCCCACTGTTTTTCTCTCCCCTCCTCCCCACACACCAACCACCTATTGCTTTGCCGATCACACCCCTGCACTCCAGCCAGGGCAACAGAGCCAGACTCTGTCTCAAAAAAAAAAAAAAATGTAATTAGCCAGTCATGATGGTGTGTATCTACAGTCCTAGCTAATCGGGAGGCTGAGGAACGAGGACTGCTTGAGCCCAGGAGTTTGAGGTTACACTGAACTATAATCACACCATTGCACTCCAGCCTGGGTGACAGAGCAAGACCCTGTCTCTAAATAGCCCCTGCCTTGATAGAGATCACAACCTAGTGAGGGAGATCTACAGGGATCCTGAGAAAGAGTACGATGCTGCCCATGCAAGAGCCCCGAGAGGATAATCAGGACCCCAGGCCCAGTCTGAGGAGTGGGAACAGTGGCAGGGGAGGCTGGCTATAAATGTAATGTTTCGGTGATCTCTGAAGGGTGAGAGGAGTTAATTAGTGAAGATGGTGGAGTTCAAGCCTCCTGGAGAGTGGGGGAGGAGCATACACAAAGGCCCTGCCGCAGGAAGTTTTGCATATTTGAGGAATTGAATGTAGAGAGATGCATCGGAGGAGTTAGGGGGGCACCTTGGGGCTGGAGAGAGACCAACAGGGCCTGACCTGGCTTCTAGACCAGGGTCAAGGGTTTGGTCTGCATCTGGGAGTAATGGGAAGCCTAATGAGAGGGGCAAAGCCAAGTAAGTCCCAGGAGATGAACTCTGCATCATGAAAATCTCTCTCTGGCTGCAGTGGCAGATGCAGAGGGTTTAGGGAGCTGCCACAGTCATGGGGCGACAGGTGACGGCAACGGATGCAGTAACGGCAAGCAGCGCTTGGATTAGCAGACTGAGTCAGGAGACTGAAAGAAGTGAAATTTGGCAATGGATTGCATATGGGGTGATGAAAAGGGGGTATCAAAGAGGAATTGCAGATTTCTCCTCCAAACGAGCCATTCCGCCACCAAACACAGTAACAAGCCCAAGTTCATTTAAAACCCATCCAAGTTGGCCTCAAGATCACAGGCAAAAAGAGCCTATCTGTCCAGAAAGTCCAAGCATTAACATCAAGTCCTCAAAAATGCTTTAGGAAAGATTCTAAAGGTCAGAATGAAGCAGAATCCCCACCAGCCTCCAGACAGAGGGCGGATATTTCAGGAGCCCTGAAACTCAGGGCCCCAGTGCTCGGGATCAGGCCCCAATCTCCCATCCCAATACACTGGGGGGGACCCACCAGGTTGCAGGGCACCACAGAGGGCAGCATAGGGGGTTGCTAAGGTCACCTGAGCTGGTGGTGGGCTCCTGGAGCTGCCTGATGCACCGCTTCAACTCGGTTTTGAGGTCTAAGGTGCTCTGGTGGATGCCTTTTATCAGCTCGTGGTTCAGTTCCACCTTGGGGGACGTAGACTGGCTTTGTTGAGATTCCTCGCAGTTTTGATGCTTTCTGGAACATGCCAGGGGATTAGTGCAGGCAGCTCTGGTGAAACCAGGGCCTAGGCCCAGTCCTCATGAACCCCCAGGAGGCTCTCCCCTATACCCATGAGTGCTAAGTCCAATTGACCTGTTCAAATTTACAGGCCAGAGGTCACCAGGAGTTAAAATGCCACTTGAAGACACAGTAATCTGAAGCTGGAAGGGACCCAGAGGTCACTCATCTTACTGATAGGGAAACTGAGGTCTAGTCATGGCAAGAAGCCTGCCAGGAACTCTGCTAGCTGGTGTCACAGACACAGCTGGGACCGAGGTCTCCTGAGCCCCCAGGATGATGCTCTTTCCACTTGTCCAGATGAGGGTGGAAAGCACAGGAAACTCAAGACCACCCCGATCCTAGGAAAACAGCTCTAATCGCACGTTCTGATAACAGATAGGGATATCTCGAGGGATGTGGAATCCAGCCAAGGAACATCTTGTGAGAAGGGGGGGGTCTTCCTGGAAGTCCCAAACTTTGAGGCAAAATAGGGTTTTACAGTATCAAGAGGCCCAGATGTACACCCAGATCCTTCAAGAGCTTGGGGCAGCTGCTCCAATAGGCAGGAATGAGCACTTGGATGAAGCTTAATGCCATCCAGACTAGGCACGTATCAGGCCTCAGTGCACAGAGAGAAGGTTCCCATTCATTCCTGCACTATCTCCCCACCTCCCGATCCGAAGAAGGAATCTGGGCCTTTCAGGCATAGTTGCAGGTCACTCAATCAATAGGGTACACCACTATATGCCAAGCACTCTGCTATGTGCCGGTCAGATTGGCAGAAGGATGAAGGGGGCTGATAAGAGATGGGCTTACAGCCAGTCATAAAAAAGCACATCTGAAACATCACCCAGTGCTACTGTAGCAGCAGTGTGGCATGCTTGGGAACAAAGACACGGCATGGCAATGGGATCCAAGGCCCTGGAAGGACACGACTCACAAGGCAAGAATGTCCAGCATGGCACCCCACCCATACCTACTGTGTCTGGGGAACGGTGAGTGCATAGGGCATGAGCCAGGGATGGATGATAAGAGATGAGGCTGCTGGCAGAGGCAGGGCCCCTCATGTCCCTCGGCACAGGACCTTGCAGGCCATGCCAAGGGACATGAGGCCAGAAACAGCAGGGGGCCCACGCTTTAGAAAGATACCTTGATATAGTCTGGATGTTCGTCCCCTCCAAATCTCATGTTGGAATGTGATCCACAGTGTTGAAGGTGGGGCCTGGTGGGAGGTGTTCGGGTCATGGGGCTGGATCCCCACTCATGGCTTGGTGCCCTCCCCATGGCAACAGGTGAATTCTTGCATGAGCTGGTTGTTTAAAGGAGGACTGGCCCTTCTTCCTCTGTCTCTTGCTCCCTCTCTAATGCTGTGGCATGCCTGCTCTCAGCTTCACCTTTGCCGTGAGTTTCCTCACCAAAGGCCTCACCAAAAGCCAAACAGATGCTGGTGCCATGCTTAAAAAATCTGTAGAACTGTGAGTCAAATAAACCTCTTTTTTTTTTTTTTTTTTTTGAGACAGAGTCTCACTCCGTCACCAGGCACCAGGCTGGAGTACAGTGGCACGACCTCGGCTCACTGCAACCTCCGTCTCCCCGGTTCAAGCAATTTTCCTGCCTCAGCCTCCCGAGTAGCTGGGACTATAGGCGCACGCCACCACGCCCAGCTAATTTTTTGGTATTTTTTAGAAGAGACGGTGTTTCACCATGTTGGCCAGGATGGTCTCAATCTCTTGACCTTGTGATCCACCCGCCTGGGCCTCCCAAAGTGCTGAGATTACAGGCGTGAGCCACCGTGCCCAGCCAACCTCTTTTCTTTATAAATTACTCAGTCTGGCCAGGCGCAGTGGCTCACGCCTATAATCTCAGCACTTTGGGAGGCCCAGGCGGGTAGATCACCTGACGTCAGAAGTTCGAGACTACCCTAGCCAACATGGTGAAACCCCGTCTCTACTAACAAAAATTAGCGGGATGTGGTGGCTCATGCCTATAAATCCCAGCTACTCAGGAGGCTGAGGCAGGAGAATCACTTGAATCTGGGAGGCAGAGGTTGCAGTGAGCCAAGATCAAGCCACCGCACTCCAGCCTGAGTGACAAGAGCAAAACTCCATCTCTATATAAATAATTAAATAACTTAGTCTTAGGTGCTCCTTTATAGCAATGCAAAAGGGACTAACACACACTTCCAGGGGCTGCTGGAGAAAGGGTCGGAGGAAGAGGCAGATTGTGTGTGGTAGGCAACATTCTAAGATGGCCTCAAGCCCCCACCCTGACTGATGTACACACCCTATACAATGTCCTCCCCTTGAGCATGGGCCGTGTTGAATGAAATAGGATGTCGTCACTCCTGTGATTAAGTTATGTTATATGGCAAAAGGGATGGAATATTGCAGGTGTAATTAGCATCTCAAATCAAGTGATTTTTTAAGTTCGTCAAAAGTGGAATTATCTTGGGTGGCCCTGAGTTAATCAGGTTAAAAGCCCTTAAAAGAGGGATTGCTCCAATGCAAGACACCTCCTCCCTCCAAAAAAAAGAAAAAAAAAGAGGGATTGCATCTTTCTAGAGGAGAAATCCTCATGCTGGCCTTGAAGAAGTCAGCTATCAAGCTGAGAGCCAGCCAGCAAGAAAGAGCGGGCCTCAGTCCTACAACCATAAGGAATTAATTTCTGCCAGCAACCACATAAGCCTAGAAGACAACCCTGAGCTCCAAAAGAAACAGCCTGGCCATCCCTTGCAGACTGTAGCCTGCTGAGACCCTATACAGGCCACCCATAAAGTCATGTCCAGATTTCTGAGCCAGAGAAACTCTGAGAGAATAAATATATGGTTTTTGAAGTCCCTACATTTGTGGTAAGTTGTTGCTCAGCTCAGAAAACTAATACAGCATGTGTCTCAGGGATGCTTCCAGTGACCTCTTCCAGTCCCCCAGCTGCTTGAGGGCCCTATCATCAACAGCATGACATCAGGCAAAAAAAAAAAAACGTTCAACAATGCCTCCTGGCAACCCACCTCCAGAAACTCGAACTCATCCTCCTTGGTCAGGCCCCGTTCAATCTCCTCCTTCAGTGTCTGGATCTCACTCTTCTTCCTGAGGAGAATCTGATAAATGTTGTCCAACTTGGTGTTGACCCTCTTCTCCTCCTCCTTTATCTTCCGTGTCAAGGTGGTCTCTGAGGCGTCCAGAAGAGCCTTCATTTCCATGTATTCTTGTCGTAGCTGCTCCATCTTTTTGTCTGCAGTCATCTGAGAGAGCCAAGGTAAGAGGGTGCTTGTGAAATAGGCAAAAATGCGAGGCTGCAGCCCCAAGCATTGGTAAGATGTGGAGTTCCAGGAACTCTTACCTGCACTTTCTGGGAGAACAAACCACTTTGGAGAGCAACTTGGTAAAATCTAGTACATTTGGAGGTGCTCATACGCTATGACTCAGCAACTCCAGTTTTAGTAATATATGCTACAATAACTCGGCAGCCACCTGCCCCAGAGACATGCACAAGAATGTTCACAGGCAGCACTGTCTGAAGTAGCAAAAACCTGGAATTAACCTGAATGTCCATTGGTAGAAGACTTGATGCAAAGACTGGGAACTATTCATAGGATGGAATACTAAACAGTTATGAAAATTAATAAACTGGAACTATGCATGGATGAATCTCCACGAGAGAAAACAACTTGCAGAAGAAGACCTACCACATGATGCTCTTTCAATACAGCTTAGAAACAAGCAGAATGGTAACATGCACAAAGAAACGCATAGGTATGAATGAATAAATTCAGGAGAATGGTTACTTCTGCAAGAGAGGGAAGGGGGATAGAATAAGGGAGAAACAGGGCCAGGCACAGTGGCTCATGCCTATAATCCCAGCATTTTGGAAGGCTGAGGCAGGCAGATCACAAGGTCAAGAGATTGAGACCATCCTGGCCAACATGGTGAAACCCCATCTCTACTAAAAATACAAAAATTAGCTGGGCGTGGTGGTGCACACCCGTTGTCCCAGCTACCTGGGAGGCTGAGGCAGAATTGCTTGAACCCAGGAGCCAGAGGTTGCAGTGAGCCGAGATCACGCCATTGCACTGCAGCCTGGGCAACAGAGCGAGACTCTGTCTCAAAAATAAAAAAAGAATAAGGGAGAAACAGACGGGAGGGGCTGCAGCAATGATATTTTATCTCTTAAGCTAAAGGCAGTTCGTGGGCAATTTTTAAAAATAAAAGTCAGGATGCTGCTCTGGAAAATTTCTGAGAATATCATGCTCTAGAACTGTACTTTCCAATAATATAGCCACTTGCTACGTGTGGCTACTGAGCACTTGAAATGTGGCTAGTCCAAACTGAGACTCAACATGAGTGTAAAATACATACTGGCTTTCAAAAGCTTCACACCAATAAAAGGCATGTAAAATGCCTTACTGCTTTAAAATTGATATGTTGAAAGAATAATGTTTCAGATACACCAAATTAAATAAACTGTAATATTAAAATTAATCTCAGCCAGGTGCAGTGGTTCATGCTCATAGTCCCAGCATCTTAGGAGACCGAGGCAGGAGGATCGCTTGAGGCCAGGAGTTCAAGACCATCCTGGGCAAAATAGTGAGATCCCCTTCTCTATACAAATAAAAATAAAAAATTATTATTCCTATAAAAAAATGAGTGTTCCTAGCTAGTGGGAGGTGTAGGGTGGAAAGGCAGGGTAGGCTGAGTCAGGAAGATTACTTAAGCCCAGGATTTCAAAGCTGCAGTGAGCTATGATTGTTCCCACTGCACTCCAGCCTGGATGACAGAGTAAGACCTGTCTCCAAAAAAGATTAATAAATAAAATAAACCTAACGTACTATTCAAATTAATTTAAAGTTACATCTGCACTCCCACTGTATTTCTGCTGCACAGCACTGCTTTAGCAGCTGCAGTTTTCTTTCCCACCTTGGATAGCCTCCATAGCTGCTATGGTTTGAATGTCTCCTCCAAAGCTCATGTTGAGATTTAACTGCCTTTGAGGTGATTAGGTCGTGAGGGTTCTGTCCTCATGAATGGATTCATGTTCTTCTCACAGGGGTTTGACCTCCTGTTTCCTGTCTCACTCTCCTGCCTTCCATCCTTCTGCCATGGATGATCCTCACCAGATGCCGGAAGCATGCTCTTGGACCTCTCAGCCTCTAGAACTGTGAGCCAAATGAACTTTTCTTTGCAAATACCCAGTCTGTGGAATTCTGTTATAGCTACAGAAAATGGACTAAGATGATAGCTCAGAATCAAACATAACAAAGAGAAAAACACACAAGAAGGACAGCAGACTGGGAGAGAGGAATTCAAGTATTTCTTTACCAATCTTTTTTTGGTTTGTTTTTTGAGACACAGTTTTGCTCTCATTACCCAGGGTGGAGTGCAATAACATGATCTCGGCTCACTGCAACTTCTGCCTCCTGGGTACAAGAGATTCTCCTGCCTCGGCTTCCCGAGTAGCTGGATCTACAGGTGTGCACCACCACACCTGGCTAATTTTTTGTATTTTTAGTAAAGATGGGGTTTCATCATGTTGGCCAGGCTGGTCTTGAACTCCTGACCTCAGATGATTCATCCACCTTGGCCTCCCACAGTGCTGGGATTACAAGCGTGAGCCACCGTGCCCAGCCTTCTTTGCCGATCTTTTTACTGTGCAACTTCTTTTTTTTTTTTTTTTGAGATGGAGTCTCTCTCTAGTCACTAGGCTGGAGTGCAGTGGCGTGACCTCGGCTCACTGCAACCTCCGCCTCCTGGGTTCAAGCAATTCTCCTGCCTCAGCCTCCCAAGTAGCTGGGACTACAGGCGTTCACCACCACGCCCAGCTAATTTTTGTATTTTAGTAGAGACCGGGTTTCACTATGTTGGCCAGGATGGTCTCAATCTCTTGACCTTGCGATCCGCCCACCTCAGCCTCCCAAAGTGCTGGGATTACAGGCGTGAGCTTCCACGCCCGGCTTACTGTGCAACTTCTAATGTGACTACAAGTGTCCTCCAGAGTTCATTTTCCCCTTTTTCTTTTTGGTATGAGAACATTCCTAGAGTTTCTTCTGGGCATGTGGCTACCCAGACTACATCTCCCAATGTCCCCTGCAGCTAGGCTAGGTGATGTGACTAGCTCCTTCCACTGACACATGACCAGGAGTGATATATGCAACAGTGTGTCACTTGCGTAAAGGGAAATTGCTTGTTGTTCTCCACTTCCTCTTGTCCCTTTTCTCATAGGCTAGAACAAAGGTGTAATGGTAACCCAGCTTCAACCAAAGAGGTTGGGACAATACCTTGTGGAATAGTAGGGCAATAGAAGGGAGGACCCTTAATCCCCCAATGATCACATGAACCCCTAGTCTGGGTTACTCATGTGTGGGTGTGGACTGTCAGTTGGCAAAATAAACTTTGATCATATTTAAGCCTCTGAATTTTGGTGTATCTTTGTTACAGCAGTTTAACCTGCCCTCTAGCCAATACAGGTACTTTCACGTGCATCCTTTCATCTGTCTCACAATCATCTTCAGAAAGAAGTCGTGTTTCCATTGTGCAAATGGGAAAACGAAGGCTCAGAGATCTGTCAACAAGACCAACGTGACATAGGCTAGTATGTGACAGAGCTGGCATTCTCAACCCAGACCTCATCTAATTAAACCATAACTGCTGCAGTAAAACTGGACGCTGCAGCTCTGAAACAGGGGTAAAAATCTGATCTCTCCATTTAAAGGCAATTTAAATGTATTGGAAATCTGAAAACCAGAGGGAACAAAACCATTCCTAATTTACCACTCTAACACTTCCACTATGATCCTTCTATCATATTCCTTTTCAGTTTTTTTTTTCCTATACTCTCTGTAATGGGTTAAATGCTGGGCCCCAAAAGTCATGTCCTGTATACCAGAACGTGTGAATGCAATCTTACTTAGGAAAGAGGTCTTTGCAGGTGCAATTAAAGATCTTGAGATTCAATCATCCTAGATTACCTAGGTGGTCCCTGAATCCATTGACAAGTGTCCTTATTGGAGATAGAAGACACTGAGGGAGGGGAGAGACAGATATGTGAAGACAGAGGCAGAGATTGGAGTGATGCAGTTGAATGCCTGAGCCACCAGAAGCTGTAAGAGGCAAGGAAGCCTTTCCCCTAGAGACTTTGGGAGTGTGGCCATGCCAACATCTTGATTTTGGACTTCTGGCCTCCAGAACTCTGCCAGAATACACTCTGTTGTTGTAGGCCACCAAGTTTGTGGCAATTTGTTACAGTAGCCCTATAAAACTAATATACTTCCTTTTTATAAATGGGTGCAACCCTAGGAGGTATATACTTTCGCTTCCTCTTTTCTCCCACTTTATATCATATCCATTTTTCTAAATTACTACTTTTTAACCCAAATGTATAATGATTTCCCCACAGTTTGGTTTACAGGTAATTTTCGGCTTGGGTTTGCAAAGGGTCTCTCTTGGACACACAGCTGTCTGCATGCTTTGCAAGGTCGGTGTTTCATCCTGACATTGTGAGTGCACCCAACACCAGCCCTGTCATGGTCAGAGCCACGCCTGTCCTGCCTGGAGGCCGAGGGAGCCACAGGACAGGGCTGGCATCGGGGCGCCCCGCCACTCACCCGCATATCCTGCTGCCTGGCCCTCACGTCATCCAGCGCTCTTGATGCCCCGTTGATCTGACTGTACATGACAGTTACTTTGTGCCTCAGGGTGGCCTGCGGGGAAAACAAATGAGGGTGAAAAGGCACCTCTTCAGCCCAGCCCCACCAGAAGCCATCCCTGGATCTATCTCACAGGATAGATCCCTTCCTCTTCCACTCCACCAAGTCTTGCCACCCCCAAGTTCTGTCACCTGAGTCCTGCCTGCTTGGAGCTTTTTGAGGCATTCTAATACTTACTACCTCCCTTTATCCTTTTCAAAGGACAGTACAGACCAGGGTTCCAGTCCCAATTCCCAGCTGTGCAACTGTGTCCTTCACCTCAGTTTTCTTGGACACAAAATAGATACCACCGTCCCCAACTCATAGGGTTATTGGGAGGATTAATTGAAACAATGTAAGCACTCAGCCCAATGCCTGGATCTTAGGAAAAAAATACTAAATGTCAGCTTCAGCTTATATTATTATGAGTTTCTTCTCTACCCATTTTACAGCCAATGAAACTCAGGCAAGGAGGACAGCAAGGTGGCCAAGCTCACACAGGAACAGAATAAGCAGGGACAGCTGCTTCGGTAATGGCAGGTGGGGCCACTCAGACCAACCCTCCCCACTGCAAACAGCCAGGAAAGCAGTCCAAATAGTGGGGCAGGGATGGGATCTGCTGAAAGACACTGGAGTCAATCAAGCAGAGGATTAAGAAGCCAAGGTCCAGGAGAAAAGGGAAGAGAGCCCAGGGAAATAAGCCTGATATCTAGAATGTTCTCTCCAGAGGCATCTG
Organism: Ateles fusciceps; assembly: GCA_036589455.1. NCBI lineage: Eukaryota > Metazoa > Chordata > Mammalia > Primates > Atelidae > Ateles > Ateles fusciceps. The sequence continues at coordinate 4,422,459 of JAZHEH010001386.1, read as the reverse complement.
CCAATCCCAGAACAAAGTTGGGAGCCTTTGTCAGCCTTAAGGGGCAGGGAGACAGAAATCAGAGTCCAAAGCTCACTGCAGGCTGGGACCAGCAAGGACTGGGAATAAGATGAAGTAGCCAGCCAGGTGCAGTGGCTCACGCCTGTAATCCTAGCACTTTAGGAGGCCCAGGTAGGTGGATCATTTCGGCTCAGAAGTTCAAGACCAGCTTGGGCAACATGGCAAAACACTCTCTCTACTAAAATACAAAAATTTGCCAGGCATGGTGGTGCACACCTGTAGTACCAGCTACTTAGGGGGCTGAAGCAGGAGGATCGCTTGAACCCAGGAGGTTGAGGCTGCAGTGAGCCAAGATGGCATCACTGCATTCCAGCCTGGGTGACAAAGTGAAACCCTGTCTAAAAAGAAAAAAAAAAAAAAAAAATGAAGCAGCTCACAGGAGCTGAAGCCCAGCTGCAAATCTGCCCAGTCCCTGAAACGAAATTAAGCTAATTCAGAATTGCTACGCCCTAGCCATTCTCCAGAAACAAAGACATATTGTATATGAAGGAAGCTAGTATCATTCTCGTCTGATTTCCATTAATTTTCATCGATATCTGAGTTTCCTACCTCCCTGCTAGACGAAATACTGGGGCAGAAATGGGAAGGAAAATCACCACAACCAACATAATAACAGCAGCTAGTATTTATTATGCACTTACTGTATGCCAGACACTGTTCTAGTGCTTTACATGTATTAACTTACCTAAAGCTAAGAACAACACTATGAGGTAGGAATTATCCAACCTTTACAAACAAGGACACTAAAGGACGCAGCAATTAAGGGACTTGCCCCAGCTACACTACTAGTAACTGGCACAGCTTAGATCCTTATATTAAAATCATAGACACATGCCCAAATTGAGCATGCCAGAGATTTTTAGAAAAAAACCATTTCCTTTCCTAACTAGCAGGCGCAACACACTCTGGCCCTCTCTTCCACTTTCCAGACTCTTCAACTCCACCCAAGATATTCTGGGCAGAACCTGATTTTGAATCTGGATGTGAACAACCCAGTGACAGTCACATGTAGGGGTTGGAGGCAGGGACCAACGCCACACTGACTCAACCCAAAAAGCCCAAGTTGCTCATGATGTTTCAAACTTGACCTCTGTGACATTGCCCTTCGACCTGGCCCCTAACGGTGGCCAAGATAAAGTGTGGGCCAAAGATCAGGCTTACGTACATCTGGCCTTGTGGGCCTCAGAGCAGGAAGGGACCTCAGAACACCCCAAGGCTGCCAACTGCTTTACTTCCAAGAGCTGCTCATAGCACTGCTCCCTAAGCCCTTTATTTTGAAAGATTTTATGCGCCATTAATCAAACACACGCGGCAGTATCCTCATCACAAATGGTGCCCACATGACTCCAGATCAAAGGAAAGTGACCCAAAAACTTTGGTAGCAGCAATAATCCCCTAATCAAAGGTAAAGGACTTTCTGAAATTCTGAGGATCCCTTCACAGACTGCAGACTTGGGTCTTCCACACAGGAGGCACCACAGTCTCAAGTCTGCCCACACCAGTGGCCAAGACAACCCAGCCCTCAAGGCCAAGGGCATTGCCCAGCTGAGACTGGCTCTGCCAACAGTGATGAGCAGCAGTAGCAGGGCTCAAAAAGCAGACCTGTTATAGGACTCAACAAGTCAGGACAGCGGGGGGCAGGCATTGAGAGAGGAAGGCCTATTGCAAGGATTAAACAGCAGAGTTTAGGCCAGGCTCCTGGCTCACGCCTGTAATCCCAGCACTTTGGGAGGCTGAGGTGGGAGGATCCCTTGAGGCCAGGAGTTGAAGACTAGTCTGGACAACATAGTGAGATCCCATCTCTACAAAAAATGTTTTCAAATATTAGCTGGGTGTGGTGGTGCAGGTTTGCAGTCCTGGCTGCTCAGGAGGCTGAGGCAGAAGGATCCCCCTGAGAACAGGGTTTAAGGTTATAGTGAGCTATGATCATGCCACTGTACTTCAGTCTGGGTGACAGAGTGAAAATCTGACTCTAAAAGATTAAAAAAACAAAAATCTGAGTTTATAGCCAGGCGTGGTGGCACACTTGTAGTCCCAGCTACTCGGGAGACTGAGATGGGAGGAGCATTGAGGCCAGGAGTTCAAGACCAGCCTGGGCAACATACTGAGATCCTGTCTTTACGAAAGAATTTTTTTAAAACTTAGCCAGGTGTGGTGGCTCATGTTTGTAGTACTATATCAACTCAGGAGGCTAAGGCAGGAGGATCACCTGAGCCCAGGAGTTTGAGGTTACAGCGAGCTATGATTACCCCACTGTACTCCAGCCTGGGTGACAGAGTAAGATCCTGTCTCTAAAAGAAGAAAAAAAAGCCGAGTTTATAGCCAGGCATGGTGGCACACCTGTAGTCCCAGCTACTCAGGAGGCTGAGATGGGAGGATCCCTTGAGGCCAGAAGTTCAAGAACAGCCTAGGCAACACAGCAAGACCCTGTCTCTAAAAGAAAAAAAGCCAAGCTTATACGCTACACAAAGCTGGACGCAGACCCCCAACTCTGACCTTGCTCAGGCTACTGTCTCCTTTGACAACACGAAGACTTGTTCTCCCTGAAGGTGCTGTGAGAATGAAATGAAATCAGGCCATGCTTTGGATCTTAGACTGATGTAACAATAGGTGGTTTGATTTCAGCCTCTGCTTTGAGTCCACAAGGGGAAGGTATGATCCCCAAACCACCTAAAAACATTGCAGATCTGAAAGGCCCTTAGGAATCCACCTAGTCCCACTGGCTTACCATACTGGTGAGGACCCAGGTCCAGCAGCCAAACCCTGTGCTCAAAGTCACATGGCCAGGACAGAGGACACTATGGTGCAAGAGTGTTGGCTCTCCCTGTGGCTCTGATCCAGTTGACTACGGGGACACTGCCCACCCTCCCTCTCAGTCCTCTAACAACCCTCCCTGATCACAGGAACTCTCCGCCCCCACCAAAGGCTTTTGCTTACATGACCTCAAGCTTCCGGGACTGTTTGGTGCTCTAAACTCTATGGACCTGGATACGAGGCTGGTTCACGGGAAGAACCAGCAGCCTATGAAATCAAACCAACCTGGGGGCAAGGTCTGCGTGGCCATTTACTGCATTAGGTCAGGCTAAGTTCATTTTTCTGGACCTCAGTATCCTCAACTGTAAAATGAAACTAATCATATCCACCTCCTGGGTGCCAGCAGGATTTAGTGAGGGAACAGAGGTAACCTCCAAGGTTCATAATTGACATTCAAAACCCTCTACTAAACACCATCAGATGGTGGGGCACAGTGGCACACGCCTTTAATCCTAGCACTTTAGAAGGCCGAGGTGGGCAGATGGCTTGAGCTTGGGAATTTGAGATGAGCCTGGGCCACATGGTGAAACCCCATCTCTACAAAAAAGTACAAAAATTAAGGAGCCTGTGGTCCCAACTACTTGGGATGCTGCGGTCCCAGCTACTCTTGAGGCTGAGGTAAGAGGACCCCTTAAACCCGGGAAGTCAAGGCTGCAGTAAGCTGTGATTCTGCCACTGCACTCCAGTCTGGGTGAGAGGAGCAAGACACTGTCTCAAAATAAATAAATAAATAAATAAACACCATCAGACAATGACAGGCTTATGGCCAGTAACCTAACCTGTCTTCATGGATGATGGGAGGGGGACTATATAACCTCCCAGCCCCTTTCTACTCCAACACTGGAGGTGCCCCTGCCTCGAATTCAGGCCCATCTCCTCAGGGCATATCCAGAGTGTGGCAGAGATGTCCGTGATGGGGCCCCTCTGCACGACCCGGCAGGCCCAGGCTGCCCTCTGCGCCCTCCCAGGCCGTTTCCTACCTCTAGGTCGGCGCTGGCCTGGCTGAGGGACGCGGGACAGCAGGCCTTATGCTCCACCAGGCAGATGTGGCAGATGCACTCGCTGTGCTCGGGGCAGAAAAATTCCCTCAGCCGGTTGTGCTGGGGACATTTGCGGCGCAGCAGGTCGCGAATGGGCGACTGCAGCGGGTGGTCCTGGAAGGTGGGGCTGTCGAAGTGCGGCTGCAGGTGCTTCTGGCAGAAGGAGGCCATGCACACCAGGCACGTCTTTACGGCGGCCTCCTTCAGGCAGTGGTCGCAGGCCACCTGGGTGTCCGTGCTGGGTGCGGAGGCGCGGGCTGGCGGCGTCCAGCCGTCGGCGGCGGGTGGCTCCCGGGCCAGATCGGCCTGCAGGAACTGCTCCACCACGTTGCACAGCACCGTGTTCTTGTGCAGCTGCGGTCGCGCGTGGTAGACGGCGCGGCACTGAGGACACAGGTACGGCGAGCCCTGGACTGCCCACGTCTCGTTCAGGCACGACCCGCAGAAGTTGTGGCCGCACGGAGTGGTGACCGGCTCCTTGAAGGGCTCCAGCAGATGGAGCACGACAGCTCCTCGGCCAGGGGGCACAGCTCCGCCATGGCGCTCCAAGGGGTCGGAACGCGACTGCTGCACCCGCGCTTCGAGGGAGGCCGCCGAGAAAACGAAACCGAACCCGGGAGGGGCAGTCCCTGCGGCCGCCAGGAAGTCACGTGGGGCGCGGGGGGGCGGGCGCGAGGACTGGGCGGGCCGCGCAAGGTACCGCCGGGAGCCTGCGGGCGCCGCAGTCTAGTCGCCAGGAGCTGGCGAAGGTCTGCCGCGTTCCGCGCCCCGGAGGCTCCCGCGGGCTGGGCGAGGGAAGCCGGGCGCCGCCTTAGTCCCCGGGTTTAGAGCGTCCTCGCGACCACCCGGAGGCTTCTGGGAGCCACTCTGCGGGTGAGGAAGCTGACGCCTGGGTGCAGATCCCCCGGACCCCCGGATTCAGAGCCCAGGGCCGTCCGGGCTTCCGCACAGACTTGCGCCCGAAGCAAGTCCCCTCCTTCCCAGGACTCATCTGAGACCAGAGGTGTCCCCGCCGTCCCCGCGAGCAGCGCTGGTCATGCTATGGGGCAAACTTTAAAAACAACAACAAAACAACAACAAAACCTGTAGGAACTGTTAAACCACACTGCTTTTTCTTTCTTAATCCTTCCTCTTCCCTGACTCGGACATATGAACACACAATCCGGGAAGACTGGAGCCCATAGTCACACACTCAGACATAAACCTGGTGATTTCTTTCCATTCTACCGATATATCATACTTTTTAAAAAATTCCCGTTTCTACTTTCCTGGGATTTGGAGTTACCCAGTTTAACAAAGGCTTTCTCTTTCTCTCTCAGTAGAATGTAAATATTTTTCTCAAAGTTGTTGATTTAAACTTATTTCCTTTAATATTTTCTTTTGCTCTGTTTTCCCTCTGGCTTGGCTGCAGTACCTATGGGTGGACAAGAGAATAGAAGTGTTCAAAAGAGCAGGGTGAAGGGAGGGGGATTTGGAAGGGGTTGGTGTTTTGGAAGGAGTTAGTTGGAGTTTGCTTTGGAGACAGAGTGGGTAGCAAAATGAGAAAAAGGTAAATGTGTTAAATTACCTTGAAATAGCTACTATTTATGGGGTACCTACTGTGTGCTAGATAAGTCACATGGTTATCTCTTATAATCCTTATAAACTCTGCAAGACAGCCAGTCCATTTTAGAAATGAGAGTCTCAATTTACACGAAGCAGGACTGGGATTCTAGCTCAGGACCGCTAACCTCCACATTGTCACTCACTCCTAGTTCCCCTAATTCTTGGCCTGCAGCCTCCTTTTCCCCTAAAACCTTTTACCATTTACCCTTCCTTCCTCCCTCCCATGCAGTAGATGTTTACTAAGACCTACTATGCAACAGGCATGCAACAGTCTGAGTGCTAAAGGAGTAAGATGTGAGTCATACATGGGCCTGCCTTCTAAAACAGGAAGAAGACAAGAGCACAAAGCAGTAAAGAGGAATATGGGGAGAGATCAGGTCCTGCTAGGGGTATGGATTCCTCATCTGGACGGTAAGGATCCCAGTAATACCTTCTTCATGGGATGGTGTGGAATAAAAATCAAACAAGTGAGCCGGCCACAGTGGCTCACATGTTTAATCCCAGCACTTTGGGAGAATGAGGCAGGCGGATCACTTGAGGTCAAAAGTTTGAGACCAGCCTGATCAACATGGCAAAAACTCCATCTCTACTAAAAATACAAAAATTAGCCAGGCATGATGGCAGGCACCTGTAATCCCAGCTACTCAGGAGGCTGAGGCAGGAAGGCAGGAGAATCACTTGAACCCAGGAGGTGGAGGTTCTAGTGAGTAGAGATTGTGGCACTGCACTCCACACTGAGCAACAGAGCAAGATTCCACCAAAAAAAAAAAAAAAAAAGAAAGGAAAGAAACAAACATAAATCACAATGATTTTATTTTATTTTTATTTTGAGATGGAGTATCGCTCTATCTTGCCTAGGCTGGAGTACAGTGGCACAATCTCAGCTCACTGCAACCTCCACCTCCTGGGTTCAAGTGATTCTCCTGCCTCAGCATCCCGTCTAGCTGGGATTACTGGCGGGCACCACCATGCCTGGCTAATTTTGTGTATTTTTAGGAAAGATGGGGTTTCATCATGTTGGCCAGGCTGGTCTCAAACTCCTGACCTCAAATCCGCCCACCTCTGCCTCCCAAAATGGTGGGATTACAGGCATGAGCCACCATGCCTGATCTTATTTATTTTGTATTTTGTTTTGTTTTTAAACACACGTAGAAGACAGTAATGTAGGCAGGATTGGGGCATCAGGAATGTTAATCGTTAAATGGGCTTATGGAGGCCCAGGGACTGTCTCCAGGGCTGGAGGGTGTGTTTAACATCAGTAACCACAGTAGAAAAGCAATGTCGTCAAGTCAAGTATGACCCAGCTAGTCAAAAGGGAGCTTATGGCCTAATCCAGCAGATGGCTGGCTATCTTAATTAGATTCTCACTCTATCTGTAGGCTGGGAAAATTCAGTGACGTAACAACCTTTATTTGTCTGCAGATATAATCTGCCAATTATAGCTACCAATGACATTTCATAGAATTTAAGATCAGAGGCCGGCATGGTTGCTCACACCTGTAATCTCAGCACTTTGGGAGGCCGGGGCAGGTGGATCACCTGAGATCAGGAGTTTGAGATCAGTCTGGCCAACATGGTAAAATCCAAATTAGCTGGGCATAGTGGGAGGCACCTGTAAATCACAGCTACTTTTGGGTGGCTGAGGCTGGAGAATTGCTTGAACCTGGGAGTGGGAGGTTGCTGTGAGCCAAGATCTCGCCATTGCACTCCAGCCTGGGCAACAAGAGCGAAACTCCATCTAAAAAAAAAAAAAAAATAGAATTTAAGGTCAGATTATGGGTGTGGTTCTAACCCAGTGTTCCAGTCCTCAACCCCTTATGAAGGACATCTGTTCTTTTTCTCATTTGAAAGATGACCAGGGAAGTCTAAACGACCTACAGTCATACGAGCGAGCGGCTAGAGTCCGAGGATCATCATTCCTGAGGTATGCAAAAGACTGTGGTGCCCATGCCCCCACACCGTGAAATTTTAAAACAAACAAACAAACAAAAATCTGTTCTTAACCATAAAATAAGTGTAAAGAGGTCTAACTAAGTTTCTATCTTTTCCATAATAACAATGACCATTTTGTTGTTCAGGTACTATTTATTTTCTCAATACTTTTCTAAACAACACTGATCATAGTTTTTTTCTTCTTGATTTGGCCAATATGGTGAATTCTACAAATGAAACATCAAACCAACTATGTATTCCTGAAATAAAACCCCTCAATCATGATGTATTGTTGTTTTATAAATTGCTGGATTTGATTTGTTGGTATTTTGTTAAGGGTGTTTGCATCTGTGTGCGTGAGGGATGGTAATCTAAAAGTTTCTTGTAATATCTTTGTAGGATTTGCTATCAGGGTCATACTGTCTTCATCAAAATGAATTGAGAAGTGTTCTTCTTCATTTTCTAAAAGAGCTGGTGTAAAATTGGTATTATTTCTTTCTTAAATGTTTGATAGAATTCATGGATTCTGAACCTCTTGAACTCGTCTTCTTTGTCTTTTTGCTCTGCCTTCCAGGAAATTTCCTTAACTTTCTCTTCTATTAAAGTTGTCGCAGCTGGGTGTGGTGGCTCACACATGTAATCCCAACACTTTGGGAGGCCGAGGCAGGTGGATCATGAGGTCAAGAGATCCAGACCATCCTGGCCAACATGGTAAAACCCTGTCCCTACCAAAAATACAAAAATTAGCTGCGTGTGGTGGCGGGCGCCTGTAGTCCCAGCTACTCGGGAGGCTGAGGAAGGAGAATTGCTTGAACCCAGGAGGTGGAGGTCGCAGTGAGGCAAGATCATGCCACTGCACTCCAGCCTGGGCAACAGAGGGAGACTCCATCTCGAAAAAAAAAAAAAGCTAACATCCAAATGTGTGTGTGTATGTGTGCATATGTGTGTTTGTATTTCAAAGGCCTTCATGTTTTTGTTTTTGTTTTCTCCTAGGACCTTGTCTATTTTGTGAACAAAAGTTTTTTCTTCTCAGTTGACTGAATTCTTCATTTACTTCTGCTGTCTCTCCTTTCTCTTGCATCCTCTGCTACATAGAGGAACTAAAATAGTTTACAATAGCCTGGGGTTCCTTAAAGAAAATGGAGAAGGCACCAGACTTCCGTTAGAGGAGAAACCTGTTTTTCCTTTTGGAATCCCAAGAGTGTAAACAGACAAGTTCATCTCAGCCCTTAAACTGCCTGCTTGTGTATTGTGTTACCTGATTTATTGACTAAAGTAGTTATTGCAACAGAGGCTACTCTTGGGTTTTTAAAGAAGCATGGAGTTTAGATACTTAATAGTGTCTTTGTTAAAAAAATTTTTTTAAGTGCACTGTAAAATCATCACCTGGTCTAGCCTCATAATTCTCCCTTTTTGGAGACCCAGGATTCAGTGTGGGCTCTGCCCAGAGATCCAGTTAAAAGATAGTAGTACCTATCTAAATAAAATTGGTCTCCTCGCACAATCCTATGATATATTTTTATAATTTTATGTTTGATTTGGCATCCATCTTTAATCTCCCTCTAGCGCACCAGACTTTTTCTCTCCATACCTTATGATGTAAATTTTGTTATTTGATTTTCACCTGAACCGTTTCCTTTAATATGCAAATTTAAGGATATTTAGCTGACAGCTGCCCAGGGTATGAAACAGGTTATCAAGAACCTGAAAGTCTAAGATAGGAAAAAAGTTTTTATGATTTATAAAATGTGCTTCTATTTGCATGCCAACTATGTCTATGTATTTGTGTGTTGTGTACACAATGTTTCACTGCTGAAATATATATAAAAGAGCTCTAATTAATAGTCTTAAGAAAATGAAAGTGCTTGAATCAAATACTTTATCAGGAAAAAAGACTAGTCAAATGCTTTTTCAAGTTTACATAACTTAAATAAAATCTTCAATAAATAAGCTAGCTTTAAAATTATTGGTAAAGTAATATTAGAAATGTCTTAAGAATTGCCAGCATGCTTTTATTTGCATTTATTGACCAATCAATTTCATACTTATCCCTGCCAAATACTGTAAGGTATCAAAATTTGACATAGGGGTTACAAAACTATAAACCCAGCCCCAAAACAGAATGACCTTTGCACACGTCATCTTTAATAAGATATTGACAATGATTTAATAAAAATAGCTCCATCTTGAATTTAATAAGATTACCATAACTTCTCTCTTGTGGCTTTAGGCAGTCTAGTCCACAGGTGGTGAGATTTGTTTTCGAGGAAAGGACTATTATCATCTTTGTTTCAAAGTGAAACTATGAACTAAGTTCATCTCAAAGTCCAGGAATGAACAAGGACAGCTTGTAGGTTATAAGCAGGGTGGAGTCATTTAGGTCATATATTTTTCACTGTCTCAGAATTTTGGAATGGCAAGTTTCATAAGTTTATTTATTTTTTTTTTGAGACAGAATTTTGCTCTTGTTGCCCAGGCTGGAGTGCAATGGCACGATCTTTGCTCACTTTAACCTCCGTCTCCCATGTTCAAGCAATTCTCCTGCCTCAGCCTCTTGAGTAGCTGAGATTACAGGCACCCGCCACCACACCTGGCTAATTTTGTATTTGTAGTAGAGATGGGGTTTCTGCATGTTGGTCAGGTTGGTCTCAAACTCCTACAAGTGATCCACCCACCTTGACTTCAGAGTGCTGGGATTACAGACGTGAGCCATGCTGCCCGGCCACAATCAAGTTGTCATATTATTATTAAGTTTTGGTTTGCTTAGGAAAAAAAACTGAGATTAAAATTTGTTTAATTAAGATTATTACATCTGTGTATCTCTCTGTATGCACTTTTAAAGTACTTGTGACACAGTTATAGGGCTTTTACTCCTGGGTCCAAAAAGAACACCAAGTCTTGCTAAATCTTAAATACTGGTAGCAATTAAAGCCTCATCTTCAGGCCTGGTAGAAGATGCTAATCAAAACCAACTGCATTCCCGAGACACAGGGCCAGAAATCAAAGCTATTCAACTCCTCAAGGCCCAGGGACTATTGCAGAAGAGGTGGGCATGTGAGCTTGTAAGGGCTGTTTTTGAGAGATAAAATAAGTTTAGTTTCTCTATAAATTAATCATAATGTCAAAGACACACTAATGCAAGACCAGCATATGGGCCTCCGCGTCAGATTAACAAGGTTTTCTTGAAGCATTAGCCAATTCCTTATTAAAGGTTATAAAAGCTTATGGAAGTTATACCTTATGGTCAAGATAAAAATTTTATAGGTTGCTTACAAAATTTTGGAAAAAAAATTTAATTGGCTTCATGCTGTTTTTATTAGGGCTTATTGTTTGGAAAATTTAGCCTCCTCTCTCAAAGAACGAAGGTTTTTGCCTTTTTTTTTAATCTTTGAATTATCAATTTGGTTAAATGAATGACTAATTTTACAATGACCTAATATCAAGTATTTTAACCTTTGATATTTGACAAACTTTCCAAAATTAAATAAGTTATGTCTTTTTCTGACCCAATTAATTTTCCTAATTATGTTTCCTAAAGTCCAAAAATGACATATTTGGCTTAGTTGGTATAAAAATTATATAGGAAGCATTGTCAAATATGAGATGGAATTCACCAAACTCATAAGTATTTGATGGTACAGGCTCAGCTTAAAAAAAGTCTTATCTGAGATTCCTTCTATGGAAGAAAGTTCCATCAAAGCCAATTTAAAAGCCTATGTAAAAAAAACAATTATCCTTGCTGTACTGTACACAAATAATTAGGCCAAGTATAATAATGCAAATCATTCCTACCATGATTTGTCTTTAGTAAAAATGGGAAACTAGAAAAATTGTTTCAAAAACTATAGTACACATGTTGTTAGATTCTAATCTTGGCTAATGTTTTTCAATTTTTATTATTTTCTACAGTTTGGACTGAATTCTAATTTTTCTTAGCTACAACTCTTCAAATTAATGTTTCCATTTTTTTTCCTTTTTCCCCATTTTTCCTAATTTGGAGTCACTGAAAACTAAGCTGTGCTTTTATAAAGTTGTATGGCTGGGTGCGGTGGCTCACACCTATAATTCCAGCACTTTGGGAGGCCAAGGTAGGTGCATCACTTGAGGTCAGGAGTTCAAGACCAGCCTGGCCAACATGATGAAACCGCATCTCTACTGAAAATACAAAAATTAGCCGGACGTGGTGGCGCATTCCTGTTATCTCAGCAACCTGGGAGGCTGAGGCAGGAGAATTGCTTGAACCTGGAGGCGGAGATTGTGGGGAGCCAAGATCACACCACTGCATTCCAGTCTGGATGACAGAGAGAGACTGTCTCAAAAACAAAAAGTAAGAAGCTCCTTACCCATCAGTCGTGCAGAGCAGTCAGTGACCACCATTACACTTCATGCATGTCCTTCCAGAACATTTTTATTCATATCCTATATCAGGAGCCTTCTTTTTTTTTTTTTTTTTTGAGACAAAGTCTGGCCCTGTCATTCAGGCTGAAGTGCAGTGACAGTGATGGCTCACTGCAGTCTCAACCTCCGAGGCTCAAGTGATTCTCCCACCTCAGCATCCCAAGTAGCTGGGACTACAGGCATCCCACCACACCCAAGGAGCTTCCTTTTAAAGTGCAAATGGGAAAGAAACTCTGTAAGTATATAATGTGCTACAATTCACCTTTTCACTTAATTCTGCATGTGTTTCTTTATGGGACATAGGGGTTGAATACAAGTTCTGGAGCAGACAACCTGCATTTGAATCAGGCTCTTTCCTTTGCTGTATTCATGGGCAAGGAGCTTAATCTCTGTGCCTCAGTTTCCTCTTCTGTGAAAGGGAGAAAATAACAGTACCTATCTCGTAAGTTATGTAAATAGATTAATACATGTAAAGTGCTTGGAAAAACAGTGGGCACATAGCTCCTGTCATTTCTATTCTCCAAAGCTTCCTTGTGATAATTTTCTTGTCTCCAGCTGTGGGTCTCAGTCTGGGCCCACATGGCAGTGGTGGCTTCTCCTATGCTGATGGTGGTCAGGCCAACATGACAGTAGGGATAGTCAGGGCTGGTCAGTGCATTCTGGTCATAAACTACTAATTCCTTGCCCCTAAACCTACTGTTATGTTGCAAAGCACTGGGATTCTCAAATGACTCACATGACCTGCATTCCAAGACTCTGAGCTCTACAGCTCTGTTTGCCCCAATGTACCCTACAAATATCATTTTTCGTTTTTTAATTTTTTTGAGACGGTCTTTGCTCTGTCGCCCAGGCTGGAGTACAGTGGTGCAATCATAGCTCACTGCAGCCTCGAACTCCTGGGCTCAAGTGATCCTCTGACCTCAGCCTCCTGAGTAGCTGAAATTGCAGGCACACACCACCAAGCCCAGCTAATTTGTTTTCACTTTTCCATAGAGATGCAGTCTCGCTGTTGCCCAGGCTGGTCTTGAATACCTGGCCTCCAGCAATCCTCCCACCTCAGTCTCCCAGTGTTGGAATTGTAGGCATGAACCACTGCGTCCTGCCCAGACATTACCTTAATTGCCACATTTTATATGGTGAAACCCTGACAAAAACCCTGTAAATGTTGTCTCTAAATCTGGTCACTTACCATGTGGGCTTGTGTTACTGCAAGGTTAACAAAATGGCTGGGGTGAGCATCTGCAGAAGACGGGAGTCAAACACCATTCCCATTACATCCCAACTGCATTCTTCCGGGGTTTCATTGCGCTTATTTTCCTGTTAATCTCTCACTAAGCCATTTGTGAATGACTTTCTCTCTCCTGTTCAATTTAATAACCCCACAAAACTGAGTTGGTTTTGTTTTTGTGACAGAGTCTCACTTTGTTGCCCAGGCTGGAGTGCAGTGGTACCATTTCAGCTCAGTGCAACCTCCACCTCCCGGGTTCAAGCCATTCTCCTGCCTCATCCTCCCGGGTAGCTGGGATTATAGGCACCCGCCACCATGCCTGGCTAATTTTTTTTTATTTTTGAGACAGAGTCTCAGTCTGTCACCAGGCTGGAGTGCAGTAGCGCAATCTCAGCTCACTGCAACCTCCGCCTCCTGCCTCCCGAGCAGCTGGACTACAGGTGCGTGCCACCACGCCCTGCTAATGTTTGTATTTACTAGAGACAGGTTTCACCGTGTTGGCCAGAATGATCATGATCTCTTGACCTCATGATCCACCTGCCTCGGCCTCCCAAAGTGCTGGGATTACAGGTGTGTGCCACCACACCTGGCCCTAATATTTGCATTTTTAGTAGAGATAGGGCTTTGCCATGTTGGCCAGGTTGACCTCAAACTCCTGACCTCAAGTGATCTGCCCATGTTGACCTCCCAAATTGCTAAGATTACAGGCGTGAGCCACCGCACCCAGCAGTTGTTTTCTTATACAACCTCTTAGAAAATGGGATCATTTGTTGTAAGTGGCTGAAGCCATGGGAAGAAAGCTATACCACTCCAACATCAGAAGACACAACAGTTAGGAGATAATGGATAAATGTAGTTGGCAGAAATCTCCTAAGGCCCACAAGATAAACGTATCTTTTGTGAGAATTAGGTAACTGATTTCCTCCTACCCAAAGATGTAATTAGAGTTTAAATATGGCAGCTTTAATACAAAATGTGGTGCATGTTGTTTGTAACAGATGAAAATAAATTGAAAAGGATGGGATTCAAGTTCTGTTGAAAATTTGGAGCAGGACCTTAGGCAAGTCACAAATAGAAAAATAACATCTCATGAGCACTTACCAATGTGCAAGGTCCTATGTTAACTGCTTTGCATGCATAATCTCATTCCGTCCTCACCACACTACCATTGGTGGGTACTGTCATGAGCAAATTGAGGCTTAGAAGGGTTAGAACTTGTCTCAGGTGAAGTGACTAAAAAGATCAAAGCAGAATTTGCATCTGGGTCATCACTATGGCAGGCACACTCTAACCACTCACCATTTCTGTGATCTCATCTCTGAGTCTGTTGTCTCAGAAGTAAAGTGGAGGGTGGGCTTCATCATTTGGAAGATGGCTTCCGGTTTTAACATTGTAAGACCTTCCAATGGCCACAGACTCGGTTGAGACTTACGGTTTGGAGCACTGCATTATTTCCTCATTGAGTCCATCAGAACACAGGATATCCCAGCAGTAGATTAAGTTATTTAATTTTTAAAAAACACAGGAGAGACATATTCTCATGGCTATCACATTCTTATGGGTAAACCTGGTTGTTTCATGGCTGGGTGCTGATTGCACTCTTACTATATTTAGGCAGTGAACCTTTAGAGTGAACAACCATTTGAGGCAGCATGCAAATACCCTTTTGATTAAATCAATGTAACTTTTATAGGCTGCGCGTGGTGGCTCACACCTGTAATCCTAGCACTTTGGGAGGCTGAGGTGGGCAGATCACATTAGGCCAGGAGTTCAAGACCAGCCTGGCCAACATAGTGAAACCCCGGTTTCTACTAAAAATACAAAAAATTAGCCAGGTACTGTGGCACACACCTATAGTCCCAGCTACTCAGGAAGCTGAGGCATCAAAATCGCTTGAGCCCGGGAGGCAGAGGTTGCAGTGAGCTGAGACCGTGCCGCGCACTCCAGCCTGAGTGACAGGGCGAGACTCTGTCTCAAAATATATATAACTTCTGCAAAGTGAAATGAATCCACCATAAGAATACCCCACGCTAATAACTCAGTCATGACTTTTTTCCTGAATGTTGAGTTGAAGTTTACTTGATTAGTCACCCTCTTTTGAGTCTGATTAGAGGCTTGAGAGTAGAACACTTTCTGCACATCTGCTGTGTGCCAGGGTCTAGTCTAGCATGATTTTAACTGTTCACTGTAAGTCTGAGCATGGGTTAGGCCCATGCTGCAAATGAAGACACTCACCCTATGTCACCTGGCTCAGATGTGGACCCAAATCAGACTTCAAAACTGTTTTCTTTCCATGATGTCAGTGGTTCTCCAAGTGTCGTCTGTGGATTCCTGTCCTTAAGACCCTTTGAGGCATCCGCAAGGTCACTTAGGACTTTCACAGCATTGATGTTTGCTCTGATGGTGCAAAACCAATAAGGAAGGAACCATTGCACTTCAGCACAAATCTGCTAGCCAATGGCACCAGTGGGCCACGCACTCATAGTAGGGGCAGAGCCAGCTGCGCTTAATATCCTTGCTAGAGTAACAATTGTTAACATTATTAAGTCTTGACCCTTAGAGACACACTTTCTTAGGCATATATAAAGCACTTCTGCATTCCATAATACAGTGGTTGTCTCAAGGAAAAGCACTTAAGCAATTATTTGAATTGTAAGCTGAACTAGCCACAATTTTCATGAAAATACCATTTGAAGTAATTACTGACAGAAAACTTGTGATCATTCAGACTTGGGGATTGGTATACATTTTCATTTTCTCGTTTTTTGAGACCGAGTATCGGTCTGTCGCCCAGGCTGCAGTGCAGTGGCATGGTCTCAGCTCACTGCAACCTCCACCTCCCGGGTTCAAGCATTTCTCCTGTCTCAGCCTCCCCAGTAGGTGGGATCACAGGCACGTGCCACCATGCCCAGCTACTTTTTGTATTTTTTAGTAGAGATGGGGTTTCGCCATGTTGGCCAGGCTGGTCTCAAACTCCTGCCCTCAGGTGATCCGCCCTGCCTCAGCCTCCCAAAGTGCTGGGATTACAGTCGTGAGCCACTGCACCCGGCCCACAATTTTTGGACAATAAAGTGAGCCTCTTAATTAAAGAACAAACAGTATTTGTTGCCAATTAAAAACCTGAGCTTTCAGGCACAAATTAGAATTTTGGAACTTGTATCTGCCATTGTGAGCTAACAAATTCCTAATACTTAAGTCTTTCCTGATAAGAGCACACATTTGGTGGCAAGGTTAACAAATGCAATTTTAAAATATCGCTTAATTAAATGTGTCAACATTTGGAAGATGACAGGTTTCCAGCAAGTTCTGCTGGTGCAGTATTGCAGTGACTCCTCATGTCCTCGAGTGAGGTAGAGACACAGCTTCCCAAGGAATTCTGATCACAGCCTGAGGGTGGCTTCTGGGGGCTCTTCCTTTGGTGTCTATCTCAGCCCCAGGGTAGTAGCTGCTCCTTGTATCTGCTATTACTATATTTTTTCAGTTCTCTTTACTTCTTACTAGCCAGTTCCTCATCACTCCTATCCCAGTGAGAATCACGAATTCTTTACATTATACATTTCCTGTTTGGATTACTATGTGGTTTCTCCCTCCTGATTAGACCTACACTGATATAGCAGGTTTTGCAGCAAGAGCTGTGAACAGTCAAGCGGGGAGAAAAACGGATCAGTGCATTCATTACAACGAAGGGCACAAAGGAGAGGTGCACGTTCCTGCCTGTCTTGATTTGTGAACTGCAGAAGGCTGTCAAGCTGACACTGAAGGAAGAGGGTATGGGCTTAAGAAAAAATGTTTGCAACAGCTGCTTTTAAGTATAAAGAAGTTGAAAATTAGAACCAAATAGTAATCCATGTGTTGAATGGGCTAGTTCTTTTGCCTGTGAAAAGAGTTTTTGTGATGTCATCCCTTCAGAACAGCTGAAGGAGTAGACAGTGAATGACACAACCAATTCAGGTTTGGAAGTAGCTAAAAAGAAAAGTTAACAGGTAAGTTACCACCCGATGCCCTACAGGAGGACAGCAAAGAAGAGACCAACTGTAGCAGTGATATAGTTGGAGTTGGAGACCTTACGCACTTCAAGAAAAGGGGAAAATGGTGGCCAGGTGAGGTGGCTCACACCTGTAATCCCAGCACTTTGGGAGGTGAAAGTGGGTGCATCACCTGAGGTCAAGAGTTTGAAACCAGCCTAGTCAACGCGGTGAAACCCTGTCTCTACTAAAAATACAAAACCTAGCCAGGCATGGTGATGTGCACCTGTGGTCCCAGCTACTCAGGAGGCTGAGGCAGAAGAATCACTTGAACACAGGAGGCCGAGGTTGCAGTGAGCTGAGATAGTGCCACTGTACTCACTCTCCAGCCTGGGCAACAGAGCAAGACTCCATCTCAAAAAAAAAAAAAAAAAAAAAAAAAGAAAAGGGAAAAATGACCCAATGGGACACTGGGCTGATGAAGTCAGGGTCAGTCTTTTTATGCAGAGTTAAAGCAGCCTAGAACTTAACACTGCATAGACAATCTGAAGACGGACAAAACTGAGTCATGGGGGCAGAAAGGTACTAAATCAGAAGGTTCATGCTCCCAAGGATAATGGCAGCACAGCGGGAAATGTGAGGCAGGGGCCTGACTGCTGCTTACACTTGAGGCCAGGACATAGCCACTTTAGCGACAGCCACAAAACATCCTGGGGAAAGAGAACACTGCTCTGAAGTTACATGAGACTCTCTCACGGTTCATTGGTCTTTGGCAAGCAATCATCCTATAATAAAAAAGAGCTGGTGTTTGTTTGAGTGCTTCCTATTTTCCTCGTGTAGGAGAGTGCTTCTGGACCACTAGTCCAGGAACAATGAGGCAGAGATTTATTCCTTGGCACACACTTCTTGCTCGGCACCTTCAGTTTTACCTCCCCTTTCTCTCTGACTCCTGGGTAAATGACATTGTTCAGAGTTTCCAAGTTTTGACAATTATATCCCTGACTTCAAGCAATGAAAAATACATTTACACTTTACAGGATGATCCAGTACAGACATGGTTATGTGTAATGAAACAAAAGTTTCATAAAACAAACTTAGGCTGGGCGTGGTGGCTCACACCTATAATCCCAGCACTTTGGGAGGCCAAGGTGAGTGGATCACCTGAGGTCAGGAGTTCAAGACCAGCCTGGCCAACATGGTGAAACCCTGTCTCCACTAAAAATATAAAATTAGCCAGGTGTGGTGGTGCACCCCTGTAAACCCTGCTACTGGGGAGGCTGAGGCAGGAGAATTGCTTAAACCCTGGAGGTGGAGGTTGCAGTGAGCTAAGAGATCGTGCAATTGCACTCCAGCCTGGGCGAAAGAGCGAGACTTAATTTCAAAAAAAAAAAAGCATCACTAGATGTGATGCACTTTTTGTTTTTCTATCCTACTGTATTTTATTTTTAAAACATGGTCATGGTCCCTAAATCGATTTCATTACCCTTCTAAGGGACTCTATTCATAGCCTGACAAACACAACAGAGGAAAAAGGTGACTCATAAACTGATTATAATCTGATGAAAACATACCCTGAGGTCAATATTTTCCTTTGGTCAATGTTTACTAGTTACCTTAATTTGTTTTCCAAACCCTGGAAGGCAAGTGTGTTACACAGAACCCTAGTGCCAAGATCCCACCATTCACATTACTCTCACCCTTTCAGGATTAATACTTCTCATTACAAATCAATAAATGCACATTTTGATACACATCCATGTCACGCAAAGTAAAACTGGCCAGCATCTCCACTGGCACAGTGGCTCCCAGATCAGACAAGCTCCACTGGACCAAACCCTGCAACATCAGACTCATCAGTCAAAGCAAACCTTCTTGTTACAGAAAATTGTAATCTCTCACATAATTGTGAAACAAGACAATCTGCAATACTCAATTAAACATGATGACTCAGAAGAGATGTTCAGTTCAATATGATTTTATTTAAAAATGTGTACAGCTGAAGGAGGGGGTCTGATCTTTTGTTAAACCAATTTTCACAGTATATATTTGGCCTTTGAGCTTTGTAGTAACAGTAAAGGAAGTTTCTGTTCAGGATCCTCACTCCAGCACTCAGCCAGGTGCCTGGCAAGATGACACATTTCCTGGTCTGAAGCTCACAGCCAATCCCCTCACCCAAGTGGAACACAGATTCTCCTCCAGGCGCGCGCGTGCGGACACGGACACGGACACACACACACACACACACACACACACACATCTTATTTTCACTGCTGTACACAGGGCCCTGAGAATCCTTAATTTTAAAGTTGGGGAAAATGTGAAAGGATTCCTTAACTCATTGTCTGCGACAAATCCAACTACCTTTTAGCTCTTAACAATTGCAAGTATAAAATATTTGAAATTTACGAGATGCTCCATTTAATGGAACAACTCAAATGGTAAAAAATTAGGTCAAGTAACATGCTTTAGTATTTTTAAATGTTACTTAGAGACAAGATATGCAGCACATTGTTGGAATTATAAACTCCTACTGACGACTGCTACTTGATGGTCAAAAAGAGAAGACACCGCACATATTGGTGTACAATGATGTCTGCAGGGAATGTCATGTTTTACATTATGTTAACTGAAATTAAACCTGACAAAAAAACCAAAGGTCTACAAAACCGACACCCATGTCATTTTAAATGATGAGGTAGATTGTTTCCTATGCAGTAAAGTGAAGATAACAAAAAAATCCAAACAACTTTCAAATCCTCTTAAAAAGAAAAAGTTCAGGTTATAGTCACTTTCACAAACAAGACATTCATAAACTATAAGGTGGAGAGGTCATACTCAGACAGGTTCTGTATTTGATGTGTTACTCGGAGATTCAATAATCAGTCTTGGATCAATCAACTCTCTCCAAAATACAGTGATCTGAGGAAAAAGACAAAATACACAGTGTAGGCACTTCATTTTGAGGTCATACAGGTTTTAGTAAGTTAAAATTTTCAGCCAAGTAAATTTCCGTCTGTGGAGAATGGTTTAAGAACTGGAATAATTTGGGTTCCAATAAACTAAGTTTAATTAGGGTGTAATAACTCATGTAGGCTGGGCACCATTGGCTTACACCTGTAATCCTAGCACTTTAAAAGGCCAAGGGGGAGAAACGCTTGAGCCCAGGAGTTCAAGACCAGCCTGGGAAACCTAGTGAGAGCCATCTTTATTTTTTTTTTAATTTTTTAATTAAAAAAAAAAAGAGGCCAGGCATGTTGGCTTATGCCTGTAATCCTAGCACTTTGGGAGGCCAAGGCAGGTGGATCATCAGAGGTCAGGAGTTTAAGACCAGCCTGCCCAACATGTGTCTCTGCAAAAATACAAAAATTAGCTGGATGTGGTGGCACATGCCTGTAGTCCCAGCTACTCGGGAGGCTGGGGCAGGAGAATCGCTTGAAGCCGGGAGGCAGAGGTTACGGTGAGCTGAGATTGTGCCACTGCACTCCAGCCTGGGCAAGAGAGTGAAATCTCCATGTTGGGAAAAAAAGAAAGAAAAAAAGAACTCATTTACTTAGAATGAAGCTAAATTTTACGTTAAACATATATATCTTTCTTTGATTGAAAGCAGGAGATGCAGGGTTTGCAAGAGGGAGCAGCTCCCCCAACCCCTGCATTTGATTTGCCCTGTGGACGTGCAGCCTGGAGACCTTTTGGGAACTAGATGTGGCCCAGATGGGTATCACTAGGCTGCTGATGCCCTTTTGTGAAGCTCTGTAGTTCTTACCCTAGGCTACCTAAAACAATTTCACAGCCAACCAAGAGAAAGCAAACGGTAAGGCTTCATCCTATGAATGAATAATGAGGGCCATCTAGTGTCAAAAAAGGTAATTACAGGCTTTTTGTTTTTGAGACAGGGTCTTACTTCTATAGTCCAGGCTGGAATGCAGTGGCACAATCAGGACTAATGGTAGCTTCGACCTCCTGGGCTCAAGCAATCCTCCTGCCTTGCCCCCACCACCTGCAAAGGTGGCTGGGACTATAGGCGTGCATCACCACTCCCAGCTAATTTTTGTATTTTTTGTAGAGACAGGGCCTCACCACGTTGCCCAGGCTGGTCTGAAACTCCTGGACTCAAGGGATCAGCCTGCCTCGGCCTCCCAAAGTGCTGTGATTAACTGTGCCCAACCTAATTACAGGCTTTCTAGTCTACTTCAGGCCTCTGTTTAGGGCATAGAGAGAAAAGCCTCCAAGGTTTAATTTTCTAGTGCAGTTTTCAATTTCAACCAAAAAAAACTATTGCAAATAAAAAAATACAGGAGACTGAGCCAAATCTGCTGATCCTACCACACACACTAAAAATGTGTTCCTGGAATAAATCCCTAAGTGTCATCTACCTTAAAGACAAGGTAAAACATACAGTCTGGCCAGGGTTTCTAAAAGTCCCCACTTCAGAAAAAATATGTTTGCAATATTGAAACTTACAGAATAATATATATAACATTTCAAGTATAAACACCTTAAAAGAGAGCATTTTCTTAAATCTAACTTCTATTTCATGACACCATAACCTAATGAGCTAGTCTATCTGGCTGCTTAAAAAGGTATAAACCAGATACTTCCTAAAGTGGTGATTTAAAAGTCAGAGAACAGGATCATCATTGTATATCACTCTTCAAACTCTCATAAATTGGAACTCTTGGGCCAGGTGTGGTGGCTCACGCCTGTAATCCCAATACCTTGGGAGGCCTAGGTGAGCAGATCACTTGAGGTCAGCAGTTTGAAATCAGCCTGGCCAACATGGTGAAACTCCGTCTCTAACAAACTTATAAAAATTAACTGGGCAAAGTGGCAGGCACCTGTAATTTCAGCTACTCCAGAGGCTGAGGCACAAGAATCGCTTGAACCTGGGAGGCGGGAGGTTGCAGTGAGTCAAGATTGCACCACTGCACTTCAGCCTGGGCAACACAGTGAGGCTCTCAAAAAAACAAAAGTTGGAACTGTGGTTACACTTGGGGGGATAGTACTGACTGCAAGGGGACATAATAGAGGCTTCTGGGAGTGGGTGTTAATGTTCTATTTCCAGATCTGGGTCTGGTTACATGGCTATGTTCACTGTGAAAACTGTTCAAACCATACAATTATATGTGCTTCTCTGAATGTATATGCCAATAAAGTTTCTAAATACGCTACCCTTTCCTACTGGAATCCTTACATAGCTACAATTTTAAACAACTGTACACTCTTAAACAAAAGTTTGGTATTTGTGCATCTTGTCACATAGGCTCTATAAGGGCCAAGATGGTGCCCTGACTTGGCACTTGACACTGGTATTGCCACTTCATGGGAAGGTCAGATTCCCCCCCAGGGTCTGTAGTGCAATGTCACCTTCCAAACCACAGAAAGTTGGTCAAGAGAGAACGTATGGCCAAGCAACGCAAGAAGAGAAGCACACCTACCTTGCTCTCCTGCGTCACAGCATATTCTACTACCTCGGTTCCATTTTCATTGTGATAAACCAAATCAAATTTCCCAGGTTCTCTCAAAGCTGAAACCAGAAGACAGGGAGGAAAGAGAGTAAGTCATTTCTCAATAGTTAAAAATATTCCTCTATGGGGAATTTATATTATTAAGAAAACAGCCACAAACAAACCGTCAATTAATGTGAAGGCTGGGTAGGTATGGGAAAGCACGGAGTGCTCGATACAGGGTGATCCTGAGAAAAACCCTGGACCAGGTGAACTTCTCAGCCATTTATCAGAAAAAATCTTTCCTTCATAAGCTTGATGAACTGTCATTAGTACTACCAGAATTGAATATGGTACCACAAGATAATCCCCAAAATTAATTTATGTGTTTCAATAAGGGAAGGTAACATGAAATGCTCCTCTATCATTAGAAATCACATATGCTTCCTTCTACCTGTTAACACAGGCAATCCTTTTTTTTGTTTTCCAGACACAGTCTTGCTTTATCAGCCAGGCTGTAGTGTGCAGTGGCACAATCTCAGCTCACTGCAACCTCTACCTCCTTGGTTCAAGTGATTCTCGTGCCTCAGCCTCCTGAGTAGCTGGGATTACAGATGTGTACCAGTATGCCCAGCTAATTTTTGTATTTTAGTAGAGACAGGGTTTCACCATGTTGGCCAGGTTGGTATCAAACTCCTGGCCTCAAGTGATCGGCCCACCTCAGCCTCCCAAAGCGCTGGGATTACAGGCGAGAGCTGCCACGCTCAGCCTCAGTCCTTGCTTTCTATGGTAGAATGGGATTGGAAAAATGACTGTGCAAGCTGAAATCACACAAAACAATCTTAATAAATAGGAAAAAATTACTGTCTTACAAGTTTTAAAAAAATTTGCCAAAACATTAAAAACCTTTATTAAAAAAACAGTAAAGTATATATATATGTAGTACACTGTAATTAGGAACACTGAGAATTAATGTGTTTTCTTTCTTTTTTTTAACGCATTTTATTTCCTTGTAAGAAACTTATCTAGGGTAGTTTGAACAGCACTTGTGTTCTTGCCCCGTAACTTATAATACAGAGCAAGCATCTTCTCTGTGCTCTGTACAACTGTCGTACTCTTTTCTAAGTTTGAAACTGCTTTCAACATTTTATCCTTGGAGCTTCTAATGTCATGGAATAGCTCAAAGAATTTGTTTTTTACTTTGTTAAATCTTTGTGAAGTTTTTTGCAGGTGTCACTTTGGGGACATTTTCATCCTTTTTGCCACAACCACCTTCCTCATTTATGTCAGTGAGTTCACCCTGCTGGCAGTGTCAACATTCCCACAGTGAGCTATTTCTTCTACAGACTCTCCTTACATTCCGTTCGGATGGCGCTTTCAGCATCATCACTTGTTTCTTTGCTGTGCCTTTATCACTGTGGGCCGATTCCCTACTTCAATGATCTGTTTTGTAAAATGTCATGTAGGTTTATCAGTGAGAGACAAGGAGGTGCCACAACTCCATGCTCTGCTCTGTATGTGAACTGAGTAACAGATGCACAGTGGCCAGTCACTGACAGACTCTGAAAGCAGTGACTTAGACTGCTAACGGATCATGATGCGTATCTGTTATTTACATTATGTAGTGGTATGTGGACTAAAGAGCTAGCAGTACTTTATGCACTTAACAGTTAACACACGAAATGTTGCTGGGGGACTGGTATCACTTAACTAAACCATGGCAATTGAAATTTATGTACATCGGAACCACCAAATCAAGGATAAGTGACTTGCTCGAGAACAGATAAATCCATTTTTCTTTCTTTTTTTTTACTTCTGAGACAGGGTCTGGCTCAGTCACTTAGGCTGGAGTGCAGTGATGCAGTCATGACTCACTGCAGCCTCAATCTCCTGGGCTCAAGTGATCCTCCCACCTCAGCTTCTCAGGTAGCAAGGACTATAAGCATACACCACCATACCGAGCTAATTTGACTTTTTTTAAGAGACAGGGTCTCAACTATGCTGCCCAGGCTGGTCTTGAACTTCTGGGCTCAAGTGATCCTCCCACCTTGGCCTCCAAAGCCATTTTTGATGCCCTAAAAAAGAAAAGTACTAAGTGGATGTTATCACTGTTAATCACCTGACAAGCACTGATCAGGCTGTGTGCACAGAATTTGACAGTGGGCAAACTTCTGTCTACCATTCCTAAGAAAGGGGACTTCTATAAATGAAACCTCACCAGAAGAAAGGTAGGAAACCAGTGTAAGTTATATATAAACATTTATTTAATATTATAAAGGAACTTTATTGAAAAACTCTTTTGACTGATTTCTGTCAGCTGAATCTTTTATTCAGTCCCTTATTTAAAAATAAGCAGAAAACAAGCTGGGCACAGTGGCTCACGCCTGTAGTCCCAGCACTTTGGGAGGTCAAGGCAGCTGGACTGCATGAGGCCAGGAATTCAGGACCAGTCTGGCCAACATGGCAAAACCCACCTTTGCTAAAAATACAAAAATTAGCTGAGCATGGTGGTGCACGCCTGTAGTCCCAACTACTCAGCAGGCTGAGGCATGAGAATAGCTTGAACCTAGGAGGCGGATGTTGCAGTAAGCTGAGATTGCGCCACTGCACTCCAGCCTCAGCGATAGAGTAAGACTCTGTCAAAAAACAAACAAACAAACAAAACAGAAAACAATTGCTTTAGGATCTGCTAAAGGAAAAGGGATCTCCCCTGCCCTCTGGCCAGGAACTGCTACAATACACCCCAAGTTAAGCTACATATTGCAAAAGCCCTCTTATTCCAGGCATAAAACCAGTAATAGGTGGGGTTAATCAGAGATAAAGCCAGTAACCATTGAAAATGATATGTGAAAGTGTGTATACACACACTTTAGACTTTTCAGTTTGACTTAATATACAAAAGTATATTCATTTGCCAATCTTTTGAAATAGGGCTGAGTAGGTTTTACGAGTTAACTAAATAGAGCTCTTTCTTTCTTTTATAAACCATACCAGTGTGTTGTCTGCAATTTCTACAATTTACAGTTTTAGGGTTTTTTTCTTTTTTTTGAGACAGAGTCTGGCTCCGTCGCCAGGCACCAGGTGCCAGGCTGGAGTGCAGTGGCGCGATCTCGGCTCACTGCAACCTCTGCCTCCCGGGTTCAAGCAATTCCCCTGCCTCAGCCTCCCGAGTAGCTGGGACTACAAGCACACGCCACCACGCCCAGCTAATTTTTGTATTTTTAGTAGAGATGGGGTTTCACCATGTTGGCCAGGATGGTCTCGATCTCTTGACCTCGTGATCTGCCTGCCTCGGCCTCCCGAAGTGCTGGGATTACAGGCGTGAGCCACCGCGCCCGGCCTAGGGTTTTTTTTTTTTTTTTTTTTGAGACCAAGTCTTGCCCTGTCACCCAGGCTGGAGTGCAGTGGTGCAATCTCGGCTCACTACAACCTCTGCCTCCTGGGTTCAAGCGATTCTCCTGCCTCAACCTCCCCAGTATGTGGGATTACAGGTGTGTACCATGATGCCCAGCTAATTTCTGTATTTTTAGTAGAGACAGGGTTTCACCATGTTGGCCAGACTGGTCTGGAACTCCTGACCTCAAGTGATCTACCCACCTTGGCCTCCCAAAGTGCAGGTATTACAGGCATGAACCATAGAGCCTGGCCTGGGTTTTTTTTTTAAGTAATGCAAGACTGTAAAAATTTGCAAGGCAATCTAAGTGCAGAATCTTCCTCGATTTTTACAAAATTCCTCCCAATCTTTTATAGCTGACCCACTCATCCATAATTTCATAGCATTTTCTGAGTCAGCATTCAACTCAGGCTTCCTAGGAATAATCCTTTTTTCAATCAAGTTTTATCAGTTCAATAATCTTTTATGAAATTATATAATTACAGTAACAAGAACTAGCCCAAAAGCTCTGGAATATATCCAACATCTCTCATGGGACCCCAGGGCTACAAAGTGCTGAAAGAGGAAGTGGGGGATTACCAGTTATATGGAGGCCAAGGAAGAGAACATCTCTTGTATATAAAAGCTATTTAGAAACTACTGTATAGATAGAAAGAGCCTACATTTTCAAATTCTTTTCTAAAAGACTCACCAGGTAAGGATGAAAGAATTTCTATATCTACTTGCTGGGTCTCTGGATTGTGGCTTAATATTTTTCCTTCCTTTCAAAAATAAAAGTCCAAGTCAAAAATCAACATGTAAAACATTGTGAATATACTAAAAACCACTGAATTGTAGACTTTAAAATGGTTAAAATGTTGAGTTTTATGTTATGTGAATTTTATCTCAATTCTAAAGTTTAAAAATAAATCCACATATAGAGAAAATAAAAACAGGTGGACATAAACATTCTATGTGAATATACAGAAATATCCTTAGAGGCAAAATAGATATTAAATCATAAATGGCAGACACTAACTTAAATAACTCGATGAAAGTAAAGATTACACCAAGGAACCAAAAGTGACTGAATAAGGGAAAAGGAGGAAAATCACGCCAGGATGATATAGTCAAGTGACCATCACAGCATTCATCAGGAGAGACTAGATAAATCCTAATGGTGCTGCCTTGGTTCCTGATGTTTTTAGAACCCTTCTAAAACAGTGATCACAACCCCCCAGGAGAAACTAGAAAGCACTTCATCACTGATAAGATCCCAATTCCCTTTCTTCAGGTGTGGGAGCTGATTTTCGAACGCATCAAGAGGAGGCACTGCCCATGCATGTGGGCAATGGGGGAGACACATGGTAGCCTCTGGGGGGTATAGACCAAGGTCAACCAACTAGTTCCTCCTGCCTCTACCTAGAATTTCGGAGCACAGTCAATAGTGTTTTTTTTAAAACCAGACTTAACAGGGAGTCAGGGGCTTGGGAGACTACATTTTTGAGGACAGAATTTAACTAATTTAACTTTTAGAGACAAGCTTAATGAATAAAGCAGATGATCAAGCTAGATAACTGCATTTAAGGTCAAAGCAAAAAAGTAGGACCAATTTTCATTCTTAAAATAATTTTGAAAGCAATTTCAAAAATCTTCAACAAATTGTGGGAACTAAAGTTGGCAAATCGCCTTCAATGTTAAGAACTATGATGGCTAATACCAATTTAATATGAAATATTTATTTTTTAAGAATCTCGTTCTTTACCCAGGTTGGAGTGCAGGGGCGTGATCTCAGCTCACTGCAACCTCCACCTACTGGGTTCAAGCAATTCTTGTGCCTTAATTTCCCGAGTAGCTAGGGCTACAGGTGCACGCCACCACACCAGGCTAATTTTTGTATTTTTAGTAGAGATGGGGTTTTGTCATGTTAGCCAGGCTGGTCTTGAACTCCTGACCTCAAGTGATCTGCCCATCTTAGCCTTCCAAAGTGCTGGATTTACAGATGTGAGCCAATGCATCTGGCCGTTAATATGCAATTTTAAAAACTCAGTATGATCTAGACAATTTATAGAGGTTCTGGGATGTATCAATACAATATTCATTTCCATTTTCTCATATATCACACAATTAAATTAGTTATCTGTGACAAGACACCCTACTGTGTTCAAGACAGGTCTGTATATATCTTTCCAGCATAATTATTAATAGCACTCCCTTTCACTCATAAGTATCCTGACTTAGGTGATAAATTATATGATCACCTCATCCACAGGAGATAGTGAGTGCCTAAGAAGATAAAAAACAAAACACCAACGACTTAGAACTAACCCACCAGATCCCTTCATTAACCGAATCTTCTAGCCTGCTTTTGAGGAAAGGTTTTACAAAGATGTTAAAAGTCTTCCAAGGCATCAATCCAGATTAAATCAAATTCCCTTACGTTTTATCTATGTTACTATATTAACACTACCAATTATTACCTTAAAAACGGTCTTACATTCCGTATAGTACATCAAAAAAAGAAAGTATGCACTTTAACAAGATTTTCAACAAAATTTTTTTGGGTGAAAAAGGAAAGAAACATATAATTCTGTGATCTCACTGAGTTAAGCTTTTACTGAACTATGAAAAACCTCACATGCCAACATAAAGACTCATACAGACATTAAGTAAGTAAATTCCATGGGTAATATTTATGAACTACCTGTGGTTAACTGATAATGCAAAAGAAATCATACTAGATCATAACCAGAATTCACAAATATGTCAAATAGATTCCCATGATGAAAATAATCAAATCTTCTTGCTGAGAACTATTTATTTTCTTTCAAAGTTTAGAATCATGAGGGAATGAATACTCAAGTAAGTCTGTGTGTCTAAAACTAATTTGAAAAAACTAACTAAAAAAATTAACTGGCTGGGCATGGGGGCTCATGCTCATAATCTCAGCACTTTGGGAAGCTGAGACGGGAAGGATCACTTGAGCCCAGGAGTTTGAGACCAACCTGGGCAACATAGCGAGACCCCGCCTCTATTTAAAACAAAAAAAATTAATATTTTTTTAAAAAGTAAAAATTAAGCACACCATTCTCCTACTATATTCTTTCCAAGTACAAGGAAAATAACACTGGGAGACTTCACAGTGATACTATTAAAAAGCTGACATTTTGATATAATGTTTTCATTTTCTACTTTCTGGCATTATTTAGTAGAAACTAAATCTGTATTATCCGTACAAGTAGTATTAAATATGACCTTAGTTTTATTAATATACTGACAACTTGCTTTTAAATAAACATTCTTACCTTGTAGTCAGAGACATCAGGAGAGTAACTGGATGTTAGTTCCAAAAGCTAAGAAAGAAGAAAAAGCCCACAAATACATAAGTCCTTTTTTTTTTTGAGTCAGTCTTGCTCTGTCACCAGGCTGGAGTGCAGTGGTGCAATCTCGGCTCACTGCAACTTCTGCCTCCTAGGTACAAGCGATTCTCCTCCTTAGCCTCCTGAGTAGCTGGGATTACAGACATCCGCCACCACACCCAGCTATTTTTTGTATTTTTAGTAGAGACAGGATTTCACCATGTTGGCCAGGATGCTCTCGATATCTTGACCTCGTGATCCGCTCACCTCAGCCTCCCAAAGTGCTGGGATTACAGGCGTGAACCACCGCGCCCGGCCATAAGCCATCTTATACTCTCACGGCTCCTCCATTGTGCAATGTTGGGGTATCCAGCCCCCACCAGTCTGGCAGCCCTACCATGAACGCATGACAACACTGGGGTTCCAGTGGGAAGGGCTTTTACCAATACATTTAACCTGATTTGCTAAGTAAGTTTATTTGGAAGGGGAATGAACCTTTTTTGCTGCAACTGTTGTTTTAAAATATACCTTAAATGCAATCTTTTCTCCAACTTGAGGGGCAGCTGCTAACAGTGGTAACAGACTATAGTCCTTGTGTGTCTCCACTGGATTCTGAAAAACAGTGTTAGTCATGTGACATCATTACTGCTAAGAAAATATGAACCCATGACATTAACTCCACACGCATTCTAAGGGGAAAGGGAGGAGGTAACTTACAAAAAATAATACTTACCTGGATAATAGTAGATGAATTTGTTACCACTTCATTTAATTGCTGTTGCCTCTGGTTGTCAGTACTTCTATTTATAACACAGGAAACAGGATGCCCCCATCCTCGACCTCTCCCCCGCACGCCCCGTCCTCTAGCTCCCTTCCAAGAAAAAGGTTCTCTCCTCTGCCCCATCCTCTTCCTAAACTAGTGGGGGAGAGACACGCTGGAAGAGGACCAGGAGCCTGTCCGCCACCATCTGAGCCAGAACGCTTCCATCCAGCAGCACCTGCAGTCTGGGATGACAGCCCTGGGCCTAGACAACCTCTTTCTGCAAAAAGGCCTACTGTCTTTAAGAAACCTGCAGCGCACTCCGGGGTGCTCAATGAGCACTGGTCATCTGACTCTGAACTAGAGTCTGAACTAGAAGATGGTGTTCCAGAGGTCTTGCTCTTGCTGGGGGCAAGGCTAAAGCCAGGTTTTGTAGCCAGTTTGTTTGCAGTTGTATTTCTGGTAGAGGGTCCTTCCTTTGATAACTCGGTTGGTAATTTCTCTGAGGCATTTCTGGCCTCCAAAGTGACTTTGCTGGGACCATCACTGATTGATTCATGACAAGACTCAGACTCTGAGGAGAAACTGGGACTCTCTTTGAGCAACGTTTACACCACCTTTCCTTTTGGCTTTAACAAGGCTGTTTCTAGCAGAACCTTTTGGAGAAGTACATCTCTGACTGGCCCAGTCTTTTACTGCCTGTACTTTAGGAGACTTGGGATTCTTGGCCTTTTTTTTTATATTCGCGTTTCTCCTTTTTCTTTGGTGGTTTTCTTTCGGTCTGTTCGTCACCATCACCCACTGTGCCACCGGTTGCTTTACTTTTTCTCCTGTTTTTCTGGCTGACAGTCTTATCTGCGATAGCGTGTGCTTCCAGATCCGAGCGCTTCTCGTTGTTACTGCTCTCTTGCCTCTTCCAACGCTTCTTTGAATATTTGTAATCTAGTTCAGTTTCTTCATCCTCCTCTAACTTAAGTGCCCGCTTCTTTGCTTTTCTAAGTGATAAATTAGTACTGTCACCATTACTGATGACTACAGAATTCTCAGCAACTCCTCTCTCTTCTAATTTAACTCTGTCAAAGAAACAAGAGAGAATGCTTGAGTGAACAATTTGTAAACACGTCTCCAGGACTTAGTTATATACCAAGATGACTCTACAAAATGTAACTACCATCAGTCAATGAAAACATGCCACATCACTTAAAAAGACTCTGACAAAATGGCCTATACAGCATTTACGGTCAACTTGCAAATGGCTACTGCATCCCAAACATTTCTAATACATTTTTCTCCAAACACCAACACAAAGTAGGTATTTTTAATTTTACAGATCGCAAAATCATAGCTCAGACAAGTTACTTGTCCCAGATCTAGAGCTGAGAAGTAGCAGAAAGGCAATTCAAACTTCGGTTTGTCTAACCTCAAACTCTCAACCATTCTACTATATGCATGTCACCTACCCTAAAAGATGACAATGATGGTGATCCATTTTGTTTCAGAATATGGGCTGCTGTCTTTAGAAAGATTTTAGTCTTGGTTTAAGTAAATACTAAACAATTTATGTTATCTGGGGTAGTGACAGCCATCTGTACAATTCCATGCCACTCCGTGAAGCTTAATTTTATGTATCAACTTGACTGGGTTATTGTGTGCCCAGATATCTGGTTAAAATTACTCTGGCTCTTTCTACACCACCACAGTGGTGCACATGGTGTCCTGACTGATGTTCTCAAGAGCATCGACAATGCTGAAGAGCACGGTAAATGCCAGGTTCTTATTAGGCCAAGCTCCAAAGTCACTGTCCAGTTTCTTTTTTTAATTTAATTTTATTTGTTGAGACAGAGTCCCACTCCGTCACCCAGGTTGAAGTGCAGTGGTGCAGTCTCAGCTCACTGCAACCTCTACTCCTGGGTTCAAGCAATTCTCGTGCCTCAGCCTCCCAACTAGCTGGGATTACAGGCGCCTGCCATCATGCCTGGCTAATTTTTGTATTTTAAGTAGAGATGGAGTTTGCCATGTTGGCCAGGCTGATCTTGAACTCCTGGCCTCAAGCGCTCAAGTGATCCACCCGCCTTGGCCTCCCAAAGTGCTGAGATTACAGGCATGAGCCATCGTGCCCAGCCCCATCGTCTGGTTTCTTACTATGATGATGAAGCATGGTCGCACTGACAAATCTGAAATCACTGATAATCACAGAGCTAAAAAAATTGTTGTGAAACTCACAGTCAGGCTAAAAAGTATGGCATAATCAGCCCCAGATATAATGTGCAACCCAAAAATCTAGAAAAGTGGCAGAAAAATCTGCTCCCATCCCCACCGCTTTGGTTTAATTGTACTGACAACCTCAGCTGGCATCACAGACCGTGAAGAAGCAGGACAAAAACCTACAGGAGGAAAAATCATGGGATTCTTTTTATAAGGATGTAATACATATTTACAAATATATTGCCTCAGTGGAAAAAAAATATGCTAGAAGTGTGTGCAAGGTTGTTTCTGGATGAGATTAACATTTTAAATTGCTAGACTAAGTACATGGCTATTTTCAATGTGGGTGGGCCTCATCCAACCTGCTGAAGGCCTGAAGAGAACAAAAGGCCTGAGTAAGGGAGAATTTGCTTGCTCTGCCTAACTCTTCAAGCTGGGACATCAGCCTTCTCTTGCCTTCTGACTTGAACTTGAACTAGAAATATTACCATTGGCTCTCCTTGGTCTCCGGCTTACCAACTGAACTTGGGACTTCTCAACCTCCACAATCACATAAGCCAATTCCTTACAATAAATCCCATGTCGGAGTGTGTGTGTGAGAGAGAGTGTGTGTGTGTGAGAGTGTGTGTGTGAGAGTGTGAGAGTGTGTGTGTGTGTGTGTGTGTGTGTGTGTGTGTCTTACTGGTTCTGTTTCTCTGAAGAACCCTACTTCATCCAAAATTTCACCACAGGAAAGCAATTGTGTTTCTCCATTAACTGGCAACAGCTAATCCTAGTATGTGCAGTCTGATGATGATGGAAGTCTTGACAGTGTCCTCGATGTTAAGCAAACAATGGGTACCCAAAAATGCCTGTTGGCCAGGCACGATGGCTCATGCCTGTAATCCCAAAACATTGGGAGGCTGAGGTGGGAGGATTACTTGAGCCCAGGAGTTTAAGACCAGCCTGGGCAACATAGGGAGACCCTGTCTCTACAAAATAAAAACATTAGGCAGGCATGGTTGGTGCATGCCTGTGGTCCCAGCTACCTGGGGGCTGAGGTGGGAGGATCACTGGAGCCCAGGAGGTCGAGGCTGCAGTGAGCTGTAATTGTGCCACTGCTGAAAACACATATTAGACTTGCAAGCCATTTATATCCAGCTATATATTTCATCAAGCATTTTTTAGTGGAAAAGATGTAGACAGTCATATTTGAAAATAAAGAACAACTGGTGAATGATAGGAGCATATGTTACAAGCATTCTTCAACTTTTTTAAGGCACAGTAATCCTGTAGATTTACCTCAATGTGATAGTTGAAAAAAATCCTCATTTGTCAGAAAACATAACTATACAGACACACAAATGAAGAAAAAACAAAATAAGAGCTATCAGGAGTAGGATAAAGAGAAATAAACCACTGAGTGACCAGGGATTTTAAATTACAAAAACACATTCCCCTCTGTTCTCAGCTGGGGGACCTTGGCATCTAATAGCAAGGAAATAATTTTTAATCTGGCAGAAGCCAGTTTGGCATCCTGTGAATCTAAGAACTATTACAGAAGCGTTACAGTATCAGGTTTTTTCTTGACATTTCCGATCAATTTGTTTTTACTTGTAGCAATTGATCCAAGCTTCAATTCTGAGATGACCAAATAGGACCAAACTTTCTGTCAAATGTTGAAAATGGTTGCAACAGTCTCTTCAATCACTGTGGCTTATTAAGGCCCTGGAAACCAGCACATGTGACATCCAGTTGATGAGAAGCCCTTCCTTTCCTGGGAGCTGGCAACACCCTCACGCCCTCTAAAGCAGCTCTTAGCATCGTCTCACCCATTCTTAAAACCATGCATCTATGGCTATTTGACTTGAAGGTGTGACCTGTGATTGCTGCAGCCCCACTACCTACTGTTCCCCAAGAGAATGATTTCAGTTTTAAAAATATTAAGATTGTAGCCGGGCGCGGTGGCTCATGCCCGTAATCCCAGCACTTTGGGAGGCCAAGGTGGGCGGATCACCTGAGGTCAGGAGTTCGAGACTGGCCTGGCCAACATGGAGAAACCCCATCTCTATTAAAAAAAAAAAAAAGAACACAGGATCTTCATTCTCAGAGGCAGAGAAGAGGCAACACTACTGCCCTCAGAGAGCCTCCTTTTTTAATATATATATATATATATATATATATATATATATTTGTTTTTTTTTAAATTAAGATTGTAAACCAGGTGTGGCGGCACATGCCTGTATCCCAGCTACTCAGGAGGCTGAGGGAAGATCACATGAACCCAGGAGTTCAAAACTAGCCTGGGCAACACAGTGAGCTCTCATGTGGGGAGGGGAGGGGAGGGAATAGGAGGAGAGGGAATGGGAGAGGAGGGGAGGGGAAGGGAGGGGAAGGGAGGGGAGGGGAGGGGAAGGGAGGGGAAGGGAGGGGAGGGAGGGAAAGGGAGGGAAAGGGAGGGGAAGGGAGGAGAGGAAGAAAGGAAGAAAATACTAAGATTGAAAGGCAAAATACCTCCAGATAAAAAGAAATGGTTCTCCTGGGTCTGCTTACTACCATTCCTTTCAAGTGCACCTTCCTTGGCAATATTCTGTATTTCTTTACCTGGATCACAAAGAATGGAGCTACCC
Source organism: Ateles fusciceps (assembly GCA_036589455.1). Taxonomy (NCBI): domain Eukaryota; kingdom Metazoa; phylum Chordata; class Mammalia; order Primates; family Atelidae; genus Ateles; species Ateles fusciceps. Next base: position 4,387,667 of record JAZHEH010001386.1, on the reverse strand, counting down.
TTTTACAAACAAAAGTGCATGCAGTTGTCCTTTCACAAGTAGAAGTGATTACCTAGGTCACTAGTGACGAAGAGAGTTGATTCCAAGAAACGTTAAAAACAGATCCCCTACTTTTCTTTTCTTTCTTTTTTTTTTTTTTTTTCCAAAACGGAGTCTCACTCTGTCACCCAGGCTGGAGTCCAGTGGTGCGATCTCGGCTCATTGCAACCTCCACCTCCCGGGTTCAAGCAATTCACCTGCCTCAGCCTCCCGAGTAGCTGGGATTACAGGCACCCACCACCATACCCAGCTAACTTTTTATTTACTTTACTTTATTTTTTAGACAGAGTCTCACTCTGTTGCCCAGGCTGGAGTGCAGTGGTGCGATCTCAGCTCACTGCAACCTCCACCTCTTGGGTTCAAGCGATTCTCCTGCCTCAGCCTCCCAAGTAGCTGGGATTACAGGTGCCCACCACCACGCCCGGCTAATTTTTGTCCTTTTAGTAGAGATGGCATTTAACCATGTTGGCCAGGCTGGTCTCGAACTCCCGACCTCGTGATTCGCCCACCTCGGCCTCCCAAAGTGCTGGGATTACAAGCGTGAGCCGCCACACCTGGCTTCCTTTTTGTATTTTTAGTAGAGACGGGGTTGCGCCACATTGGTCAGGCTGATCTCAAACTCCTGACCTCAGCTGATACACCCGCCTCGGTCTCCCAAAGTGTTAGCATTACAGGCATGAGCCACCATGTCTAATTTTTTTGTATTTTTGGTAGAGATGGAGTTGGGAATACAGGCATGCATCACTGAGCCCAGCTAAATTTGTTTTGTTTGGTTTGGTAGAGCAAGGAGGGTCTCCCTAAGCTGCCCAGGCTGGTCTCAAACTCCTGGACTCAAGTGATCCTCCCACTTCCGCCTCCCAAAGTGCATAAGCCAGCATGCCTGGCCCATCTCTAATATTTAACCAAGGTTTTTTGTTGTTGTTTGTTTTTTGAGATAGGGTCTTGCTCTGTCACCCAGGCTACAGTGCAGTGGCACCATCTCAGCTCACTGAAGCCTCTACTTCCCTGGCTCAAGAGATCCTCCCACCTCAGCCCTCCAATCAGTTGGGATTACAGGCATGCACCACCATGCCCGGCTAACTTTGCTGTATTTTTCTGTACAGATGGGGTTTCACCATGTTGTCCAAGCTGGTCTTGAACTCCTGAGCTCAGGCAATCTGCCTGCCTCGGTCTCCCAAAGTGCTGGTATTACAGGTGTGAGCCACGGCACCCAGCCTTGATTAAATCAAGTATTAATTGCCAGAGTTAAAAGAGTCAGGGAGGAGAGAATGTGCTTTGTTTCCTTACAGAATGTCTCTTCAAAAGGGAGGTCTCAGGCCGGGTGCAGTGGCTCATGCCTGTACTCCCAACACTTTGGGAGGGAAAGGCAGGAGGACTGCTTGAGCCCAAAAGTTTGAGAATAGCCTGGGCAACTTACTGAGACCTCTCTACGAGAAATAAAAAACTGCACCTGTAGTCCTAGCTACTCAGAAGGCTGAGGCAGGAGGAGCACTTGAGCTCATGAGTTCGAGGCTGTAGTGAGCCAAGGCTGCGCCACTGCATGCCAGCCTGGGCAACGGAGTGAGACCTTGTCTCAAAAAACAAACCAGGGAGTCTCTCTGAATCTGCTGTAACTCTGAGGGCTGCACGATACAATTTTTTTTTTTCAGTTAAAAAAAATTAAAAACCGCCAGACACGATAGCTCACCCCTGTAATCCAGCACTTTGGGAGGCTAAGGCGGGTGGATCACTTGAAGTCATGAGTTTGAGACCAGCCTGGCCAACATGGTGAAACCCATCTCTACTAAAAATACAAAAAAATTAGCCGACCCTGGTGGCGGGCGCCTGTAATCCCAGCTATGTGGTAGGCTGAGGCAGGAGAATCGCTTGAACCCGGGAGGCTGAGGTTGCAGTGAGCCAAGATTGTGCCATGGCACTCCAGCCTGGGCAACACACTGAGACTCCGTCTCTAGAAAAATAAATAAATAAATTAATTAATTAATTAAAAATAAACCAAATCTGCCAACACCTGATCTTGGACTTCTAGTCTCCAAAAGAGTAAGAAACAAATTTCCATTGTTTTAAGCCACCCAGTCTATGGTATTTTGTTATAGCAGCCCTGGCAAACTAACACAGGGGGCTCCAAACCAACAGGAGCACCTCCTCCTCCTCCCAGGAGAGTTAGAGACCACCTTTAGGAACTCACTGTCAGAAACCTGGGGGCTGATGAAGCCAGATTCCTGGGGCTTAAGAGAATGGGCTATGGGGAAATAGCAGTGGAATGCAAGTGTGTGATGCATCTAAAGCCTCAAAGGCTGTTTCTCAGGATTCCCACAACCTGGTTCCACTTTTCCTCATTACGCTTCTCAGTACCGCCAGTGATCCCAACAGAATGCTTTGGCCGGTCAGACTCATCTCTTTACCAAGTCTGTCCAGCTTTTGTCTCTACAGCTGTGCTCTGATCAACCAACATTTCCCACCCATTCTTCAAGGTACTGCTCAATTCCCTAACCATTTTGTTCCATGCTGATGTCTGCTTTCTCAATCAACTTCTGCACTTAGCAGTATAACTTGGTCTAACTAGTCAGTCAAATTGCCTGTGTCACAGAAGGTAATATACAAAGGCATGAAACTCATTATTTGGGTCCCAGTCCAACAATATTAGATACTGTGAGAACAGAGACTATGTTTTCTTCTGTAGCTCTGAAGAAAAGTGAACTTATCAGGGAAAGACAATGATTGTGGGCATGAAACAACAAAAACAAAGATGAATTTCCCAGATTCATCTTTTTCGACGGACTGCCCACTTGCCACTGAAGCCACTGCAGAGGTCTTTTTTTACCACATGCAGCTGTGCATTTGAAGCATTTAGGAAGAATCTGCCTGTCATCATGTTATAATTATTATAACAGTTCTCATTTTTTTGTCACTGTTAACTTCATTATGAAGAATGTAATGCCCAGATGATTCATTAAAGTATAATTATAGTTAGCTAGCACAAGTTATTAACTCATTACGCAAGGGACAGTTCAGAAAATACACTTAATAGGATAGGACACGATCCTTACAATTGTAATATTTAAATAGTCCTTGAACTGCAGAGAGAATAGAGACCTATTTCACAGTCAATAAAAAGGAAAAAAAAAAACTCCGAAATTTGGATTATTTCAAATTGTCATTTGAAACAGTTGAACATTATTAAATCATAACATCCTGATTTGAAGCAGCAGTTATTGTTCCAAATTAAATTCCCTGACGTTCTGAAGAATATCTTATGGAATCCGACACGCTCAAGGGTAAGGAATATTCAGTAACAAAGGGCAGCAAGAGAAAATAGCCTGTTCACAACTCTGGAATTGATTCACTGTAGCTGAAGCTTAAAGGGGGTAGGTGGAAGGAAGGCTGGCACAGTGGCCCACGCCTGTAATCCCAGTACTTTGGGAGGCTGATACAAGAGGACAGCTTGACCGCAAGGTCAACCACCCTGGGCAACAAGGCAAAACTCTGTCTCTACAAAAAATACAAAAGGTATCCATGCCTGGTTGCATGGCCTGAAGTCCCAACTACTCAGGAGGCTGAGGTAGGAGGATTGCCTGAGCCCAGGAGGTGGAGGCTACAGCAAGCTATGACTGCACCACTGCACTCCAGCCAGGGCATGGGAAACCCAGTCTCTTTATCTAAAAAAGAAAAAGAGAGCCTGAATAAATGGGTCCAAGATACGAATCCAAACTGGAATGATAGGATCTCATCATCTTACCATGGCAACTCAACCACATTTTGGCAATTCATACTACAGCTGCTCCTGGATACTCAACTTATTATCATTTTAATTTCCAAAAGCATATTTCAGATTACTTTGTGTTTCCTAATTCACAGCCCAAAAGGACTCAGACACCTATTTGAGTGAACCCAGGCACATGAGAACTAAGGTTGGACAAGAGCATGTTATGAAGAAAACGCGACGATTCCCCTCTGTCAGCTTGGGTCTCCTGCACCTGACCCTGAACACCGCCAAGGGTAAGGCTGGGTCGCCCGCACACATGCACCACGGGCACGGAAAACAGTGCCTTGCTAAGCACCGATGTGCTAAATCGACGCTGAAAGAAACCCTGGCCCTGCCCCTTAGGCATCAGGGTTTTTCCAAGTTTGAGCCTCCTGTCATCAGAAGCAACCGGGGGAAGGATGCTCGTTAAAATGCGGATTCCGGCCAGCCGCTGTGGCTCACCCCTGTAATCCCAACACTTTAGGAGGCTGAGGCAGGAGGATCACTTGAGGTCAGGAGTTCAAGACCAGCCTGGCCAACATGGTGAAATCCCATCTCTACTAAAAATACAAAAAAAAAAAAAAAAAAAAAAATTAGCTGGGCATGGTGGCTCCCACCTTTTAATGCCAGCTACTCGGGGAGGCTGAGGTGGGAAAATCGATTGAACCTGTCAGGTGAAGGTTGCAGTGAGCCGAGATCGCAGCACTGCACTCCAGCCTGGGTGACAGAGTGAGACTCAGTTTCAAAAATAAAAGGGCTGGCCGCGGTGGCTCATGCCTGTAATCCCAGCACTTTGGGAGGCCGAGGCGGGCGGATCACCTGAGGTCGGGAGTTCCAGAACAGCCGGACCAACATGGAGAAACCCCATCTCTACTACAAATACAAAATTAGCCAGGCGTGGTGGCGCATGCCTGTAATCCCGGGAGGCTAAGGCAGAAGAATCGCTAGAGGTGGAGATTGCGGTGAGCCGAGATTGCGCCACTGCACTCCAGCCTGGGCAACAACAGAAACTCTGTCTCAAAAATTAAATAAATAAAATAAAAATAATAATGAAATGCAGATTCCTGAGTCCCAAAGTTGACTACACCAATCAGGATCTCCGGGGTTCGCGAACGTGCATGTTTACAGTCCCACCCCCATTCATCGCTCGTCCCCCTTCCTATCCCTCACCCCCTCCTCAACCAGGTCTAGCGGTCAGGCCCAGGCGTGCGCAGGCGCGTCCCCCGCCCGCCGCCCACCGGGCCGGGCTGCTCCCCGCACCGCCCACCTGAGGCAGTCGTTGTCTCTCACTAGGCGCGCGCTCTCGGCAGGGGGCAAGAGCCCCCCTTCCAGGTAGAGGCCTAGGAGGGCACCAGAACTGAAGCCGAAGCGCTGGCGGATGAGACTAATGAGATCTGTGACGACTCGGCATCTGTTCAAGTCGACCAGAAGCCAGAAGGCTGTACAGTGCGGGGTAGCTGGCGGCGGGTAATCAAACTGAAGCCGTAGCCTAACCGTCTCGGAGGCTGCCATCTTGCTCGGTGCTCAACGGAAGCCGAGAGATACCACAGGGCTACTGAGTGGCGTGCTCGGGCGGCCCGCCCTCCGGCGCTTTTGGCGTGTGCCACCTAGTGGTGGAAACTGGCTACTACAGGCTGCGTCAGGGCGAGAACTCGGAGCGTGGTTGATTTCTTTCAATTATTTTCACGACAGGGCTGTGCAAGGGAATAAGTGAAATGCCTTTATTACATTTCTACCGGGCGCTCTGTAGGGTGTCCTAATTAAGGCGAGTCTCTGGATAAATAACATTTCTCCTCAGCAGTGGTCTTCTAAGATACTTGCTCATCGACGTAAAAGATTTGTATAAAACAATCATAACATTTCACTGACAAAAGTTTTCATCATAATTAGTTGAAAAAGACGTAAATCCTAGTGTGTTCTCAGTGTTGACATTTTGAAATAAAACTGTTAATTAATATCCACCAAACAAAAATGTGCTTGTATTTATCACCAGATAAGTAAATCAGAAGTTTTACAGTATTTCTTTTATTTTTCGAACTAGAATTTACATTTCTCCCACATATATTAACTCTTAATTTTCATGACAAAAGTTAGGAATTATGAACTATTATCCTCATTTAGAGGATTTTTAAAAACCAAGGTTCAGAGAGTTTAAGAAATAACACTAGAGGCCAGGAGCGGTGGCTCACGCCTGTAATCCCAGCACTTTGGGAGGCCAAGGTGGGCGGATCACTTGAGACCAGGACTTCGAGACCAGCCTGGCCAAAATGGTGAAACCCCAACTCTACTAAAAATATAAAAATTAGCTGTGTGTGGTGCCATGAGCCTATAATTCTGGCTCTCAGGAGGTGGAGGTTGCAGTGAGCCAAGATCGCACTACTGCACTCCAACCTGGGCAACAGAGCAAGATTCTGTCAAAAAAAAAAAAAAAAGGAAGTAACTTCCCCAAAGTCACTAGACAGTTAAGTTGTAGGTACCAGGGAGTCCATAGATGAATTGAAAACAAATTTTTTTAAGTGAAAGCAAGGTGTTTTGTTTTTGTTTTTTAACAGTCTCACTGTCACCCAGGCTGGAGTGCAGTGGTGCCATCTCTGCCTCCCGGGTTCAAGTGACCTCCCACCTCAGCCTCCCTAGTAGCTGGGACCACACGAGTGGGCCACCACACCCAACTAATTTTTATATTTTTTGTAGAGATGGAGTTTTTCCATGATGGCCAGGCTGGTCTTGAACTGCTGAATTCAAGCAATCTGCCTGCCTTGGCCTCCCCAAGTGGTGGGATTACAGGCGTGAGCCACCACCTCCAGCCAAAAGCAAGTTTATTAGAGAATTAAAGGAATAAAAGAATGGCTACTCCATAGACAGAGCAGCAGCATGGGCTGCTTGACTGAGTATACTTATAGTTATTTCTTGATTATATGCTAAACAAAGGATGGATTATTCATGAGTTTTCTGTATCCCTAAGAAAGGGGCAGTGATTTCCTTCAGAACTAAGGGTTCCTCCCCTTTTAGACCATACAGGGTAACTTCTGGGCATTTCCACCTGGGTGCGGTGGCTCATGCCTGTAATCCCAGCATTTTGGGAGGCGGAGGAGGGTGGATCACTTGAGGTCAGGAGTTTGAGACCAGCCTGGCCAACATGGCTAAACCCCATCTCTATTAAAAACACAAAAATTACCCGGGCATGGTGACAGGCGCCTGTGATCCCAGCTGCTTGGGAGGCTGAGGCATGCAAATTACTTGCACCCAGGAGGCAGAGGCTGCAGTGAACTGAGATTGCACCACTGCACACCAGCCTGGGGGAGAAAGAGAGACTCTGTCTAAAAAAAAAAGAGGATTATAGAGTTTAGGATTTTCCCACTGGCTATGATCCAAAACCTGAATATTCATAACAGAGATAAATTGACTGTGAACTATTATATATAGATTTAGTCACAGATTAATCTCATAGTTTAAATCAGTTAAGTTTATAAATATGCATTTGACAGAATATTAACATCTAAGAAAGAGGAGTTAATCCCAATAAAATGAAGCTGTTTTCTCAAGTTTAGGGTATTACTAAATTTCATGCATCAATGATCGCTATTATGTGCATTTACAGGAGAATTCATTACATATCCCCCTAAAGTTAACCTAAATATAATACCTGGTAGAAATTATTAAAGAAGAGAAGTAGGTGCCAGTGAATCATTGCAGATGGTGGTGAGTAGTGTATTTCTTCTGGGAGATCAGCAAACAGTGCACATATACAGTCTCAGGCCCTTGGCTTTAGGAAAGAGTCCAGCTAGAAGAGGGAGATGTGGAACTTTCTTTCGTTAAAATCATCCATGCTTTTATTCCCTTAGAAAGTGTTCAAGGAGAACAAAGAAAAAAAAAAAAGAAAAAAAAAAAAAGAAAGTGTTCAAGCATACTTCAGGAAATAATTACCCTCTGTCTGAAGACTGCTAGTCCGGAACATGGAAAGTTACCTAAGCAGTGGGTGGCTTCTAAGTGCTTACTTGGCTGTTGTTTTCATCCATAAAAATATCCTCATTTCTGACTGGGCGTGGTGGCTCACACCTGTAATTCCAGCACTTTGGGAGGCCGAGCAGGTGGATCACGAGGTCAGGAGTTCAAGACCAGCCTGACCAACATGGAGAAACCCCGTCTCTACTAAAAATACAAGTTAGCCAGATGTGGTGGTGCATGCCTGTAATCCCAGCTGCTCGGGAGGCTGAGGCAGGAAAATTGCGTGAACCTGGGATCTTTCAAAAAAGAGTCAGAACTAAAGTGTTGACATTATTTTAATAAACTTGGGTGGTAGGTACACAATTCTTTGTACTTACATGAATTTTGCAATATTTGTGATTGCACAAATTTATAGAAAGGGTCTATTTTTTGTCAAATGACTCTTTAGACATCTGCTAAGGGTTATTTGGCAATATTGGTCTAAATTATAAAAGCACATACCATTTGAGCCAGCAATTCCACTTCTAGGCATTTATCCTACAGAAAGACTAACACCTACCTGCAGACTCCTGTGCAGTGATTGTGGCAACAGTGTTTATAATGGCAAATTACTAGAAACAAAGTAAATGTCATCAATAGAGATAGAATTAAATAAATTAGCATACCTTTATACAATAGCTGTATAGAATTGCACTGTGTGACTAGACCATAATTTATTTAATTCAATCCCTATTGAAGTAGCTCCAAATATATTGATATGAAAAGTTTCAAATAGAAGTATATAGTGTATATGATTTTGCTTCTTGCTCTTTTTCTCTCATTGTTAGAAACTTATTATATATATATAATATTATGTATATATAAAATATATATAAACACACACAGAATCTCTCTCTGTCACCCAGGTTGGAGTGCAGTGGTGCAATCTCAACTCACACTGCAACCTCTGTCTCCCAAGCTCACGTGATTCTCATGCCTCAGCGTCCTGAGTAGCTGAGATTACAGGTGTGCACCACCCTGCCCGGCTAATTTTTGAATTTTTAGTAGAGACAGGGTTTCACCATGTTGGCCAGGATGGCCTCAATCTCCTGACCTCGTGATCTGCCCACCTCAGCCTCCCAAAGTTCTGGGATTACAGGCGTGAGCCACCGGACCTGGCCGACAGTTTTATTTCTTCCTTTTACAACCTGTGAGCTCTGGAAAATTTTGCAATTTGGAGTTGGTCTGGCAATAATTTCCAGGCCTTCCCCCTGTAACTGGTTACAGAAATAAAAACTCTCTTCCTCCCCAGCTCATCTGCAGCTCATTGTTGGACCACGAAAATAGCAGCCCAACCCTGGTCTGCGAAAGCTAGGATTACAGGTGTGAGCCACTGTGGTATGCCTGTAAATGCCCTTTACCAAGTTGAAGAAGGTTCCCTCAATTCCCATTTTCTGAATTTTTTAAATAAGAAAGTTAAAAACTGTGTGTTAAACTTGTGATGTTAATATTTTTTCAAGTGTTTTTTCTGCATTGATTTATATGATTATATGATTTTTCTTCTTTATCCTTTTAATGCAGTGGATCTTATTGATTGATTTTCAAATATTGAACCATCTGTGTATCCCTACAATAAATTCTATATGGTTATGGTGAATTAATTATTTTTATGCAATGCTGAATTCTATTTGCTAATATTTTATTAAGAATGTTTGCATCTATATCAAGTAGAGTCCTATGGATGGAAATTAAAAGAAAAGAATTTTGGGGCTGAACATGGTGGCCCCTGCTGTGACTGCCCAATGGGTTCACCTTACCCACTGACTAGACAGAATTGATTTATCAAGACAGGGGAATTGCAATACCAAAAGAATAATTCATGCAGAGCTGGCTGCTCAGGAGACAGGAGTTTTATTATTACTCAAATCAGTCTTCCTGAGCATTCAAGGATGAGAGTTTTTAAGGATAATTTGGTGGGTGGAGTGCCAGTGAGTCGGGAGTGCTGATTGGTCAGGTTGGAGATGAAATCATTGGGAATCTAAGCTGTCCTCTTGTGCTGAGTCAGTTCCTGGGTAGGGCCACCAGATCAGATAAGCCAGTTTACTGATCTGGGTGGTACCAGCTGATCTATCAAGTGCAGGGTCTGCAAAATATCTCAGGCACTGATCTTAGGATTTACTATAGTGATGTTATCCCCAGGAGCAATTTGGAAAGGCTCAGAATCTGGCAGCCTCCAGCTGCATGACTCCTAAACCATAATTTCTAATCTGTGGCTTATTTGTTAGTTCTGCAAAGGCAGTCTAGTCTCCAGGCAAGAAGGGAGTTTGTTTTGGGAAAGGGCTGTTAGCATTATTAACTAGTTCCCTCAACCATAAACATCTTGTGACCAAGAGTGCCCAAACCCCTGGGAATGTAACCCAGCAGGTTTGGCTTTTTCTCCCCCTTTATTCAAAATGGAGTCACTCTGGCTAGGATGCCTGACACAGGTGCACAGAGACTGATATGCTCAAAGAAAAGATGATGTGAAGACACATGAGAAGATGGTCATGTAACACCAAGGCTTACCACAGCATCTGCACCAAGAATTTGCTGGATGGGCCTTTAGGAGCTCCCAATCAATCTCCATTAACCTCCCAAACCCTTCCCAGAATAAACATATATATATATATATATGTATTTTTTTGTTGTTGTTTGAGATGGAATCTTGCTCTGTCGCCCAGGCCAGAGTACAGTGGCGTAATCTCGGCTCACTGCAACCTCCGCTTTCTGGATTCACGCAATTCTCCTGCCTCAGCCTCCTGAGTAGCTGGGATTACAGGTGCCCGCCACCACACCTGGCTAATTTTTATATTTTTAGTAGAGACGGGGTTTCATCATGTTGTCCAGCTGGTCTCGAACTCCTGACCTCATGATCCACTAGTCTCTGCCTCCCAAGTGCTGGGATTACAGGCGTGAGCCACCACTCCTGGCCAAACATAATTTTAAAAACAGTTTTGAGGTTAAGTACTCAGTATCTTTCTTTTAGTCCTATTGCCTCTCTTATAGCTCTATTATATTTTTTAGCTGCCTCAAGAAGACAAGTTTACGTCGTAGAAATGCAGTTCAGTTCAAATTGCACCACAAGCATAACCTTTTAAAAAATGTTCTGTGGCTGATAGCCTTTGCATAAATTGTATCAGTGAGAAAGTAATGTCTGGGAGAGGTCTGATCTCACCAATCCCTCTCTTGCCGTTAGCCTTCAAGCTGCCTTTAATTATTCCTGGACTTTTGGGCCAAGCTAACTTTAGGAGGCATTTAGGTTATAGGTTAAGTGATAATTAAGCTATAACCTAATCTTCCCCAGATTTTACGCTAAATGAGAGCCCACCAAGCTGAGTGAATAGAGGAGGCTGAATTCTGCTAAGGATTGCCAGCCATTATTCCTGAGGTCACAAAATATGCAACTTCTCCAGTTACTCCTGCGGATGCCATCACTATTGTAGAACCTAAGGTTGGCCTTTTGAAATACCTTTTCAGTTTTTTTTTTGCATGTCTGACACCTGGCTCCACCTGGACCTACCAACTGCTCCTGCAGCCCCACCCGGAAGCAATTCTGTGCAAGAGGACAGCTTCAACTCCCTGTGATTTCATCTCCAACCCAACCAATCAGCAGCAAGCACCCATTGTCTAGCCACCCCCCGACCCCTAAACGATCTTCGAAAAATCTTAGCCCCCAAATCCTCAGAGACGAATTTGAGTAATTACAAAACTCTGTCTCCCTTTCAGCCAGCTCTGCATGAATTAAACTCTTTCCCCATTGCAATTCTCCTGCCTTCATAAATTGGCCAGCTCTACCTGGGCAGCAGGCAAAAAGAACTCACTGGGGATTATATGGCCACTGCTCATTAGAGAAATTTCCAGTGGCTCTTCTTCCAGCCTCCACTCTCTTTGGCTAGTCTTTCTCTATACAGCCTTCACTTCTTTTCATCTTTCTCTCTTCTTTCCTCTCCTAGGACCAAAACGAAATTTCTCCTGGGCAGCACAGTTCGGCAATTACAGTTCTGGGCAGCACAGTTCGGCAACTATCTCTTGTTGCCTTGGCTGCAGCTCCTATGCTATCAGCTCCCAACTTTTAACTTCAATGAACCAAGGACATATTTTTCTTAAAGACCACTCCAATCCTGAAGATTGGAATTTCGCCACTGCCTGTATGGATAACAAGCTTTAATCTGGTTTCTACATGTGGTTTTTGTTTGTTTTGTTCTTTGATTATAAACTGTAATGAAAAAAATGTTACTGTCATACTTGCTTTATCATGTATTTATCCATGTGTCCATCCTATATTCTGGATACTTTTTTTTTTTTTTTTTTTAAGAGACATGGCCTCACTATATTGTCCAGGCTGGTCTCAAACTTCTGGGCTCAATCAATCATCCCATCTTGGTCTCCCAAAGAGCTGGGATTACAGGCACGAGTCACTGTGCCAGCCTCTGGATACATTTCCAAGAAGATTGTGTACCTTGGTACACCTCCCCCTAAACACTTCAATACGAATATCGTTACCTAGAGGTGACCTTTTATTTATATTTTTTTCCTTTTGAAGTCATTTTAGCATATTATGAAATGCACATTTTTTTTTTTTTTTTTTTTTGAGATGGGGTCTTACTCTGTCACACAGGCTGGAGTGCAGTGACACCATCTCGTCTCACTACAACCTCCACCTGCTGGGTTCAAGAGATTCTCAAGCCTCAGCCTCCTGAGTAGCTGAGACCATAGGTGAGTGCCGCCACACCTGGCTAATTTTTGTATTTTTGTAGAGGTGGGGTTTTGCTATATTGGCCAGGGTGGTCTCAAACTCCCGACCTCAAGTGATCTGCCTGCCTCGGCCTCCCAAAGTGCTGGGATTACAGGTGTGAGCCACCGCGCCCGGGCTGTAGTGTTAAATTTCTGGCAAAAAAACTGAAACCCTAAAATTCTAACTGCAGTGGAGGGGTAAGAATATTTCAAGCCCTAGTAATACAGACCAACTTGGAAGCTTCAGACAGGAAAAGCTTAGGACAGTGTTTGCTACATAGTTATTTATTTTTAACCAAGCATGTAACTTTTAGGTATCTTCCAAATGGTTTGGAACATGGATCACTGTAGCCTGGAACTCCTGGGCTCAAATGATCCTCCCACCTCAGCCTCCTGAGTAGCTGGGACTACAGGTGCATGTCACCACGCCAGCTAATTTTTCTCATTTTTTGTAGAGAGGGGGTCTCAATATGTTGCCCAGGCATTATGGATTTTATGCATTAGAGACCATCCCATGCTTAAAGCATGACAGAACCTGGCGGCATATTTTTCTCTTCCCCCAGCTTTCAGGGCAGGGGCCCCTCACCGGCAGGGCATGGTCAGGGCTCTGTCCAGACAGTGGCTGCAAAGTAAAAACACTTCTATTTATGGGCAAAGGGGAGGGGAGGGGAGAAACGGGCAGGAAAGGGGAGAAGTGGCCACATGTACTTTGTTTTGTTTTTTGCTTTTTGTTACATGTACTTTTGAAACAGTGTTTAGAAGTAGCCTCTCCTACAGCCCCTGCTGTAGCTTCTCTCCTAGCTCTGTGAGGTGAGTTATCCAGTACCCTCTAACATAAAAATGACCTTCAGGCAGGCAGGCAGACAGACAGACAGACACACACACACACACACACACACACACACACACACACACGAAAACATCTCTGCCATCCACTTTTTCTTTTTTCTGGTCCCAGACCCTCGATTCTCTCTTTAAAATGACGATTGTGAAGATAACGTAACAACACAGAGTAATGCTAATGGCAAATTATCAAAAAATTAAAAAACCAAAGTAAAATCGTTATTAGTGTTTTTAAAATGACGTAAAAGACTATGGGGAAACAAACTCAAATGCCAACAATAGTATGTATGATCTTTTTGTTCATATTTCCAAAACGTTTATAACATACATAATTTTAAGAGAAAAATAATTTTGAAAATACATATCTGAAAATGAAACCCCGCTGTTTCCAAGGACTAGCTGATTCTGGCTTAATCTGATTTTTCGCAGCTGTAGCAGTTTTGAAAACGTCAGTCCTTTTATGGAGGGAAGGAAGAGATGGGAGGGGTAGAAAGGGCAGTGGTTATTCCCTAGTCTTTCGATCCGGTCACACAAAGTAAATCCAACATCTGCATCAAATGTCTCCTTCCCGAAATCCTCTCCCTAAAATGACAACCTGGCCAGGCGGACAGAAAGGCCCCAGTGCATTTGCAGGGGTCCTGGTGGGCTTGCCACGCAGAAGGCGTGCGGGTCTCAGGGAGCTGCTAGGTCCGCCAGGCCCCGCCCCCGGCCATTCAGGCCCCGCCCCGTCCCGCCCCGTCCGTGCCGTCACGTGACGGAGTGTCGGGTCCAGCCTGTTGCTGATGCTTCCGTGCAGTACTCGCCATGGAGCTGGCGCTGCGGAGCTCTCCCGTCCCGCGGTGGCTGCTGCTGCTGTTGCTGCTGCCGCTGCTGCTGGGCCTGAGCGCAGGTAGATTCGAGCAAGAGGCGCACCGGTTGCCGTGCCTCTTTTTACTCCAGGCGTGAGAGTTTGTTAGTGGGTCTGGGCTTTTAAAACATCTCTTTTCCCGGTTCTTACCTTGCGTAATTATATTGCTTTTGAATCTCTTGTTTCTCTAAAAAAGTCAAAGTGCTTTTTCTACCCTTTTCTGGCTCTGGGTGGTCTGAGTGCCTGCGTTCTCTCCTACGTCTAGATAGAAGCAGTGTGCAGAAATGTGATTTGGGGAAACTGCTGGTCTATGAGGTTTCCCCGATTCAAAGACCTCCTCCCTTTTCCTGCCGCGATTGGCTGCTAAATGAAAATATAAGGTCTTTTTATTTTGAGCTGAAATCTGCGGTTAGAAGTACCCTTAAATCCTACCACGAATGGGACATTTCATTGAGATAAGGCCCTTTCTTCTCCTCTTGATCAAAACAAACAAGATAACATCTTCCCCCACCGCGATCTCTTTGGCAAAAACACATATTTGTGTTTAATAGGATGACTTGCAAATTGGTTTTCACTCGTTCAGCAAAACCGCTCCTAGTCTGAAGCAAGAACTGAGAATTGAAATTTGCCTTGTGACCTTAGGCAAGTTGTTGAACAGTTTTGTTTTCCCGTTTGTAAAATGGGGGATCATCTGGTCCTTTGTCGAGTGTCTGGGAGATGTTGTAAAATAAGTTACTCTGCCACTTTTACCAACAGTCACTGCCAGGGAAGGGAGAAGTGCCTGGGCTGAGGTCAAAAGGGACCTGTACCTTATCTGTTATTCTCAAGGGAGCCCAGCCTTATCTGTTATTGTCAAGGAGAATGTAATAGTGTGTTACTTGTACATAGAACCTTATAGCTAATTCTGTAATGTTTTAGTCATCTGTTTTGCTTCCCAGGACACTTGCTGGTTTTCTTAATCTCCATTCTTTTCTTGTTTTGAGTCAGGGTCTCTCTATGTTGCCCAGGCTCGTCTGGAACTTCCTGACTCAAATTATCTTCCTACCTCAGGCATACCAAGTAGCTGGGACTGCAGACGCAGGCCACCACCCTGGCTCTTTCTTATTTATAAGACGTTGTTTCATTGTCTTCTTCTCTACTCCTGTCTCTTGGCTGTTGGGACCAGTGTTCCCAGAGCCACTGGTTTTACGATATAAAAACCAGTGGGGCTTGAAATTTGAGAAGGGAGGAAGTAGAAGGCAGAAAACTCCAGTCGCTGAGGGGGATCCCCTCCCATCATCTTTTAACATCAGCACCCCCTACATTTTTTTTCTACATTTTTTTCTCCTGCTTCAGGAGAAAAAAAAAGATGCTATAACTTGGAAATTGTTAGTTTAACAAAAAGTGACAAGGAAAATGGATTTAGTCTACTCTTTTCTAATACGTATTTTGTAGATGCTAGAAACATTAACTAAAGAAAATTGGAGTTGGGGGATTATAGGATACTTATATTTGAACACATACACACACATATATATATCCTTCAATTTAAAAAATTGACCTACCTGAGTTAGGAATATTGCCGTTTTTCATATTTGCTGTAGCTCTTTCTTTGCTGTTTGCCTTTTTATTTTTGATGTACAGAATTTTTGTTGTATAGTGATTTAACAGGTTTCTGTTCTCACCGCCATCGAAATTTCTTTTCTACAGTTTCTGGGGTTTGCTTAGATTCTTTCCTCATCCAGACATCAGAAAAATATTTAACTATAGTTTTGTATTATTTTTAATATTTAAATTATAAAATGTAAATACTTGATCCATGTGGAACTTTTTTTGTTTATAGTGTTGAGAGGACCGAAATTTCTCTTTTTTTTCTCCAAAAAAGGTGATACATTGAAAATCTCAGCCCTGCTAATTCGTGATGCTTCTTTACTTATTTATTTTTTTTTGTTTCGAGACATTGTCACCTAGACTGGAGTGCAGTGATGTGATCACAGCTCACTGCAGCCTCAATGTACCAGGCTCAAGTGATTCTCCTACCTCAGTTTCCTGAGTAGCTGGGACCACAGGCATATGCCACAACACCCAGCTAATTTTTGTATTTGTTTGTAGAGATGGGGTTTTGCTATGTTGCTTAGATTGGTTTTGAACTCCTGTGCACAAGCTATCAGCCTGTCTTGGCCTCCTAAAGTGTTGGGATTACAGGAGTGAGCCACCAAGCCTGGCCTCTTATTCATGTTTTAAATACGATATAAAAACCAGTATATTGCATTTTGGGATTTTTACTTTTTTCCTCAATATATGAATATCTCTCTTGTTTTTACAGAATTATAAAAGTGTTTCATGGTGATTGTTAAAAATCCAACCATTACAGAAAGGTGTAGAGGAAAGCCCCCGGCCTTCTATCCCACTGTTAAATTAGTTTGTTTTTTTCATAGCTGAGGTTTTTTTCCTTATTCTTGCAATGTATTGGGGTGAATAAATTACCAAACTATAAAACAAACCATCTCTAGCCTAGCATGGCTGTCTCTACCAGGCTTGGAATTTACCTGTACATTAGGCACTCTTTTGGAAAGTGAAATTGAGCTTCTGTTTCAGGAGCTGTCATTGACAGGCCCACAGAAGAGGGCAAGGAAGTATGGGATTATGTGACCGTCCGCAAGGATGCCTACATGTTCTGGTGGCTTTATTATGCCACCAACCCCTGCAAGAACTTCTCAGAACTGCCCCTGGTCATGTGGCTTCAGGTAAAGTAGCTTCCCAGCCTGGCCTGAGGTTGAGGCCAAGTCTCCCCTATGTGGCTCTTTGCTTGCTTTTTGGGCTCATGTCCCAGCAGTGAAAGGTAGATTTGGTCCAGCAGTGTGGCCTGGGGGTTCGGGGGTGCTTCTGAGGCAGGCTGAGGTGATGGTATAGCCAAGAAGGCTAAATCAGAGGGCGAGGGTGTTCTAGTCTTTTTCCAGGGCCTCTTTATATTTCCAGACGGTTGCAAGAAGGCTCACTGAAAACTCTTGGTGATACATTTGATTATATAGTGATAGAAAGCGTTGTGAGGCCGGGCATAGTGGCTCATGCCTATAATCCCAGCACTGTGGGAGGCCGAGGCGGGTGGATCACATGAGGCCAGGAGTTCGAGACCAGCCTGGCCAACATGGCGAAACGCTGTCTCTACTAAAAATATTTAATACACAAATTAGCCAGGTGTGGTAGCACATACCTATAATCCCAGGTGGTTGAGACACAAGAATTATTTGGACCTGAGAGACAGAGGTAGCAGTGAGCTGAGATTGTGCCACTGTACTCCAGCCTAGGTGACAGAGCAAGACCCTATCTGAAAAAAACAAAAAAAAGAAAATGTTATGGAAGACTCCAAAGCCAAGACCTGAGGTACCCTGACCCTCCCTTCCTTTCCCCCACAATCCTTTCCTGAACCTTAACTTCTTGCCCCCAGAAAAGCTGATCTTTTTTTTTTTTTTTTTTTTTTTTGAGACGAAGTCTTGCTCTGTCGCCCAGGCTGGAGTGTAGTGGCGGATCTCGGCTCACTGCAACCTCCATCTCCCAGGTTCAAGTGATTATCCTGCCTCAGCCTCCCTCATAGCTGGGATTACAGGCACCCTCCATCATGCCCAACTAACTTTTGTTGTTGTTGTTGTTCTTTCGTATTTTTGTAGAGACGGGGTTTCACCATGTTGGCCAGGCTGATCATGAACTCCTGATCTCAGATGATCTGCCCGCCTCAGCCTCCCAAAGTGCTGAGATTACTGGCATAAGCCACTGCACCCAGCCAAAAGCTGAACTTTTAAAGGGACTGCTCCAGCCTTCTGCACCTTTGTGTGACCGTTGCGTCCTCCCCCTTTCCCTGAGTGTGTTTACATTTTAACCTTGAGCTCTGATTGTAGGATGGAAGGCAGGGAGCTGGTTGAAAGATTTTTAGAGATAGGCAGAGGCTCTTTCCTGGCGTTTCTGAAATATCTGTCCAGAGATGGCCCCCACCTAGAAGACCACTCTCCAGGGAGGAATTAAGGAACATGGTCTTGCCTCTGGAAAATGTGGGCATGGCCCAGCTGGAACTCTGGGTCCCTCATCAGTAAATAGGGACCCTGGTGCCCACCTCCATAGTATGCTAGTGGGACGTCTTCCAACAATGCCAGTATTCATAGGCAGCCTCCTAGTGCCTGGGCTTTGCCTCCCAGGGTGGTCGATGCAGACTTCCTGGTGAGATAGAGTGAAAATGAGCAGTTTTCAGGGGAGGGGCCTTTCTCTTTTGGAATTATCACTTGTGCCACCTCTGAGGACTAGAGCTGAGGCTCAGCCCCCCGGTGCAGATATGATAATGCTGCAGAGGAAGAACTCCCATGTGTCAGCCCGGGGGAGCCGTGTTCACCTCCGGTGGCTGGAGACAAAGATGGGGCGCAGTTGGCAGGGGAGAGCTGGGCCATGAACAAGCTCAGGCCTGCTGTCAGGGGCCCTGAGTTTTCAGTGCCTACCTGCCACGTAGAGATATGGCAAGATAGTTCCTTCTCTGGGCCTTGGCTGTCTAATCTGGGGGATTTTGGTGGTTTTCAAACTTTTGGTTAATCAGCAGAACTTTTTTTTTTTAACCCCCAAATGAAAGCTTACGTATGGGAGACAAAGCAGGCAAAAGCAGAAGTGCTGAGGCTGGGGCGTCTTCTTTGTCCCAGGGACCCTTTCTGGGCTGTTAGGAAAACAGTTTGAAACAAACACTGAATTTCAGAAGTTACACGCTGTCCTTTTGGTTGCCGGCAAAGTGGGATTGTTAAATTGGTTGCTAACATTTTAAGATTAGGACGTTTGCTCCCTCTTTCCAAAAGTCATGAGATACAGCAGTTTGGGGCCTGAACTCACTGTCCCCAAAGCTGTGTGGTGGTGGCCCCCTTTTCCTAGAGGGTGGGAGCTGCTGGAGGAGGGGGCCCCTCTGCCACCCTCCCATTTGCTCTGCTCCACAGCCTCTGCTGAGCTTCTGGAGGCCATGGGGTTTGTGAACTTTGGTTGGGTTAACCCTTGGAGCTGAGATGCTATTTGAAGTTTATCATCTGAAGAGAATAAATTACTCTTCTCCACTCGCCCGGGGGCCCAAGAGAGAAGAAAAAAGATTATGCTTACAAAAGAAATAATTAATTTAGATGAAAAGAGGATCTATTTTAGCAGCCTGCTGAGGACATCTGTACTGACTTCTTTGGGGGGAATCTTTGAGAATCGAAGCCATGTCTTCTGAGTGAGTTAGCAAATGTTAGGGACACTTTCAAGTCATTGAAGCATTTCACTTGGTCTACTGACACATTGTCTCAGAGTTTCAGATAGCCCTGGGCCATGCTAGCACCCGATCCCAAAGTTCCAGCCAGCAAGAGATTTTACAATAGGATATAGTCATGTAGAACAGGTTTCCTCCAGCCAGCATCTCATTGCCTTTTGAGGAGAGGGGGAAGAGGAGAGGGGGAAGAGGAGAGGGGGGAGGGAGCAGTCATCTTCTGCTGTCTCCATGGCTTACCAGAAGCAGAGGAGAACTGAGATTTCTCCCACAAAGACCCAGCCCCTAAGATTTCCAGCTTTTTTTCCCTTTGCTTTGATCCTACCTCATCCTAATAAGTCCACGAGGAAAAAGGAACCCAGCTTTTATTGGAGGGTAGATCTCTGGTTTAATTTGTTGCATATTGCAATGTAAGTATTCTTCCGTCTTTTTTTTTTTTTTGAGACAGAGTCTTGGTCTGTCACCAGGTGCCAGGCTGGAGTATAGTGACGCGACCTCGGCTCACTGCAACCTCCGCCTCCCAGGTTCAAGCAATTCTCCTGCCTCAGCCTCCCAAGTAGCTGGGACTACAGGTGCGTGCCACCACGCCCAGCTAATTTTTCTGTATTTTAGTAGAGACGAGGCTTCACTATGTTGGCCAAGATAGTCTTGATCTCTTGACCTCGTGATCCGCCCACCTTAGCCTCCCAAAGTGCTGGGATTATAGGCGTGAGCTGCCGCGCCCAGCCTTAATATAAGTATTTTTCAATGTTGACACATTGTTTTTCGTAGTTCATGATCCTAAGTGGCAGTGTAGCGTTCCATGCTGTAGATGTGCCGTGGCTGCCTAACCTGTTCCCCTGCTGGGGGACATTACTTCTGTGTTATTATGAATAGGACTGCGATGAACATCTTCATCTGGTTTGTGAACTTTTTAGTGCTGTGTTAGGAAATCTTAGATACAAAGTGCATACGATCAGGGGGACTGATAGCCTTCTAATTTGATCAGAGTTCGGTTGGTATGGGTTCAGAATGTTTGTGTTGTAGTCTTTCCCTTTTGGGGCCCTTTCGCTGTTGCTAGTTACCCTTTAACCCTGACTCTATCTGGTCTTGTCTTTTTTTTTTTTTAATTCTTTACATTTCCCTACACAAATTACCCTGTCTTTTGTTTTGCCCAAGCTATTCCCTGTCATGTTTTCTTTTCTTTTTTGAGAGGTGGGCTTGCTCTGTCACCCAGGCTGGAGGGCAGAGGTGTGATCTTGGCTCAGTGCAACCTCCACCTTTTGCCAAGGCTCAAGTGATTCTTGTGCCTCAGCCCCCCCGAGTAGCTGGGCCTACAGGCGCACGCCACCACACCTGACTAATTTTCTGTTTTTAGTAGAGATGGGGTTTCACCATGTTGGCCAGACTGGTCACGAACTCCTGACCT
The DNA here is from genome assembly GCA_036589455.1 of Ateles fusciceps. Lineage (NCBI taxonomy): Eukaryota > Metazoa > Chordata > Mammalia > Primates > Atelidae > Ateles > Ateles fusciceps. The sequence continues at coordinate 4,366,846 of JAZHEH010001386.1, read as the reverse complement.
CAGGCAATCTTCCTGCTTCGGGGCTTCATGAAGTGCTGGGATTACAGGCCTGAGCCACTGTGCCCAGCCTCCCTGCTGTCTTTTCATATCCCCTTTCCTACGCATCCTGCTAGTGCACAAAGAGGCCATATCCTTTTATTCTAGGTCCTGAGTCCTTTCCCTCACTTCAGCTGACAGGCCTTCCTCATAGCTCCACACCTCAATCGGCCCCTGGATTTGTCCAGAAAAGCACTGACCATCCTTTCCCCTGACCACCTCCCAAAGGGCCTCCTCCTGTCTAAATTAGAGTGCCCACCCAACCTGTCCTATTTGCCTCTTAGTTTCTTTTCTCTCTGAAGCCTTCAGAGCCCACAGAACTGCCCCCAGCACCGACCTGCAGTTCAGACCTGGAGGTCTTCCCTTCTCCCATGGATGCTCATAGTACCAAACCCTCCCTGTCCTGGGACTTTGGAATTTGCTACATTATATCCAGAGAATCTGCTTGATCAAACTGCTCCTAAGTCTGGGTCCCTTATCAAGCCACAGGGACTCTGAAGAGTCTCCCATCTCCTGGGGAGAGGGTGATGTGGGGAGAGTCACAAGGCCCTGTGTCTAGTCCTGGTAGAGCTCCTTCAGGTCAGCAAGGCTCCAGCTCAGAAAATCAGGAGGCAGCTGGGTGTGATGGCTCACACCTGTAATCCTAGCACTTTGGGAGGCTGAGGTGGGAGGATTTCTTCAGCTCAGGAGTTCAAGAACAGTCTGGGCAACATGGTGAAACCCCCATCTCTACAAAAAACACAAAAATTAGCCAGGCTGGGTGTGGTGGCGTGTGCCTGTAGTTCCAGCTACTTGGGGTGAGGGCTGAGGCGGGAGGATCACTTGAACCCCAGAGGTAGAAGCTCCAAGTGAGCTGAGATTGCACCACTATAGTCCAGCCTAGGTGACAAAGTGAGACCCTGACTTAAAAAAAGAAAAGAAAAGAAAATCAGGAGGCAGGAACATTCCATTGAGCACCTCTTAGCTCAGCTCTCTGCTCGTTTCAAAGAGAAAGACCTCAGCAGTTTTAGGGGAGCTTTGTTAATGTGGAAGCCCCTGGTTCACTGGAGAAATTGTGTCATTTGTGCAAATGGACCCAGCCATCACTAACTCATAAACCGTCTATAGCAAATGTGCTCATTCATTGTAAAGACTAGGATTTGACTAAAATTTTTGTTTCTTCTCTCTTCCATAGGGTGGTCCAGGCGGTTCTAGCACTGGATTTGGAAACTTTGAGGAAATTGGGCCCCTTGACAGTGATCTCAAACCTCGGAAAACCACCTGGGTACCGTGAGGATGGCCCTGAGCTAAACCTTGCCCCGTGGCCTCTCAGAAGCCCTGCCCAACTCCGGGAGGGGCCACAAATGTAGCAGTCCCTCCCCGCCCTTTTCCTCTTCCTGTGATTACTGAGGCCATGGGCACTTGTCCACAGGCCTCCTTTCTGGCCCAGCTTCTCCCATTTCTCAGAACAGCTTATCCTACACCAGTCTGCCTCGCTTTCTCCAAGGCAACCCCTCTCTCTAGCTGCCTTTGAAAACTTACTACAGCAGACACCTGCGTTACCCACACTGGCCATCTCTGCGTCTCAGACGCCAGGCCTCCAGTCCTTTTCTCTGTCTCTCCTCTCCTCCTACTTGTATCTTGACTTCCCCTTTCGATGTCTCTCTTGCTCTCCTTCTCACACCTCCCCCTCATTCTTAGTGTCTCTTCCTCTCCCTCACCCCTCTGTGGTCAGCTCCCTTATCATCTCCCTTTGCAACCTTGCCACACCCAGCCTTGGGTCAGTTCCACTGTCCAGCTGCTCAGCCCCAACGCCCAGGCTGCCAAAGGGCAGAACTACGTGCCCGCTCTAGGGCTTCTGCACAGCATGGGCCCCGCTCGGGGCTTGCGGCCGTTCCTCTCTCTGTGCTGCACCTATTGCTATGAATGTTCTCCACTTCCTCAGTGCTCCTCCTCCAGCCTCCCTCTCACATCACGAGCTAAGCTTTCCGGTCTTCCTTAAGTGTTTCCTACTCTCACCTCAGGGTCTTTGCACACACTGTCCTCCTGGCCTGGGCCTTTCCTGTACTAGGTCCAAACAGAAGTCTCACTTCCAGGAGTGGTTGCAGAGTCATGCCCTACCTCCACCCTCACCCCGCCCCCCCGCTTATCCCCAAGTCATAGAACTAAAGAGGCCACATGAGTGAGGAAACCACAGTCCCAGTCCTGATGCTGCCACTACCTGTCCGATTTTGACCTTGGACACATCCTGGGCTCTTTCTGGGCTTTAATTTCCTCATCAGGAAGGGACGTGCCTGGACTGTGTCATTATCAAGGATCTTCTCATATGTAAATCTTATAATTCTCAACCTCTTTGGAAAAGGTATGGGAATAAATTCTGTGCTTGCAGTGTACAGGGAAGCCAGACCAATGTGGAAATGGGATTCATTTCTAAGAACACTGATGCGTGTTCAGTCTTTGAGTGTACCTGGCTTCTTCGAGTTAGTGCATAGACTGTCCCTGCATGCTTCTGTCTGCACTAGTGTATTGCATTCAGTACATTTGTATTGTGTAAAAAGCAACAGCCCAGATTATTTGATCCCCATGTGTGTGTTAATTTTTCCTTCTTGCCTCTCCTTTTTTTTTTTTTTTTTTGGCCTTTCTTTCTTATTTTTTTCTATGTTCCTGTCCCTTATTTTTTAAAAATCTCTTTTAGCAGCAAGGATATTATCACCACACTGGTATCCTCACATGTGGTTTTGCTGAGCTAATATAAAATGATCCAAAGATAATTGGTGACCAAATGGCTGACTGCAACATTTCATTTTCCTCTGTGGCACATAGCTCCAGGCTGCCAGTCTCCTATTTGTGGATAATCCTGTGGGCACTGGGTTCAGTTACGTGAATGGTAGTGGTGCATATGCCAAGGACCTGGCTATGGTGGCTTCAGACATGATGGTTCTCCTGAAGGCCTTCTTCGATTGCCACAAAGAATTCCAGGTAAGCAAACACTCAGGAACAGCTAAGTAAAGGGCTGGCAATAGCAACTCTGCATCTATCCGCACAGATGTGAACTTCCTCTGGAGTTTAATGCCTAGCTGATTTCAGAGAAAACCTTTTTATTCCCAGTATTGGGTTGTGGAATTTGGTTTCTGTCATCTCTAAACTTGATATTTAACTTGAAAGAATGACCCTGGAGTGAGCATTCTAATCAGATGCAATAAGCAGATACGGAGTGGCGGGGGAGGAAGACAAAGCAGATTTGTTTTTTCTGGCCATTACGTGCAGTAGAAATTTGAAATTAATTTGTGTGACTCAAAAAGCAATCAAGATCGTTAATTCTGTGTAAATTCCTTTTCTTGCTAGACAGTTCCATTCTACATTTTCTCAGAGTCCTATGGAGGAAAAATGGCAGCTGGCATTGGTCTAGAACTTTATAAGGTAATGGAAAATAACTTTGTTGTTATAGTTTTAGACAGAAAATCAATTATATTACTTTTATATACTCACATGATATTAAATATACTTTGAATAGGGCCAGGTACGTGCATAGTAAGATTAAATCTGTAGCAGTAACCATGAAAAGTTTTTAAAAGAAGACTGAAGATTGCCCTACTAGAGTATAAAGCACGAGTGAGTAAAAGAATGTGGTACTGACATAGCAACAGAGATGAACTGCAACAGGATACAGAATCCAGAAACACACACATATATATATGTATGTGAATCTTAGATTTGTGTCATATGTATACATGATCATATATAAATATAGATGACATTTCAAATGATTGGGGCATGGATAGAATGTCAATAAATGTTATGGAGACAAATGTCTATCGCTTTGGAAAATAGAAAAGTTGTATTCTTGCCTTGTGTAAAACATCAATTCTGGGTAGATTCAAATCTAAACATAAAAGTCAAAATTAGGGCAGGGTGCAGTGGTTTACGCCTATAATCCCAGCACTTTGGGAAGCCGAGGCAGGAGGACTGCTTATGGCCAGCAGCCTGGGCAACATAGAGTGACCCTGTTTCTGCAAAAAAAAAAAAAAAAAAAAAGAAAAAGAAATTAGCTGGGCACAGTGACTCCTGGCTGTAATCCCAGCTACCTGGGAGGATGAGGCGGGAGGATTGCTTGATCTCAAGAAGTTGAAGCCTCAGTGAGCTGTGATCATGCCACTGCACTCCAGTCTGGGAAAGACAATGTGCTAGTAGAAAAATTGGCAAAGACAAATGTGGACAAGTAATTTATAGAAGAAATATAAACAGCCTTTGGACGTGAGAAAAATCTTCAACTTTTATTAGTAAGCCAAGTCCACGAGATTTGTAAATATCTCCCATTCAAGTACTAACCAGGCCCAACTCTGCTTAGCTTCCGAGATCAGACGAGATCGGGCACGTTAGGGTGATATGGCCGTAGACGAGATTTGTAAATATATAAAAGACTCATAACACCCTGTTTTGGTAAGAAGTCGGGGGAAATAAGTGCTTTCGTACACTTTTGATGGGAATACAAACTGGTAAATTTAAAGGGTAAATTTGACAATATCTGTCAATTTTTTAAATGTATGTGCCATTTGACCCAATAAATGTCCTATGGGAATACTTACACATATGTATATGTCAGAGTGTAGGGCTGTTGGGCCCCCACAGGGTTGTGGGGTGTCCCTTATTCTGTGCTGAGGTGCAGGATCTGAGAAGTAAAGAGACAGGACGCTGAAGAACTGGTGAAGAGCATCTGGACTCGGGGGGCCATGCCACCTGTGAGCGGAGATCAGTTGGGGGCCCTAAATGCCCAGAAGCATCTGTATTTATTAGGTACAAGTAGGGGGCAGGGTCGTGAGTGAGGTCATCATCTATAGGCTTAGTAATAGGGCATACACAATCACGTGAGTTACAAGTGAGGGGCCACCCCATTATGTCACTTGGGCAAAGAGGTGGGCCGTGCGCAGTAGGGGGCCGTGCTGTGTGCAGTAGTAGAGGGTCATGTACATAAAAGGGATCCACCCCCATTAGGTCACCGAGGCAAGGAGGTGGGCTATGTGCAACAGGTGTCGTGTGCAACACTTCATATCTGGGGGCTGGAGACTTCAAAGGATTTCTAATAGAAGGATACTATAAGCCAATGCAGTGGGAGCTGACAGACTTGTGCTCTTCTCTTAAGATATTTATGGGAGGATGATTTGAGCTAGCACAGAAGCGAGAAAAGACTGACAGGGCGTATAGCCGCAGTGACTGGTCACCCCAGAGGGGTTCTTCTCCCTCGGTTATTTCCAGGATCTCAGGCCTGAGGCCTACTTTCCACAGGAACTGGATGCAAGGTACTACAACTCCTTTATCAGGAGGAGAGGCACTTGCTCCAAGCCTGCCATACAGCGTATGCCCTTTCAGGCAGAGACGCCACTGCCTGGGTCTTTGGTTCTTGTCCTGATCTGGCTGTTTTCCTATGTACTGCTTCCGTTCTGTGACCGCTCTAGGCATTCTTCCTGCTACAAACTTCTATATGATTATATGGAAGGATTCTATAAATCAGCACTAAATGTGTCAGTACAGCTCCGACTATAATACCTATATGATTATATAGAAAGATTATATAGAACTAAGTATGCTAGATACAAGTATTAAGTATGATTATATAAGCTGGATATATGTAAGCAGTAAGTTGTACTTCAGGCACTAATTCTATAAACTAATATATGATTATATGTAAAGGATTATATAAAGGAAATAGCTGAGTAATAACACTATAAACTAAGATATTCTTCAGGCAGTAATTGTACCTGGGGTCTGGACAGTTCTCCTTCCTCGGTGCCCATGGAGGGTGTTACCCACATCAGAGAGTGTTTATTATGCCATTGTTTGTAATTTTCATAAACTGAAAACAGCTGGATGGCTGTCAGCAAAGGATTGCTTAAATAAAGTAGGTACATGTTTTCAAGATGAAATGCTTTGCAGCCATCATAAAGAATGGATCCGGCCGGGCATGGTGGCTCATGCCTGTAATCTCGGCACTTTGGGAGGCCGAGGCGGGGGATCACTTGAGGTAAGGAGTCTGAGACCAGCCTGGCCAACATAATGAAACTCTGTCTCTACTAAACATACACAAATTAGCTGGGCGTGGTAGCACATGCCTATAATCCCTGCTACTAGGGAGGCTGAGGCAGGAGAATTGCTTGAACCCAGGGGGTGGAGGTTGCAGTGGGCTGAGATTGCACCACTGCACTCTAGTCTGGGTGACAGAAGGAGACTCTTTCTAAAAAAGAAAAGAATGGATCCCAGCACTTTGGGAGGCTGAGGTGGGAGGATTGCTTGAGATCAGGAGTTAAGAGATCAGCCTGGACAACATAGTGAGACCCCCGTGTCTACGAGAAGAGAAAAAGAAAGAATACAGAGAGCTGTATTACTGAGTGTGGAAAGTTACCTTTGGGTATTAAGTTATGGAACACTATGAGATACTCTGTAAATCAAAAACAGTTCCATATGTGGAGATACATATGCATGCTGTGAAGGCAACCAGAAGCGTTAGAAGGATACACGACACACTTAACTGCAGTCAGTTGGTGAGTGTGAGGGCACAGGTGAGGCAAAGTAGAAGACTTTCACATTTTCTTCTGTCTCCTGTGTTTGAATATCACTGTGCTTAAATGAGGGTTTTTAAAAAAAAAAATATTTATTCATTTTTTTAAAAAACTTACAGAAGCAGCATATGTACACTATAGAATATTAGAAACTATAGCAAGCATAAATTAAAAATGAAAGCTTCAGCTTCCCACCTGATGGAGATCACTATAGTTAGCACCTGAGTGTCTGTTTTTTTTTTTTTGAGACAGAGTCTTGCTCTGTCATTAGGCTGGAGTGCAGTGGCACAGTCTTAGCTCACTGCAACCTCTGCCTCCTAGGTTCAAGTGATTCTCCTGCCTCAGCCTCCTGAGTAGCTGGGATTACAGGCATGTGCCACCACACCCAGCTAATTTTTGTATTTTTAGTAGAGATGGGGTTTTACCATGTTGACCAGGATGGTCTCGATCTCCTGACCTCGCGAACTGCCCGCGTCGGCCTCCCAAAGTGCTGGGATTGCAGGCATGAGCCACCATGTCCAGCCTTACAGCTTTCTATTTTTGTGTACATTTATAAATAATTGTTTAGCTGAATGAGATCATATTATACATACTATCTTTAGCCTGCTTTTTTCAATCAGAAGTTCTCAACTTTCCATTTCTGTAAATTTTAATCTCAAATATTCAGACTTTTTTTTTTTTTTGAGAGAGGGTCTTGCTCTGTTGCCCAGGCTGGAGTACAGTGGCATGATCTTGTCTCACTGCAGCCTCTGCCTCTGGGCTCAAGCAATCCTCCTGGCTCAGCTTCCCAAGTAACTGGGACTACAGGCAAACACCACCATGCCTGGGTAGTTTTTGTATTTTTTGTAGAGATGGAGTTTTGCCATGTTGCCCAGGCTAGCCTCGACCTGCTGGGGTCAAGGGATCCTCTGACCTCAGCATCCTGAGTAGCTGGGACTGTAAGACACAGGCCACCATGCCCAGCTAATTTTTAAATTTTTTGTAGAGATGGGGTCTCACTACATTGCCCAGGCTGGTCTTGAACTCCTGGGCTCAAGCAATCCTCCTGCCTCAGCTTTCCAAAGTGTTGGGATTACAGTGGGAGCCACCACACCTGGCCTGAGGCCGTTTCTTGTTTCCTCTTTCAGGCCATTCAGCAAGGGACCATCAAGTGCAACTTTGCCGGGGTTGCTTTGGGTGATTCCTGGATCTCCCCTGTTGGTAAGTATGGCATTTCCAGGCATTTCTTCACTCCCCTTTTGCCCATCCTTTCCTGGGGTTTGGGGCTGTGTTGTCCATATCAAAGAGCTAAGCAGCAGAATGTTCTGGGCCCTTAGAGGAAGTGTTTGCTGCATCCAAGAACTATAGGGACAGAGTACCTACCATGGACCACTCAGGGCTGAACTGCATTTTCTTAATTTGATTCTCACAACAAAAGGATCAAATGTTATAACTGGAGGCATTCTGAAGACTCAGAGAGGTCACAAAATGTGCCCTCTGCCACACAGGTTGAGTGGCCTGGTCCGGATTCAAATCCAGGTCTTTATGGCTCTGTACAAAGGCAAATCTGTTTGTCATCCTGCCCCTCTACTTCCCTGACGCTGACATAAGTGTTTGGGACCCATCTGTTATGCATATTGATGGCAAGACAAGGTTATCATCTGGTCTTGCAACTCAGAGGTGTGCGGTTTCGTCATTGAGCATCCGTGTTGCCAGCATACATAAGAGTTGTTTATGTTGCAGATACCCAGGGTGTGACTTCAGACATCTGAGACAATCATCCTGGTGGCGTGCACTTTAACATAGGATTTCTCAGCACATTTCCCACTGTGGGTCATACAGTTCCTTTTGTGGGAGGCTCTCCTATACAATGTAGGATATTATCAGTGACATTCTTGGCCTGTACTCAAGAGATGCTGGTAGCACCACCCAGTGTGACAACCAGAAATGTCTCCCTGGGGGCGAAACCATCCCTGATTGAGAACCATTTTCTAACCAAACAAAACATGATTTTTCCCTGCAGAGCAGAGGCTGCCTAGGGGCAAGGGAGGGAAATAAGTTGGAAAGGGACATGAAGGAACTATATCCTGATTGCTGGGGGTGGTTACATGGGCATATGCATTTATCAAAACTCTAAATGTACACTTGTGATTTGTGATTATGGCTCAGTGTTTTGTTTTTTTTTTTTGAGACGGAGTTTCGCTCTTGTCTCCCAGGCTGGAGTGCAGTGGCGCGATCTCGGCTCACTGCAACCTCTGCCTCCTGGGTTCAGGTGATTCTCCTGCCTCAGCCTCCCGAGTAGCTGGGATTACAGGCACACACCACCACGCCTGGCTAAATTTTTGTATTTTTAGTAAAGATGGGGTTTTACCATGTTGGTCAGGCTGGTCTTGAACTCCTGACCTCAGGTGATCCACCTGCCTCAGCCTCCCAAAGTGCTGGCATTATAGGCGTGAGCCACTGTACCCGGCCGGCTCAGTTTTTTAAAAATAATCATTTATAAAAGGTAATATTTCCCCCTAAAAAGTAGGGATTTGCTTGTTACAGAGCCATGTTCCCAGTGAATTCAGGATATTCTGATACGACTTGGAGTGGTTATTTCTGGCCGTCATGTTTGCCATCTGCAGGGTAGGACTGACATAGAACAAAACTGAGTCAGCATGAAGAGGAGGGCTACTATTTGTTTATTTGTTTTTCCTTCCTGGATGTATCTTGTAGGACATCATAAAACTGCAGAAGCCTAGATCAGAAGCATGATAATACCTTGTCAGATACTGCTCTTTTGTTCATGTTGATGGCAAGACAAAGTCTCCATTAGGTCTTGCAACCCAGAGGTGTGCCGTTTCATAACTGAGCATCCTTATTGGGAGCACAGATAAGAGTTTGTTTATGACTCAGAATGCTGGCCCTCTCATTTCCTTATGGGGTCTCCTCAGTTTCACAATAGCACTAAGTACTTTGCATGTGCTAATTTCATGTAATCCTTACAACAACTCCATGGGACAGATGCTATTGTTATCCTAATTTTGTAAATGATGAAACTGAGACTCTGAGAGGTTAAGCAACTTTCTTAGAGTCACCCAGCTAAATGGTAGAGCTGGGATTCAAATCCAGGCAGCAGACACTGGAATCTAAGCAACCTAACTACCTTGTTACACTCTCTTTCCAAGATCAGTAAGTTTTGCTTCCTGGCTTTGCAAGTGTTATTCATCCTGTTTGGAATCTACCTGTTTCTCCTTGCCATGACCCACTTTACCTTATGAAACTATTTGTCCGATTGTAATCCATCCTTCCAGATCCACTTAAAGTATTGCCTCTCTATCCCAGAAACATCGGTTTTTGAGGGAGAAGTATTGTTAATTTCCATGAACAATTGTTAATTGCTTGCTAGGTAGTAGATACCATGCTAGGTGGTAGGCAAAGATACACAGATATGCCCCTGGACTTTAAAAAGGTCTTGATCTGCTCTGTCACTAAGTGCATACGACCAGCTCAGTATGGTAACCACTTGCCACATGTGACTATATACATTTAATTATAATTTTTAAATACAATTTCAGTTTTTCAGTGGTACTCTCCACACTTCATGTGCTCCATAGACACATGTGGCTATTGGCTAGCATTTTGGACTGCACAGACATAGAACACTTCTATCACTGCAGAAAGTTCTATTGGACCATGCAGACCTGCTTCAAAGGTTGGTAAACAAGGGCCCACGAGTCAAGTCTGCCCTGCCGCCTGTTCTGGTAAATAAGTTTTTTATTGGAATGCAGCCATGCCTGTTCATTTACATACTGTCTATGGCTGTTTGGAGGCTGTAAGAACAGAGTTGAGTACCAGCAACCGAGATAGGCTGGCCTACAGGGCCAAAATTATTTCCTATCTGTCCCTTTATAGGAAGTTTACCGATCTCTGGCCCAGATCAAGCAGGAAATAGGATGCATTGGAGAACTGCAACCAATCCTGTGTTTCAAGGACTGTGCCTTCAGCTAAGGCACAAGTTTGAAGGTTAAGCTGGAGAGGTGATAAACAGTTAGGCCACGGAAGTCCTGGTGTGCCTGCGTGTCTCAGAGCGTGCTCTAAAGAATACCAGTGCGGGCTGGGCGCGGTAGCTCGCACCTGGAAACGCAGCACTTTGGGAGACCAAAGCAGGCAGATTGCTTGACCTGAAAAGTTCGAGACCAGACTGGGCAACATGGAGTTAGTTCCTGGAGAGCTAAGATCATTTGAAAGCTACTTTGAGATACTTTGCCTTAAGGAGCCATTGAATGCTTTTAAGCTAAGGAGAGACATAATCACATGTGCTTTGTAAGTTGAGGTCCTCGATTCTTTGTTGGCATGTCTTTCAATAGCACTTGTCTTACCTAGTGATACAGTATTTAATAGTTGTGAGCTTGTCTAAACCAAGGTCAACTACTGTTCTCTTTGAGGACAGGCGTTGTGTTACTTACATTTATATGTTCTCATGCTCTTTGCTGCCTCCAGATCCTTAGTAAATTCTCAATATGTCTGTGAGATGGGAATGAGCCAATTGGCAATGTAGCCCCTTGTGTTGTTGCAAACTCGTTAGTCATCTCCCTTATTGAGCTCCTTGGCAGAAGTTAGTATCTCCAAACTGGAGGAGCAAATAAGATGCAGAGCAGAAATGTGAGAGTGAGGAAATATTTTAAGCTGCCAGAAGGCCTAGAGGTCCACAGATAAGAGCGTCCACCTGCATACCTGCAGCCTGCCTGTGGGGGATGCTGTCACTGGCAATGACTCACTTGCTGGGCCAGTATCAGGCCAAATTAATGTGCCATTAGTCTTAAGAGTCAGCAGAAAAGCCCCCACACCCTCATCCCACTTTCTAGCCATTGAGATGTCAGCCTGCCTCCTGCATAGGTACAGGTGAGTTGAGGAGCCTTCCAATCCAAAGCCACCGGGTTCCTTGCTTCTCTCTGTTTCTTCTTTGGAGAGAAGCCAGTTAGGTTTGTCTTTGGAAAGACAGAGGTGTGACATACTTGATTTGTACATATGTGGTTTCCTTTAGATTCTGTGCTCTCCTGGGGACCTTACCTGTACAGCATGGTGAGTAGATGCACCTCTGTGCCCTCTGGGTAAACGCCCAGCTGATCTCTTCTGGCTCTGACCCCAGGAAGAGAGATGCTGGATGAGTTTGCCTGTGTGGTTGGCATAGCTTTTTAGGGACTGTTTATCCATATGAAGTTGGACACCCAAAGCAAGAGCTAGCCGCAGGGACAAACTGAAAGAAAATCACACATCACTTTTTTCCAGATATAAGAAATACATTTTTTCTTTTTTTTTTTTTTATTTGAGACGGAGTTTTGCTCTTACCGTCTAGGCTGGAGTGTAGTGGCATGATCTTGGCTCACTGTAACCTCCACCTCCTAGGTTCAAGTGATTCTCCTGCCTCAACCTCCCAAGTAGCTAGGATTACAGGCACTTACCACAGCGCCCAGCTAATTTTTTGTATTTTTAGTAGAGACAGGGTTTTGCCATGTTGGGCAGGCTGGTCTCGAACTCCTGACCTCAGGTGATCCACCCACCTCAGTTTCCCAAAGTGCTGGAATTACAGGTGTAAGCCACTGTGCCCGGCTAAGAAACACGTTTTTTCAGTTCCCTAAATTTTTATTACAAAAATTTTCAAATACGCAGGAACGTTGAAACATCACTGTGAATACCTACTTAGATTCAGTTAACAATTTGCTGTGTTTCCTCCAATGAACCTGTGCTTGTAACAATATGCTTTCCTATATAAGCTCCCATTCTCCTCCTTCCCCTCCTTCCCCTACCCCTCCCTCACTGCAGCAATATCAGACTGATGTTCCTCAGTAAAGTGGGTCTTTTTGCTGTTGGTTTACATTCCAGTCTCTTCTTGAAGACAAAGGTCTGGCAGAGGTGTCTAAAGTTGCAGAGCAAGTCCTGAATGCCATAAATAAGGAGCTCTACAGAGAGGCCACAGTGCTGTGGGGGGAAAGCAGAAATGATCATTGAACAGGTAAAAAGGGGACACACTCAGGGGCCAGCCTAGTTGGCTTTTTTTGGTGGGTACAGGGCCTGTGATTGGTGTTGTCAAACTTGGGGTCTATCCTGAGCCTCCCCCACATATCTGCAAATGATTGCATGCTAGACAATAAATCTGTCGGGTCTGAGCAGTGATGTCGTGGCTCCTTACAGAGTCAGAATCTGCAAGACTGAAAGCCACCCAGGCCTGCAAGATGTGCTTGTCCTTCACTAAATGTATGGATTCTGTAAAAAAAAAAAAAAAAAAAAAAAAAAAGATTGTCTTGCAGAGGTGAGTGCGTAGTTTGGAGACAACACATTCCCTTATTGGAGCCCTTGCCAATCAACATTCTGACTCCAGAGAGCCAGAAGGAAAGGATGCACTGGCCAGGGACTGGGAGTGTAGGACCCTCTGCAGCTCTGTTCTTTCTGTAAGTTAACACTGAGGCCCTTGGTTTTTCCCTGCAGGGCCTGATCACTGCTCATATGAGCTGCTCACCACTCCTGGGAGAGTGGGCTGGGCTGACACAGCTGGTTTCTGAGCCTTCAGAGCTGCATTTCTTTCTTTTTTGAGACCAAGTCTGGCTCTGTCGCCCAGGCTGTAGTGCAGTGGCCCAATCTCGGCTCACTGAAACCTCTGCCTCCCGGGTTCAAGTGATTCTCATGCCTCGGCCTCCAGAGTAGTTGGGACTACAGGTGAGCACCACCATGCCTGGCTGATTATTGTGTTTTTAGTTCAGAGGGGTTTCACCACGTTGACCAGGCTGGTCTTGAACTCCTGGGCTCAAGTGATCCACCTGCTTCAGCCTCCGGAAGTGCTGGGATCACAGGTGTGAGCCACCACGCCCAGCCACAGCTGTATTACTTTCTGATCCAAGCAGATTGGCAAAGTTAAAGCTGTCCTTAGATAAAGAGCCATGTTTTTTCTGTTTGGCAGTTTTGATGATAGAAAAACGAAACAACCGAACAAACTTTTATATTCCAGAACACAGACGGGGTGAACTTCTACAACATCTTAACTAAAAGCACTCCCACGTCTACAGTGGAGTCGAGTCTGGAATTCACACAGAGCCACCTAGGTGAGTGAACCTTGAAGCTTTTAGACCCTGCCTCAGCCTCCATGCAAAAAGAAACCTGTTTATTAAAAAAACCTTTATTAGCATGTAATTTGCATACCGTAAAATTAACTCATTGTAAGTGGTTTTCAGGATATTCCCAGAGTTGTGCAGTCATCGTCACAATCCAATTTTAGAACATTTTCGTCACCCCAAAGAGATCCCGCGTGTCTGCTTGCAGTCAGTTCTTCTCCCTCGCAACCACTCATCTGCTTTCTGTCTCTTTTTTTTTTTGAGACAGAGTCTCACTCTGTCACCAGACTGGAGTGCGGTGGCACCATCTCAGCTCACTGCCATCTCCGCCTCCCGGGTTCAAGTGATTCTCCTGCCTCAGGCTCGTGAGTAGCTGGGACTACAGGCGCATGCTACCATACCCAGCTAATTTTTGTATTTTTAGTGGAGACGGGGTTTCACCAGGTTGGCCAAGATGGTGTCGATCTTGACCTCATGATCTACCCTCCTCGGCTTCCCAAAGTGCTGGGATTACAGGTGTGAACCACCTCACTCAGCCCTCTATCTCTTTAGATTTGCCTTTTCTGAACATTTTATATGAATACAATCACACAATAGTCAGTCTTTTGCACTGGCTTCTGTCGCGTAGCATGGTGTTTTTGAAGTTTAGAAACCAGCTTCTGTACACCAAATTACAACATCAATTAAAGTCTGAATTTAGTCGTTTTCCAGCCAACTAAGAGGCATATAAAGGCTGCAGGATACCCTAGGTTCCACGTCCCAGATGATTCTCTTTGGCCGTTCTGGAGAATCCCAGTGGCCCCCAGTCTATAGAATGTAAGTCAGTACTATTACATTGGTGCAAAAGTAATTGTGGTTTTTGCCAGGTTTCAAGATTTATTAACTCACAACCAATTATGCATTATTTCCCTTCCCACCCAGCTCCCTACCAACTCCTTATTTTGAACCAATTTTGACAAATCTTTTTTTCCCCCTTTTCTTTTTTTAAGAGATAGCGTTTCACTCTGTTGCCCAGGCTGGAGTGCCATTGAAGTTTCGAAGTTTTGCCATTACTTTTTTTTTTTGAAATGGAGTCTTGCTCTGTCACCCAGGCTGGAGTGCAGTGGCGCGATCTTGGCTCACTGCAACTTCCACCTCCCAAATTCAAGTGATTCTCATGCCTCAGCCTCCTGAGTAGCTGGGACTACAGGTGCGCACCACCACACCTGGCTAATTTTTTGTATTTTAGTAAAGACGGGCTTTCACTATGTTGACCAGTATGGTCTTGATCTTCTGACCTTGTGATCCACCCACCTCAGCCTCCCAAAGTGCTGGGATTACAGGTGTGAGCTGCCGCGCCCTGCCACGCCGTTACTTTTAATGGCGAAAACCACATTTACTTTTGGACCAACCTAATAAGAAAGCCTCTCCACTTTCATTGTGATTCTGACTTCCTTCCTCCCGCTGGGGGTGAATCAAGGTGATGCTTTTCCTTTTCCAGCTGAATCTGAAACCCTCCCTCTTGCTGTACAGCATCCCCAGCAGCTTGGTAAAAGTGTCCTCTTGGTCTTACTTCCAGTCCTTTGACTCACCGTGTACCAGTTTGGTTTTAGTTCGTCTTTGTCAGCGCCACGTGAGACACCTACAACGAGATGCCTTAAGCCAGCTCATGAATGGCCCCATCAGAAAGAAGCTCAAAATCATTCCAGAGGATCAAACCTGGGGAGGTACTTATGCGACCTAATCAAGTGCCATTTGTAGAGTATGGGGAGAAAGAGGTGCAAATTCCGAGACCTGAATTTGTAGGATAGGTTTTGTTGGTGGTGATGATAGGTTATAGGTAAACCATGTTACTATCCACATGTTGTAGGTGAGCAAATAGATACAGAAGACAGTAAATGACTTATCAGGGCTGGATGCAATGGCTCATGCCTATAATCCCACCACTATGGGAGACTGAGTTGAGAGGATTGCTTGAGACCACAATTAAGCAACATGGCTGGGCATGGTAGCATGTGGCATGTAGTCCTAACTACTAGGGAGGCTGAGGTGGGAGGATTGCTTGAACCCGGGAGTTTGAGGCCACAGTGAGTTATGGTTGTGCTACTGCACTCCAGCCTGGGCAACAGAGTGAAACCCTGTCTCTTAAAAAGGGGAAAAAAAAAGATTTGTCAAAATTGGTTCAAAATAAAGGGTTGGTAGGGAGCTGGTTGGGGGAGAGAAATAATGCATAATTGGTTGTGAGCCAATAATTGCTGAAGCCTGGTATGGGTACACTGGAGCGTTGTACGCTTCTCTTTTGTATCCATTTGAAATTTTCCATAATAAAAAATTAAGATAAAAAAACGATATCCAAGGCCACAGTTGGTTGCAGATAAGATTTTGTGCCAAAGATCCTTCTTGCAGGATGTCATACATGCCCAGGTGGTTGGGCAGATTTTGACCAGCTCTCTCGCTGGCCTCCCCAGGCATCGATGCTGGATGTGGCCAAGCAGTACTGCATTCTGGTCTCAAGGCTGTGGTGAGGAAATAATGAAATCCTTAGAGACCAGGGCCAGGTAGAAATCTTGGATAAGTTCCTACTTAGTCCTACAGGGAGGCCTTGAGCAAGCAGAGATCCCAGGTTTCTGAAGGGAAAACACTCCAAGTTGAAGAGGGTTTTGTTTCATGTGTGTCCAGGATAACCCAGGATATGGGGTCAGTGGTCCTGCGGCTGCTGGGAGCCTGTGATTTGCTCCTGCTAGGAGCTTTCTCAGGGGACATGGGCCTCCTCTCCCAACCTGCAGTCACCAGAGGGCTCATTCTATCCCTGGTTTTTTCATTACCCCTGACTGCTGAGAGAATTTTAGAAATGAACAAAAATTAGTTAGCTCAAATAAAAAGAGCTGGGCATGGCCTGGCACGGTAGTGCATGCCTATAATCTCAGCACTTTGGGAGGCCGAGGCAGGAGGATCATCTGAGGTCGGGAGAAACCCTGTCTGTAACAAAAATACAAAATTAGCCTGGCGTGGTGGTGCACGCCTGTAATCCTAGCTACTCGGGAGGCTGAGGCAGGAGAATTGCTTGAACCTGGGAGGCAGAGGTTGTGGTGAGCCAAGATCGCGCCATGGTACTCCAGTCTGGGCAACGAAAGCGGAACTCCGTCTGAAAAAAAAGAGAGCTGGGCGTGGTGGTGTGCACCTGTAGTCTCAGCTACTTGGGAGGCTGAGGTGGGAGGATCGCTTAAACCTGGAAGGTAGAGGCTGCAGTGAGCTGAGATTGTACCCCTGCACTCCAGCCTGGGTGACAGGGTGAGACTCTGTCTCAAAAAAAAAAAAATTAATTAACTATTTTAATTAATTTTTTTTTTTTAAAGACTTCTTATCTCCCAGGGTAGTAATGAGGAAGAAATGGGATGTCACTTGTGGAATACCTCCTTGGCAGTGACTAGCAAATAATGCTGGCTGGCACTGTCATTGCTGTTGTTCAGTGTCACGATAATGCTGATGGGCCGGAGCCAGCAAGAGTGCGGGGCTCCCTAGCGTCTTGCCTGGGGCTTGTTATTCATTTGGCTTTCCTGAGGGCCAGCTCTGTTGGTTTAGGTTTGATCTGATTTATCACAATGTAGGCCCACTTGTTCAGGACTTGAAACTTGGCCCTGGTGTGACTCAAGAAAACAGAAAAACTGACATTGGCCCAAAGCACGATTCATTCCCTAAGTGTACCAGCCTAACGAGTATTTCCCCGGCCTCTGCCTCACTGTTTCCTTGGACAGTAGCCTATTCCAGGTGTCAATTCCGCATTTAAGATGGCGCCTGCTGTCATCACAAGCTCTCAAGAGAATGGACCACATGTGCTGTTTATGTGTGCCTTACACCTGACCAGTGGGCACAGATTTCTGGGCTGGTTCATCCCTGTTTGTGAAGCATCGGTACATTCAGTCGTTGTTCTGTGCTGAAGCGCAAGATGCTCTGGGCTAAAAGGTGCCTCTTGTTCTGGCAGATTCCAAGCTACTTCCTCTCTCTCCTTCCCCATGTGCAGGCCAGGCGACCAATGTCTTCATGAACATGGAGGGGGGACTTCATGAAGCCAGTCATTAGCATTGTGGACGAGTTGCTGGAGGCAGGGATCAACGTGACTGTGTATAATGGACAGCTTGACCTCATCGTAGATACCATGGGTAGGAATTGACTCTGAGGGACACATAGAGGCAGTTTTATGGGTTCAGCTGTAAGGGAACTGGCCTTGGACATGTCAGTCTTGGGGTGGGTAATGTTGAAATGCCAGGAGGAAAGCCATTTCCCATTATATCCATCTACCCCTGACCTTGATTCTCCAAAGAGTGGGGGAGCTACACAGGGCTGTGACCCCTCAGAAGCCTGGGCCTATCCAAGTTTTAGGGCCCGTAGGTAGAATTAAAAGAGCAACACCTGTCTCTACCACAAAACTTAAAAAGACGTTTTTCTGGCTATTAGGCAAATGCACTATTTAATTAAGGGAGAGCTTCATGTTTGTATGACATCACAGTTGATGTTAACCACTGCAAGGTGAATTAAAACTCAACCCTAATGACTCTGACCCTGAGGAGCCAGGGGAAACGGTCTTTGTGGAATCCCAACTACTGCCCTATCACCTACCACGTGTTTAATTTGCTCACTTCCAAATTAAATAGGGGCTGGTAGAAGCTCTGAGACAGGTTCTCTGAACTGCCAGGCTAATTGAGGCACAAGGTCTGGCGGACGTGACACGCCTCGTGAAACAAGAAGAACTGAATATTTTTGTGACTGGTAAGCAAGGGACCTCAAGGACCATTTGGAAAGCTGCTACATTTCTTCTGTGAACAGCCCGGTGACACTGTCTCATTCCTGACATCTCTCAGTCCTCCTCACAGGCCTGTCTGCCTCCATAGGTCCCCAGTTCCCCTCCTAAAGAGCAGGTGGCAGTGGGAAAGGCAGAGGCAAAAACAAGTCAGGCTTTGCAGCTGTTAGGTTTCTCCCAGCAATATAGGTTTCACTGGGAGTCAGAAATGCAGATGCTCAGGCCCCACCCTTATCTTCTGAATCAGAATTTGCATTTTAACAAGATCCTGCGTGAGTTTCATGCCTATTACAGTTTGGGAAGCACCAACATTTCGGACCTAGACTTTTTTCCTACTTTACCTAGCTGTTAATGCCGGGCCTTTCTCTTTGTCCTTCTCACCAGGTCAGGAGGCCTGGGTGCGGAAGCTGAGGTGGCCAGAACTGCCTAAATTCAATCAGCTGAAGTGGAAGGCCCTGTACAGTGACCCTAAATCTTTAGAAACATCTGCTTTTGTCAAGTCCTACAAGAACCTGGCTTTCTACTGGATTCTGAAGGCTGGTCACATGGTAAGAGAGAGCTTTTGTTCCAGACTTACCCAGGCGGGTCTTGTAAGAAGTACAAGGGCCGGGAGCGGTGGCTAATGCCTGTAATCCCAGCACCCTGGGAGGCCAAGGTAGAGCCCAGGAGTTTGAGACCAACCTGGTCCACATGGTGAAACCTTGTCTCTACAACAAATAAGAAAATTAGGCCAGACACAGAGGCTCATGCCTGTAATCCCAGCACTTTGGGAGGCTGAGATGGGTGGACCTCTTGAGCTCAAGAGTTCAAGACCAGCCTTGGCAACATGGCAAAACCCCATCTCTACTAAATATACAAAAATTTGCCAGATGTGGTGGCACACGCCTATAATCCCAGCTACTTCGCAGGCTGAAGCACAAGAATCACTTGAACCTGGGAAGAGAAGGTTGCATTGAGATGAGATAGCACCACTGCACTCTAACCTGGGCAACAGAGTGAGACTCTGTCTCAGAAAAAAACAAAAATTAGCCAGGCGTGGTGGTGCATGCCTGTAGTCTCAGCTACTCAGGAGGCTGAGGTGGAAAGATTGATTGAACCTGAAAGTTAGAAGCTGTAGTGAGCCAAGATCATACCACTGCACTCCAGCCTGGGTGACAGAGCGAGACCCTGTCCTGAAAAAAAAAGAAATACTTAGGGCTTGGGAGTGTTTTGAGTTCCCTAACAAAATTCCGCTATTAGTACTAGACACTGCTAACACAAGGGTGAGTGGTGCCCAGCCCCTGTCCTCTAGGAGCTCATGGTCTAGAGGCGGACAGGCAAGGAGACCGTCAACAGCATGGGGCGAGCAATGCTAACAGGGGGCTTGGCCCAGGGAAGGGTTCTCTGCCAGGCTTGCAGATCTGGAAGATGGTGCCCACGTGATGCATAGGAGTGAGTTAGGGAAAGAGGAGGAGGTGGGGAGCATGGAGAGCAGTGAATACGAGGTCCGGAGGAGCCTCAGGTGGCGAGGACTTGGAGTGGATACTGGTGGGAGGTGGCTGCGGAGGGGGAATTTGCATAGCACGCTAAGGAGTTCATACAGTAGGGCATCAAGGAGGGGTTTTAAGCAAAGGAGTGAAATTAACAGATTTGTCCAAGAAATACTGTTCTACCAGTAGAGGTCATGAGGCAAGCCTGGGGCCAAGGACCAGTCAATGAAGCTGTCAGGAAAATCCAGAAAGGAGGAAAGTGTATGGATTTGGTAAAGTGTAAAGAAGGGAAAATTGGCAGGACTTGGTAATTGTTTGGGGTAGAAAAGAATTCAAAGGTAGCTTCCAGGTTTCTGCTCCAGCATTGTGGTTTGGGATGGAGGCAGTTTGCACAAGCTGAGTTTGAATTGCCTGTAGAACAGAAGGCAGAAGAAGAACCTACAGATGAGACTGAGAAAGGAGCAACCAGACAAGTGAGAAGGGAGACCAGGATGCGTGGCATCCCCAAAGCAGGGAGGGGCCCACAGTGCCAAGAGAGAACTCAGGGGAAGGGCTGGAACGTGCGTGATGATGTGCTTACACCGATGTCCTTGGCACCTGTGTCGGTGAGATATTTTGGTGAGATGGCAAGGTCAGAAGCCAGAATGGAAAGCCTGGAGAAAATGAATGAGTAATGAGGAGAAGAGACAGCAACTTCCTTTAAGAAGCCAGAGAAAGCAGCCCACTTTTTAAAGATATTTAATCTAGGCTGGGTGCGGTGGTTCACACCTGTAATCCCAGCACTTTGGGAGGCCGAGGTGGGCAGATCACCCGAGGTCAGGAGTTCCAGACCAGCCTGGCCAACATGGCGAAACTCTGTCTCTACTAAAAATACAAAATTAGCCGTGCATGGTGGCAAGTGCTTGTAACCCCAGCTACTTGAGAGGCTGAGTCAGGAGAATCGCTTAAACCTGGGAGGCTGAAGTTGCAGTGAGCCGAGATCATGCCGCTGCACTCAGGCTTGTGTGACAGAGTGAGACTCCATCTCAATAAATAAATAAATAGACAATCTATTTGTTCTAAAGTGGGAACAAACAAGGCAGCAGGGCACAGAGGGGGAGAGGGCATCTCTCAGCATCTGAGTACCTTCAATATTGACAAAAAAAACAAACAGGAAGTCTTAGAGCAATGCACTGTTATAGGTTGAGCACCCCTTATCTGAAATGTTTGGGACCAGAAGTGTTTCAGATTTTGGAATATTTGCATATGCATAATGAGATATCTTGGGGATGGGACCCAAGTCTAGACAAGAATTCATTTATTATGTTTCCTATACACCTTATACACATAGACTGAAGGTAATTTTGTACGATATTTTAAATAATTTTGTGCATGAAGCAAAGTTTGTGTGCATTGAATTATTAGCGAGCAAAGGGTGGCTAAAATAGCCACTTCAACCAATCTGTGGTTATTGGACATCATATTATTTCTAACTCCAAATTCATATGTTGCTAATAAGCAATCATTTTCTTGCACGTAGTCACACAAAAGTACTTCCGGTAAGAAATACAACATACTGTTAATACGGTGGAAAAATGTGTGTTCGTCGTAACTGAGCAGCACAGTAGTGT
Source organism: Ateles fusciceps (assembly GCA_036589455.1). Classification (NCBI taxonomy): domain Eukaryota; kingdom Metazoa; phylum Chordata; class Mammalia; order Primates; family Atelidae; genus Ateles; species Ateles fusciceps. The sequence continues at coordinate 4,345,351 of JAZHEH010001386.1, read as the reverse complement.
CACCAGAATACCGTGTCACCTGCTAGACAGCAGCAGCAGCAAACGACAGCAGCTTTTGGTCTCTGCCTACAATGCTGTGTTTTGATGAAAAGGTTACTGTACTGTACCGTAACCCCCTTGGGGATGCAGAAATAAACTGTGTGTTGTACGCCTGCATTTTGAATGCAACCCCTGATGCGGCCAGGTGTGAAATGTTCCACTTGTGGACTCACGGTGGTACTCAGAAAGATTAGAATTGTGGAGCGAGGGCCATTCAGCCTCCATCTTCCAAGACCAATTTTGCCAAAAAAAAAAAAAAAAAAAAAAGAATTGTGGAGCATTTTGGCTTTTCCAGTGAGGGATGCTCAGCCTGCACTAGAGAGAAGTCCCTGCTGAGGCTGGTAGGAAGGCGTGGGACAAGCCAACCACACGCTCATGTACTAGAGTTCAGACCTGTTTCCTCTTGGTTTGTCACATATAGAACAACACATCAGCTGGGGACGGGCTTAAAATAGCCCTCAGAGACTGTTATTAAGTCGTCCCTAAACCACTTCCCCTTTCGTTGATTAAATGTCATTTTAGGATGCCCCACCGTGCTTGTGCCTCCTGGGGACTCTTGTCGGAAAAGTCAAGGATGGGTGTGCGTAGAGAATCATGGGGCCAGGGAATTGCAGAATGGGGAGACCATATACTCCACTCCTGTCTGTATAGGGGAAAAACTGAGGCCTCTGCCCTTCCCCTTTTGATGGTGTGTGGGAAGGAAATTTTAAAGGGCTTGTTCTAAAAATCTGAGAGAAAACAAAAGAAACTTGAATAGCAATGTGACAATCAGATTTCATTTAAAGGGCCCTGTTTGTATTGTTTGCAGCTCTCTCCTGTGAGCTTCCTTCTCAGCCATTTCTCCATTTTCAATCTGGGATCCCTGCCAGACAGACTCCTTTAAAATGCTGAGAATCCTCCTTCTTCCTTGAACAGCCTAGGTCTCAGTATCATGAGCCTGCCCCTTACCAAGAAATCAGTAGATCAGTCTCAAATGGAGTAGAAGGTTCTTGTGTAAATGCTGACCTCTCCAGGTCCTTGCTACCCAGCCCAGTCAGTGCGTAGAAGAGCTTTCTTCTAGGAGTGCAGGAGTCATTTCCAGGAAGGACTCTCTCTCTCTAGGGATGTGCCCAGGTGTCTGCACAGGTTGCTGTCACAGAGCTGGCTCCCTTCTGGGAGCAAGGTTTCAGGATGTTGCCTCTGACCCCAGCCCCAGGAATAGCACCAGAAGCACTAACTCAGATGTTGCTTGCTTCTAGGTTCCTTCTGACCAAGGGGACATGGCTCTGAAGATGATGAGACTGGTAACGCAGCAAGAATAGGATGGATGGGGCTGGAGATGAGCTGGTTTGGCCTTGGGGCACAGAGCTGAGCTGAGGCCCCTGAAGCTGTAGGAAGCACCATTCTTCTGTGTATCTAACGGGGCTGTGATCATGAAGGTTCTGACCAGCTTCCGCAGAGGATAAAATCATTGTCTCTGGAGGCCATTTTAAAATTATTTCTGCTTAAAAAACCTAAGATTTTTTTAAAAAATGGATTGTTTTAATCAAAATGAAGGATGATAATAGATTATTACTTTTTCTTATTATAGAAGCAAATGATGTGATTTATAGAATAACTGGGAATTACAGGTACACGAAGAATAAATAAACACCTATATACTCCCCTTCCCAGGGGTAAGCACTATTACCAATTTAACATACATCCTTGTAGATTTTTTTTGCTAAATATATATATATATATATATATATACGTATATATTTTTTACAAAAATGAATCATCACTATATGTTGTTTTACTATTTGTTTGACCCATCAGTATATCCTAAACACCTTTTCATGTCAATAAATGCTCTTCTCTAACATTTTTAATGGCTGTGGAGCATTTTACTTGATGGTGTACTCTAGTTTATTTACAAAATTCCCAGTTGTTTCCAACAAGTATAATAATTTCTAGTTTGTTGCTGTTATACATAGTGCTGTTGATTCATCCTGATAGTTAGATTTTTATGTACCTCTTTATTTTCTTATAATAAATTCATAAACGTGTAATTATTTAGTCAGAGGATTGCCACATTTTCTTAGAATGAAAATAATTAGCTCAGGACTTTTAACTTTGTATTCATAGCTCGAGGTCTGCATAAGGAAGGTCCATGCGGTGGCCCACGCCTGTAAACCAGCACTTTGGGAGGTCGAGCTGGGAGGGCCACTTGAACCCAGGAGTTCAAGAACAGCCTGGGCAACATTGGGAGATCGCATTTCTACAAAAAACTTTAAACATTAGCCGGGCACTATGGCACACACCTGTAGTCCCAGCTACCCAGCTACTTGGGAGGCTAAAGCAGGAGAATCACTTGAGCCAGGGAGCTTGAGGTTTCAGTGAGCCATGATCAAGATGCCACTCACTCCAGCCTGGGTGACAGAGAGACCCTGTCTCAAAAAAAAAAAAAAAAAAAGAAAAGAAAAGAAAAGATCTGTATAGGGTCTCTAATAGCTTCTAGGACTGTGAAAGAAATACCATCTCTTGTAGTTGCGGGGCTGAGATTTTATTTGTTTATTTATTTGAGACAAGGTCTCACTCTGTGACCCAGGCTAGAGTGTATTGGCACAATCGTGGCTCAAGTGATCCTCCTGCCCCAGCCTCCCAAGTAGCTAGTACCACTGGTGTGCACCACCATGCCCAGCTAGTTTTTAAAATTTTGTTCTAGAGTTGGGGTCTCACTGTGTTGCCCAGGCTGTTCTCCAACTCCCAGGCTCTAGAAATCCACCTGCCTTGGGCTCCGAAAGTGCTGGGATTACAGGCGTGAGTCACTGAGCCTGGCTGAGGGCCGAGATTTAAAAAGCCAAACCCAAAGCTTGTTCCTGCAGACTGTGAGGAAGAGTTGACAGCAGGTTATGTCTACATGACCAGCCTCTTCAGACCCTGAGACTAAAATCAGGCTCCTGGGGCAGAGACTACACATGTCCCTGGGGTTCACTGTGAGCAAGAACTCCAGTGTGCCCTTGGAAAGGAAGAACGTTAGAAGCCTGTGCTGGATACCCCTGGACGTCACCAATGTGTATCCTTTTTACCTGCTGCTTTTGATGTGCATCCTTTGTTAAAAAATGTTAGCTATCAGTATAACCTGCTACTGAGCCCTGTGAGTCATGGTGAACCACCCAACAAAGCAGTGAATTATGAAACAAGTTGAATTCCCGACCTCACAGAGTCTCTTCTGTTAAAAGTTAGTGCATTGATTGGGAAGAAATGTAATTCTGAGCATTGAGATGAGTCACCTGGGCAGATTTCAGTGAAGTGAGGGGGAACTCAAACCTTCTTGGCCATTAGAAGCAGCCCTGGCCGGGCGCGGTGGCTCACACCTGTAATCTCAGCACTTTGGGAGGCCGAGGCGGGTGGATCACTTGAGGTCAGGAGTTCAAAACCAGCCTGTCCAACATGACAAAACCCCATCTCTACTTAAAATACAAAATTAGCTGGGCATGGTGGTGCATGCCTGTAATCCCAGCCACTCGGGAGGCTGAGGCAGGAGAATCGCTTGAACCTGGGAGGCAGAGGTTGTAGTGAGCCCAGATTGTGCCACTGCACTCCAGCCTGGGCAACAAGAGCAAAACTCTATCTCAAAAAAAAGCAGCCCTTCCATTGCTACCTGAGCAGGTTAATCCTGTCTTGCTCTAAGATCCTATAGTAAATTCCTAGGCTTGCCCACGGCTCTTATTCCTGCTGTATAACATTCTTCCTCAACCCACACCCCTACCTTCTTAGGGAATCCCTGTGATCCGCTGACAAAAGGAAGACAACTCTCAGGCTTGATTTACAGACAGTGCTCCACAGTATGCATGCATCACCTAACGTGCATGGCTATAGCACCACAGCCCCACTCCAGGGCAGCTCTGAAACATGGTGTGAAGGGAAATCCTGCCAGTGGACAGAACTTGGAACAGTACACTTGGTTCTTCGTTTTCCCTGGAAGGGGAAATGAACAGAAGAATAAGTCTGCACCAGTTCATGGTTTAGCTGGGTATTCAGGGACTTGGAAGAAACTTGATTAGAAGGTTGGGCACAGTGGCTCATGCCTATAATACCAGCACTTTGGGAGGCTGAGGTGGGAGAATCCCTTGAGTCTAGGAGTTCAAGACCAACTGGAGCAAGTTGGTAAGACCCTGTATCTAAAGAAAATAATAACTAAACATGGTGGTGCACCCCTGTGGTTTCAGCTACATGGGAGGCTGAGGTAGGAGAATCACTTGAGCCCAGGAGGTTGGGGGTTGAGGCTACAGAGAGCCGTATTTTTACTCCACCCTGAGTGACAGGGTGAGACCTTGTCTCAAAAAGAAAAAAAAGAAACTTGATTAGAAAATTGATGACAAGAAGCTCTGAGGAAGACGTATGAGGCCAGATCTCTGAATGGCAGAGTATGACGATCATTGTGTTCCATCTGAATACTCAACTAGGGCAAGGGAGGATTTTAATAATCAGGTGTGTGGATAACCCATTCTGTGGTTATCAGTCAGCCTCCTTCAGCCACTCCTGTAGACTCATGAACAAAGCGGCCACGGTGGTGGAGATGTAGGCTATGCATGGGCGTGGCAACATGGACTTCCACTCACTAAGGCCAACCTGGTCACAGCCACTGCTGAGCGCCCCATCTGCCAGCGCAAGAAACAACACTGAGCCCCTAATACAGCATCACTGCTGAAGAGATCAGCCAGCTACCTAGTGTTAGGCTGATTACATTGGACCACTTTTATTATGAGGCAGGCAGCACTGTGTTTTCAATGGAATTAACACTTGCTCTGGACATAGATGTGCCTTCCTTTCCCACAATGCTTCTGCCAAAACTAGCATCCGTGGACCCATGGAGTGCCTTATCCATGACCATGGTGTTCACGGCAAATGAAAGGCAGCAGTGAATTTATACATGTGGAATTCACTGGTCTCACCATGTTCCCCATAATCTTAAAGTGACTGCCTCGACAGATGGTTGAATGACTGAAAATTCAGTTACAGTGCCAGCGAGGTGGGGGTAGATGGCAAGGCTGGGGCACTGCCCTCTGGTATATGATACATGCTCTACATCAACAACCTTGTTGCTCCTGTACCCAGGATTCATGAGTCCAGTAATCAAGGGATAAAAATGAAAGTGACTCCTCTCACTGTTAACCCTAGTGATCCAGTTGCTTCCCATCCCTCCAACTTTAGGTTTTGCTGGTCTAGAGATCTCAGTCACAAAGGGAGAAATGTTTTCACTAGGAGACACAGCAGATAATCCATGGACCTGGAGCTTGAAGCCACCATCTGGCCTCTTTGGGCACTGCATCAAGAGGCAAAGCGCTGTCTGCGGTGATCAGTCCTATCAAGAGGAAATGATACATAATGGATGTAAGGAGGGAGAATGCAGGAGATCCTTTGGCGCTAGTACAGCCATATCCTCTGATTAAGGTCAACGGAAAGCTACAACAACCCAGTGAAGACCACTAATAGCCCAGACCCTTCACAAAAGAAGATTTAAGTCATCATTCCATCAGGCAAAAAGCCATGACCAACTGAAGTGCTTGGTGAGGGTAAAAGATACATGGAATAAATCATAGATGAGGGCAGTGGTAAGTACTATGACCTTGTGACCCACTGTAGAAACGAGGACTGTAATAGTTATGAGTATTTCTTCTTTTGATGTGAATCTATTTTAATAAGTATTAACAAAAAACATTTTTTTGAGACAGGGTTTTGCTCTGTCACCAGGCTGAAGTGCAGTGGCGCAATCACAGCTCACTGCAGCCTTGACCACCCCGGGCTCAAGTGATCCTTCCACCTCAGCCTCCCCCAGTAGCTGGGACTATAGGCATGCACCACCATGTCCAGGTAATTTCGGTATTTTTGGTAGAGATGAAGTTTTACCTTGTTGCCCAGGCTAGTCTGAAACTCCTGGGCCCAAGCGATCTGCCCACCTCAGCCTCCCAAAATGCTGGATTACAGGTGTAAGCCACCACTGCACCTAGTGAACGAAATATTTTTGTTTTTATCTCTCATTCCTTTGTCATCTCTGATGTGCTAATACTATCTAACCTTTTTTTCTTTTTTCTTTTTTTTGAGCCAGAGTCTTGCTCTGCTGCCCTGGCTGGAGTGTGGTGGCGCAATCTCGGCTCACGTCAGCCTCTGCCTCCTGGGTTCAAGAGATTCTCCTGACTCAGCCTCCTGAGTAGCTGGGACTACAGATGCATGCCACCATGCCCAGCTAATTTTTTTGTATTTTTAGTAGAAACAGGGTTTCACCAGGTTGGCCAGGATGGTCTCAATCTCCTGACCTCGTGATCTGCCTGCCTCAGCCTCCCAAAGTGCTGGGATTACAGGCATGAGCCACCGCACCTGGCCGTTTTTTTTTTTTAAAGACAGGGTCTTGGCCGGGCGTGGTGGCTCACGCCTGTAATCCTAGCACTTTGGAGGCCAAGGCGGGCGGATCACCTGAGGTCGGGAGTTCAAGACCAGCCTGACTAACATGGTGAAACCCCGTCTTTTAAAAAAAAAAAAAAAAAAAAAAGACAAGGTCTTGCTGTGTCACCCAGGCTGCAGTGCAGTGGTGCAATCTCGGCTCAGTGCAGCCTCAATCTCCTGGGTCAAGTGATCCTCCCACCTCAACCTCCCAGGTAGCTGTAACTACAGGTGCACAGATTTATATCTGGCTTTTTTTTTTTTCTCTACTAAAAATACAAAAAATTTGCTGGGCATGGTGGCACACACCTGTAGTCCCAGCTACTCGGGAGGCTGAGGCAGGAGAATCGCTTGAACCCGGGAGGTGGAGGTCACAGTGAGCTGAGATTGCACCATTGCACTCCATCCTGGGCAACAGAACGAGACTCCATCTCAACAACAAAAACAATCTCTACGGGCTCTCTGCCTCCCTTACCTCAGAACATAAGCTCCAGGGAGGCCTTGTCTGGGAAAACTTTTTCAGCCTCAGGTCAATTTCTATTGCTTTGAGAACCCAAGAACCCATGGTTGGTAACATATTCTTTGGGGGCTTATCCGGGATCAGGGGATGTAGGGACATTTTTCTCCTGCTATGAAGGAGACTGGAGAGTTGATGGGACTGCTGGACAACATCCCTTACTGGCAGACAGGAGCTGCCTGAATGTTTGATTCAGTGTCACCACAATGGATCAGTCTTCAGCCCCTTGGAACCCCTCGCCCACCCCTCCAAGGCAACACTTTTCTCCCTTCCCTTTCTTTCTCTCCCATCCCTTTTCTATTTTTTTCTGTCACTCGGGGTGCTTTGCCCCCCTCTTCTAATCCCTACTGGTTTGGGTCACCTTAATAGACATCTTGAGGGATGGGTTGGCATGGTTTCCCTGATTTACTGCTCTGGGTCACCTAAATAAACGTCCATGGAGGACAAATTAAAGGGTTGGCCATCCGGGTCTGATCCACACAGCAGACAGTGGGATGAGTCACACCCATCCCCCTGGCCTAAGTTGGTTTGGGTTCAAATCCCAAGAAAATCCTTCTCTGTCTCTTTGGGAATCTGTCTGAATGTGTAGTCCTGCTGGTTTGGGGGAGACTACCTGAGATAGGGTGCCAGAAATGCCCAGCTAGCTTTCAGGAAGGCACCAGGGAGGCCTGGGTGTGATGGTCAGTATTAGTTTTCTGCACACGGAGGAAAGTTCAGAACACAAATCATAACTAACTGTAAAATTAAGAAATGTAAGAGGCTTTTGCCTGTGGTTCTGAGATAGTGTTATGGGATCTTTGGGATGTCACTTTTCTGGCTGGAAACCTCTGTGGCTGGTGGTGCCTTTGACTGAGTTCTTGTCCTGAGTTCAGGAAGAATGAGATACACAGACAAGTGGAAGGTGAACAAGAGAAGAGAAGCCTTACTGAGTGTCACAGCAGCTCAGAGGAGACCTGCAGTGGGTAGCTCCTCTCTGTAGGCAGGTCATCTCATTGAGTATTCAGCTCTCAGCGGAGAGGAGGCACTGGAGAGGGAAGCTCTTCTCTGTAGCTGGTCATTCAGTCATCTCTCCATCCTTTGCCCTGCTCTGGCTCAGCCCTGGGCTTTTATGGACCTCAGAGGGGAGGAAGTATATGCTGATTGGTCCATGGGTCAACCGGAAGAGGTACCACATGTCCCTACTCCTGTCTGTAGAACTGTCAACCTGGCCCCCGGCCTTCAGGCCCTCCCTGACCTGAAGGTGGGGCCTTACCAGGGACCTGCCCCCTTCCACCCAGGAAACTGGCTGCCTCCTGCTGCCGGCTATTCATGGCCTGGGGGGGCAGGAGTTCAGCCCTAGATTGGAGCAGGAGCCAACAGCAGGGAGAAGCCAGCAGAGGGGCAGGCATTTCTGAGCCTGCAAGGGCAAGAGAGCCTTCTTGGGCCCCCAAGAGTGCAGGGATGCAGATGTGGTTGGTTGGCTGTACCCAAGGAGTCAGTGGGGCTCCTACCTGTTCTGTGCAGTGGGAGGCCTGGGTCTGCAGCTGTGGTTTGGGCAGCTGCAGCTACACCCAGCCCCCAAGAACACAGGGAGGCTTGGATCCACAGCCATGTTTCGGGGACTGCAGTGGCACCCAGGGGCTCCCACCCTGACTTGGAAGGGATGGGGCTGCCACTGGTTCCATGGAATGTGCAGCTGGTGTGATGGTAGTGGCAAGCCATCTGAAGTGGCTGCTGCCATCAATAGGAGTTTGCTAGGACTTATTTCCCAAGACACAGGCCACAGAACCCCACTGATAAATCATGATGGAATAGAGAAGCTGGCCAAAGCTGAGATGGCAATGGAAGCCACCTCTGGTTACCCTTGCTGCTCATTATGTTAGAATTATGTACCACTCTGGCAAACTAATGGAAACACCCACCAGCACCATGACATTTACAAATGCCAGGGCAATGTCCAGAAGTTACCCTATATGGTCTGAAAGGGGGAGGAACCCTCAGTTCCAGGAGCTCCCCACTCTTTCCCCAGAAAATTCATGAACAATTCACCTGTTGTTTAGTACATAATCAGGAAATAACTGGTTGGGTGTGATGGCTCATGCCTATAATCGCAGCACTTTGGGAGGCGAAGAGGGGTGGATCACTTGAGGTCAGGAGATCAAGACCAGCCTGGCCAACAAGGTGAAACCCTGTCTGTACTAAAAATACAAAACTGGCCGGGTATGGTGGGGTGCATCTGTAATCCCAGTTACTCAGGCGGCTGAGGCGGGAGAATCGCTGGGCAGCTGCAGCTATGCCCAGCTCAAGTTCTCTACACCCAGCTCAAGAACTCCATGCCTGAGTTCAAGAATCGCTTTTACTCAGGAGGTGGAGGTTGTAGTGAGCTGAGATTGTTCCACTGCACTCTAGCCAGAGTGACAGAGCGAGACCCCATCTCAAAAAATAAAATAAAATACCATAAATATAGTCCGTCAAGCAGCCCATGCTTGACTACTCTGCCTATGGGGTAGCCACCCTTTTATTCCTTTATGTTGTTTTTGTTTGTTTATTTATTTTGAGACTGTTGCCCAGGCTGTAGTACAGTGGCACAATCATGGCTCAAGTGAACCTCCTATCTCACTCTCCCAAATTTCTAGGACCACACCACCATGCCCAGCTAATTTTTTTAATTTTTTATAGAGTCAGGGAGGTCTCACTATGTCACCTAGGCTGGTCTTGAACTCCTGGGCTCAAGCAATTCACCCACCTTGGTACTCCCAATGTACTGGAATTACAGGTATGAGCCACTGCACTCAGCTTATTTCTTTACTTTTTTTTTTTTTTTTTTGAGATGGAGTTTTGCTCTTGTTGCCCAGGCTGGAGTGCAGTGGTGCAATCTCGGCTCACTGCAACCTTCACCTCCCAGTTTCAAGCAATACTCCCACCTCAGCCTTCCAAGTACCTGGGATTACAGGCACCTGCCACCATGCTCGGCTAATTTTTGTATTTTTAGTAGAGACGGCGTTTTACCATATTGGTCAGGCTGGTCTCAAACTCCTGATCTCGTGATCCACCTGCCTTGGCCTCCCAAAGTGCTGGGATTACAGGCGTGAGCCACCGTGCTTGGCCTTCTTTACTTTTTAATAAACTTTCTTTTACTTTACTCTGCTGGCTTGCCCTTGAATTATTTCCTGTGTGAAGCCAAGAACCCAAGTAGCCTTCCAGACTGAGTCCCAGTTTTGGGGTTCGTCCTGCAACAGTTCCATAGAACAGAAAAAGAGGATTTTCTTTTGTAATACAACTTGTCCCCCACAACTATGGCACATTGAGCAGGGTCACCAAAGCCGCTCAGGGAAAAGGAATCCAGAAACCTGGCGTGCTGGCAAAAGGGTAATAATTTCTTAACAGTCAGCCTTCTGGCCTCTCTTTGTGCAAACTCATTAAATGAATGGTAAAATCATGGATTGTCATCTCTGCTAGGTTTTAATTAATGGGGAAAAGGATTTGTAAGGATAATCTTAGGCTGTAGTGAATCTGGCATACTTTATGCTATGCATTTGTCTTTCTGTGTCATTCTGTTATGAAGAGGGGTAGCACAGGAAAGAACCCAGGCCTAGGACCCCTATAAGCCCTCTGTTCAAGGCAGCCTGGCAGAATGGGCAGTTTCAAACTTTGCTGTAGGTCCCTGAAACAAAACTCGATGAGGTTTCCCTCAAGTCTTGTTTTATGTCCTTGGAAGCATGACCTTGAGACTGATAGGGACAGGAGGCAGAGAAATTCTAGGCAGAAAAGGGCGGGGTCCTTGGCAAAGCCCCACCCTCAAGCCTAGACCTTTGGGCTAAAATGAGAACTTTACATCCCCGTTTTCCTGCTCAAATGTTTTCCAAAATCATCCTGGCCCACTTCACCCCATATCCTGTACCCATAAACCACGCCCCACCCCCGGGGCTCCACTGGCAGTGGTGTGGCAGAGAAAGAAGAGAAGAAGCAACTGGACATCAGAGAGAAGCAGCTTGACTTCAGAGGGATGGCTTGATGGTGGGAATTTAGAGAAGAGTTTAGCCAGGGATTGCCGACTCCAGGGGAAGACCACCTTCCCACTCCATCCCCGTTTCAGCTCCCCCATCCCACTGAGAACCACTTTCATCAGCAATAAAATCTCCCACATTTACTGTCTTCAATTCATTTGTGTGACCTGATTCGTCCTGGACACCGAACGAGAACTTGAGATACAGACAGCTGTCACGCTAGCTGTTTGTCAAACACTTAAGCTGTCCACAGACGGCAAGTCTAAAAGAGCACACTGTAACACATGCCCTCTGGGGCTCCAGGGGTCTTGGATGCCCCCTTAGACACTGCTGTGGGGCTGCACAGAGTTCTGCTCCTGTTAACGCTCACCTGTGTGCTCCCCTTCCAGAGAGGGGTGGAGAGATCTGGGTGAAGTAAATGAGCCACCCCCTTTGCAAGTCTCCTGTTTCAAAACTATGTGGGAGCACCCTCTCTTGGTCTCTGCCATCTTGAAGGTAGCAATTTTTAGGTTCATGTCAGGACCAGGAATCAGACACATCAGCACACTCTTAGTCCAAATGTGTCAAACCCTTGGGTGAGTTTTGTCTTAAAAGGTCCCATCGCTATGAGGCTTTTGTCATCTTTTGCTATCTTAAGCCCATTTCTGAGAATGAATGAATTTTTTTTTTTAGATAGGGCCTTGTTCTGTCACTCAGGCTGGAGTAGTGCAGGAATACAATAAGCTCACGCAACCTCAACCTCCCAGGCTCAAGCAATCCTCCTGCCTCAGCCTCGTGAGTAGCTGTGACTACAGGCGTGTGTCACCTGGCTAATTTTTGTATTTTTGTATGTGCGTGTGTGTGTGTGTATATATATATATATATATATATATATATATATATATATATTATTTTGTTGCCCAGCCTGGAGAGTGAAATCTTGGTGACCATGAAGATGCCTCCTCTACCCCCTCTCTGGAAATACCTCTTGCTTACATAATTTTTTTTTTTTTTTTTGAGACAGAGTCACGCTCCGTTGCCAGGCGCCAGGCTGGAGTGCAGTGGCACGATCTTCGCCTACTGCAACCTCCCCCTCCCGGGTTCAAGCAATTCTCCTGCCTCAGCCTCCCGAGTAGCTGGGACTACAGACGTGCACCACCATGCCCAGCTAATTTTTGTATTTTTAGTAGAGATGGGGTTTCACCATGTTGGCCAGGATGGTCTCAATCTCTTGACCTCATGATCCACCCGCCTCAGCCTCCCAAAGTGCTGTGATTACAGGCGTGAGCCACTGCGCCCAGCTGCATAATTTTCTAAAAACCTAAAACGTTACCATCTGGAGCCAGGTGCAATAGTTACACCTGTAATCTCAGCAATTTGGGAGGCTTAAGAGGGAGGATTGCTTGAGCCCAGGAGTTAGAGACCAGCCTTGGTAACATAAGGAGACTCCATCTCTACAAAAATTTCAAAAATTAACCAGGCATGGTGGCACACGCCTGTGGTCTCAGCTACTCAGGAGTCTGAGGTGGGAGGATCACTTGAGCCCAGGAGATTGAGGCTGCAGTGAACCATGATTGTGCCATTGCTTCAGCCTGGATGACAGAGTGAGACCCTGTCTCAAAAAAGCAAAAACTAAAACTAAAACAAAAAGCCTTTTGGATTGAGTTGCTATTGGATCGAAATATGCCATTAAAATAGAAAAGACTTTAGAAATCTTTTAATCTTAATAATTTTTTAAAATGTTTAAATTAAAAGAAGAATAAATAATAATTTCATGGTTAGCCATAAAAACTACCTTGAGGCTGGGTGCAGTGGCTCACACCTGTAATCCCAACACTTAGGGGAGTGGAGGCAGGTGGATCACGAGGTCAGTAGTTCAAGACCAGCCTGACCAATATGGTGAAACCCTGTCTCTACTAAAAATATAAAACTTAGCCGGGCATGGTGGTATGTGCCTGTAGTCCCAGGCACTACTTGGGAGGTTGAGGCAGGAGAATCACTTGAACCTGGGAGGTGGAGGTTGTAGTGAGCCAAGATTGCACCACTGCACTCCAGCCTGGGCAACAGAGCAATACTCCATCTCAGAAAAAAAAAAATTACCTTGAGCAGTTAAAATCCTTTGCAAGCTCAAAAATGATGGCTCTAGACTCCTTCTGGAAAGAACAATGGCAATTGCTTCATATTGTAGCTCATAGCCAAGGCTTTGCCCTTTCACAATGGCAGCCTCTGGCTTAGGGAATGTGTCTTTTCTGGTTTGATATTTGTGTGACCTTTGCCATTTATTGATTATTTTTTCCTCCCCTGAACAATTTCTGACTTCAAGACTTCCTGTCTTGAATTTTTTTCTCTGAGCTACCTTTGGGGCAATTCTAGATCCTGTAAAAACCGCCAAAATACTATTTGGTGATACCTTGTGCATCCATGATTAAGTTACAACCCTAGTTAAGGTTATTGGTTTCACTTGGGAAAATACCTCTGGGGGGGGGAAAAAAGTGCTTAAAAGCCAGAGGTGTCAGCTGTTTGTCCCAGCAAAAGTCTGACAATAAAAAATTTAAAAGGATTTTTTTTTTAAAGCTCCATGGTTAAAAGTCAGCTTAATTAATAGGAGATTTCCAAGCTATACATATATTTAGGAGGCCTTCATGCTTTTTCCCTTCTTGGATCTTGTTTTTTGAGAAAAACTTTGGTTGTTTTTTTTTTTTCTCCTAAGTCGAATGAATGGTTTCTCTGTTCTGTCTTCTTGCCACTTTTGATGTCCCCATAAGAGAACCTAATGTAATTTCTGACAGTCTGGGACTCCTTGGAAAAACACAGGAGGTGCCACAGACCCCATTTTGGGAAAAACTTCTGTTTTCCTTACGGAACTGTTGCTAGAAAAAGGGATCTTGATCCAGACCCCCAAGAGAGGTTTCTTGGATCTCACACAGGAAGAAATTCAAGGCGAGTTGCAGACTACAGTGAGAAGAGATGGTTTATTGAAAGCTATGCAGATACAGAGTAGGGTGTCCTCAGAAAGCAAGAACAGGAATGCATTGTCTTTGTTTTCACCCCTTTTTGTATAGGGGTCTCATCTACATAAAAGCTAAGCTATGTCTACTTGCAGATGGGCTGCAGTGTGATAAAACTTAGTACATCAAAGCATGACTGTAACAATCTTTTTTTTTTTTTTTTTGAGATTGCATCTTGCTCACCCATGCTGGAGTGCAGTGGCACAATCTTGACTCACTGCAACTTCCGCTTCCCAGGTCAAGCAATTCTTATGCTTCAGCCTCCTGACTAGCTGGGAATACAGGTACACACCACCACACCTGGCTAATTTTTGCATTTTTTGGTAGAGATGGGGTTTCACCATGTTGGCTAGGCTGGTCTCGAGCTCCTGACCTCAAATGATCCACCCGCCTTGACCTCCCAAAGTGTTGGGATTACAGGCTTGAGCCACCGCACCCAGCCAAAGCATGACTATAACAATCTTAAGAGCATGTATTGTTGTGAATATTGGGACATCTGGACTTCTGTGATTGTAGGAATGTGTCTTTTGCAGGCATCTTCAAGCTGTTTCCTGAACTGTAAACATCTTATGACTGTGGGTTGTGACAAGCATGGAATGCACCTTGTTAGTCCCAAGATGAGCTGAACTTAAAATGGCATCACCCTGGCTCTTCTATGCTCCTGCTTCCCTAACGAATCCCCCCAAAATTACAAATGGACAGATCCCTCTCAAAATCTAAGGTTTTACTCATTTTGCATTGCATTACCTGATCATCTTGACTTTTGCGGGCATCAAAAATTACCTTGCATTATGAAAAAGTTTTTATCATTGGTATGTAATATCTAGGTCCAATATAGTCTTCTTTGACTCCATGGCTCACATCCAGCTCATGCTGATGCAAGGGGTGGGCTTCTGCAGCCTTGGGCAGCTCTGCCCCTGTGGCTCTGCAGGGTACAGCCCCCACAGCTGCTCTCACGGGCCGGTGTTGAGTGCCTGGGGCTTTTCCAGGCACATGGCGCAAGCTCTTGGTGGATCTACCATTCTGGGGTCTGGAGGATGGTGGTTCTCTTTTCACAGCTCCACTGGGCAGTGTCCCAATGGGGACTGAGTGTGGGGGCTCCAAGTTATCTTGGGACCTCCAGAGGAGAAGAATTCACCCAATTCATACAGGTATTTGCAGGCAGAGATAAATCCATGGTTGGGCTCCAGGCTTTAAAAATCTAATCCAAGATTCCTATGGAACAAAGTTCCAGCAAAGCCAATTTAAAAAGAGCCTATATGACAAGTAATTATTCTTGCTGCACTTATGCAAATAATCAGGCCAAGTATAATAGGACTAAAACTTATTTTGCAAACAAATTGGTCCTAGTAGGACTTGTCTTTGATTAAAAATGAAAGACTGGAGAAAAAAATATCATAATACACTTGCTATTAGATTCTGGTCTTGTCTTTTATTTTTGAGTTTTTAAAATATTATTTTTACAACATGGACTGAATCTTAAATCTTTTCTGGGCTGCATGTCTCCCAACTAATGTTTGCAAATTTTTCTTTTATTTTTCTAACTCAAACTTGTGAAAAGAAAATAAAAACTTGGGACCCCAATTTACTATACCAAAAGGACAAAGTTAAGCTGAAAGCTGAGTCATTCAAAAAACTACCTTTCCTTTTGTTCCTAAGCAAAGAGCTACAGATAAAATGTTAAGTATCTCCACAGGTTGCTACTCTGTGTTCACCTTGTCCTATGTAAAGTGCTGTCTTACTGAGTGCGAGACACACACCTGTTTTACTATTCCCCTACCTTCTCCTTTTCTCTTGCAACATGTGATTCAGTAATGTGACCATACCCTCCCTCTTGCTCTTCCAGTCTGCTTTTTCCTTTAAATATTGAAACCCTTAAAATCATCTTTGGAGAAAGGCACAGACTTCTCTTCTGGGCACATCCTTAACCTTGGCAAAATAAACTTTTAAATTGATTGAGACCTTTCTCAGATACTTTTTACAAACTCAGTAGCATTGCTACTACCTTTTCCCCCAAGGCCACGCAAGCTGAAGCTTATTCCTTTGATACATGTGAGAAGAACATATCAGATTGTCACTGCCTTCGCCCTCTGTTACTAAGATACTTTGAGTCTAACATCTGGATGGATTACGCCCACCATTAACATTTGCTTTTCTCCTGTTTCTTCCATTTTTTGGAAGTGCCTCTTATTAAAAGTCTGTCTGCTTTATATTTCAGGCCACAGGAGAATGGTTTTCCGGTGTATTCACTTAAATTAATGGCATCTGATCTCTTCTTGTAAGAATTATTAAACTGAGCTGAGGCATGTTATTATCACTGGGTATTATTTAATTTTTTGAAATAATTATTTGTTATATTCAACAGGAAGTTAAAGTTTATGTCTTCCAGGTTTCAACAGTGCCTAGTCTCTATAGGTGTTTGGAACAGTCAGGAAGAGATTTCCATGCCCTTCAAGGTTAGGCAGGAAGTAGCTTCTTCAGCAGGAAGTAGCTTCAGCAGGAAGTAGCTTCAGAAGATGAGGTCTTTGGCCCTTTCTCCTTAAGAATAAGGAGGGTGAAATCTCTCAGTGGGGAATGAGACAGAGTAGAAATGAGGCTGGGCTTCAGCTCACCCCCCACTAGAGCATTATTTCATGCATCCTCACTGATGACAAAACCTATACCACTACTTGACTGATGCCATAACGTTTGAGCCATGCCTTTCACTTAAAGAATTCCAGGAACTGGCCTTAGGCAGTTTGGTTTAAAGAACAAAATGTGTCTTACTCAGCTTTCCATACCCAGCACCTACCTGGTCCAGTGCCTACCACATAGAGAGCATTGGGTAAATATTTGTCGAACTGAACTAAATTGGGAGCAACACAGTGAGAATCTAGAGTCTACCTAAGACATTGAGAAATGCATTTCCAGTTCATGGTTTCCATCTAGTTTCCTTTCGGACTTAAATGATACGTGATATCCCTTTCACCATGCAATCCACCCAGACATTGATGAGCCTGTCTTAATAAATAATGCTTCACTTGTCTTTTGCATCACTCTGAGACATTAGATGAACTCTTGCTAGGTGCAGCATATTCACTGTATCATCTAAAGAGTTATGTCTATTAGACATTGGCATTGGCCAACTTGAAAACCTTGGGTTACATTTTTTTTTTTTTTTTTGAGATGGAATCTTGCTCTGACACTGAGGCTGGAGTGCAGTGGTGCAATCTTGGCTCACTGCAACCTCTGCCTCTCAGATTCAAGCAATTCTCCTGCCTCAGCCTCCCAAGTAGCTGGGATTACAGGTGCATGCCAACATGCCTGGCTAATTTTTGTATTTTTAGTAGAGACAGGATTTCACCGTGTTGGCCAGGCTGGTCTCGAACTCCTGACCTCAAGTGATCTGACCACCTTGGCCTCCCAAAGTGCTAGGATTACAGCATGAGGCACTGTGTCTGGCCTCTTTAGAGTCTTGATAAATAGTTCTACTAAAGCAGGAAAAATAAATTCTCTTAGTCATGTTGTTTTAATAGCACCTAGTGTGTCCTGCCATAACAGAATACCTGAGATTGTGTCATTTATATTCAACAGAAATGTATTGGTTCATGGTTCTGGAGGCTGAGAAGTCCAATACTGAGGGAGACAGCATCTGGTGAGGGCTTTCTTGCTGTGTCAACCTGTGACAGAAGAAGAGACACTGAGAGAGACAGAGAATGCAAAAAAGTGACTAAACTCATCCGGTTATGTGAGGCCCACTCCCGAATTAATCCATTCATGAGGGCAGATTCCTCCTGGCCTTGTCACCTCTTATTAGGTCCCAACCCCCAGCACTGTTGCATTGGGAGATTACATTTGTAACCCATGCTTTTCGGGGCTACATCCAAACCATAGCACAATGCAAATCCTGAAGCTGTTGACAAAGCAAGCAGGGGAAAGTCAGCAATGTCTTTATTAGAATTCTGAATTGCCTTGTGTGATATTGTGATTTATAATAAGAAATATATACTTTTTTTTTTTTAGGAGAGAAAAGAGAAAGAAGGAAGAAAAAAAGAATGAAATAAAGAGAAAAAGAAGAAGAAAAAAAAAGGGAGAGAGAACGGGAATCTTGCTCTATTGCCCAGGCTAGAATGCAGTCCACAAATGGATATCAAAAGCTCCTTTATACTAATAATTGTGTTATACAATGGAGACAGGAAGGAATAAGGGAGGAAAATAACAAACAGCCAACCAATATTTCATTTAAACCTATGAAATGCTATGCAATTGCTAGGGAGTGATTTACTCCCAACCATGTGGTCACTTTTAAAATAAATGTGATGTGTTACTGAAAAAAAAATGTATGTTTTGTGGTTTGGAGTAGAGAGTTCTGTAAATGTTTATTAAGTTTACTTGTTCGAGGTTTAAGTTCAAGTCCCGGGTATCCTTCTTAACCTTCTGTCTCATTAATTTGTCCAATATTGACAATGTAATGTTAAAGTCTCCCACTATTATTGTGTGGGAGTCCAAGTCTCTTTGTAAGTCACCAAGAAGTTGCCCTATGTATCTGGGTGCTCCTATATTGGGTGCGCATAGACGTAGGGTCGTTAGCTCTTCCCGTTACATTGATCCCTCTACCATTATACAATGTCCTTCTTATCTCTTTTGGTTTCTATTACTTTAAAGTCTATTTTATCAGAGATGAGAATTGCGACTACTGCTTTTTTTTTTTTTTTTACTCTTCATTTGGTTGGCAAATCTTCCTCCATCCCTTTGCTTTGAGTCTCTGTATATCCTTGCATGTGAGATGGGTCTGGATGCAGCTTACCGATGGGTTTTTTGAAGTGGCTGATACTGGTTGTTCCTTTCTATATATAGTGCCTCTTTCAGAAGCTCTTGTAAAGCAGGCCTGGTGGTAATGAAATCTCTGAGTACTTGCTTGTTCGTAAAAAATTGTATTTTTCCTTCACTTATGAAACTTAGTTTGGCTGGATATGAAATTCTGGGTTGAAAGTTCTTTTCTTTAAGGATGTTGAATATTGGCCCCCACTCTCTTCTGGCTTGTAGGGTTTCTGCTGAGAGATCAGCTGTGAGTCTGATAGGCTTCCCCTTATGGGTAACCTGACCTTTCTCTCTGGCCGCCCGTAGTATTTTCTCCTTCGTTTCAACCCTGATGAATCTAATGATTATGTGCCTTGGGGTTGCTCTTTTTTTGAGGAATATCTTTGTGGTGTTCTCTGTATCACCTGGAGTTGGGTATTGTCTTGCCTTGCTAGGTTAGGAAAGTTTTCCTGGATAATATCCTGAAAAATATTTTCCAACTTGGATTCATTCTCTTCGTCACATTCGGGTACACCTATCAAACGTAGATTAGGTCTTTTCACATAGTCCCATATTTCTTGGAGACTTTGCTCATTCCTTTTTACCCTTTTTTCTCTAATCTTGTCTTCTCGTTTTATTTCGTTAAGTTGGTCTTCGACCTCTGAAATCCTTTCTTCTGCTTGATCAATTCGACTGTTAAAAGTTGTGCATACTTCGTGAAGTTCTCGTATTGTGTTTTTCATCTCCATTAATTCACTTATATTCCTCTTTAAATTGTCCATTCTCATGAACATTTCATGAAACTTTTTTTCAAGGTTCTTAGTCTCCTTGCATTGGGCTAGAACATGTTCTTTTAGCTCACAGAAGTTTCTCATTATCCACCTTCTGAAGCCTGATTCAGTTGATTCCTCACATTCATTTTCTATCAGGTCTTGTTCAATTGGTGATGAGGCACTGCAATCCTCTGTAGGAGGAGAGGCATTCTGATTTCGGGTGTTTTCAGCCTTTTTGCGCTGGTTTCTTCCCATCTTTGTGGATTTATCCACCTGTCGTCTGTGTAATTGCTGACTTTCAGATTAGGTCTCTGAGTGGATGTCCAGCTTGTTGGTGGTAAAGTTTTTTCCGTTTCTTAATTTTCCTTCGGCGGACGCCCCTCCCCCACAGAGCTGGACCTTCCTGGGTTCAGCTGTACTTGCTGTGAAACTCTCAATCCTCAGCAGTTCCAACTGCTGGTTTTATTTTTTTTTTTTTGTGGAGGCGGGTACCAGCCTTCCCCTGCGGCAACCCACTACGCCGGCTGAAACAGCGGCGTTAAGATTCGTGGCGCTTTCTCCCCGGGAATCTCCCGGTCTGGTTCCCCACTTCAGTCCACTTTTCAATCAGCTGAATGGGAGACTCTGCCTTCCCGGAGCTCCAACGCCAACCAAAGGGCACTCAGTCCCGTATGTTCCGGACTGAGAACTGCCGCACCGGGGGCGCCTACCAAACGGCCGCGCCGGCCAAAGAATCGCGCTGGCGACCCGTGGGGCTCCTCCGCCGGGAATCTCCTGGTCCGTGGGCAATGAAAATTCGTCTGAGAATGTGGCGTCCACTCACTCTCTGCGCTTTCAGTGGGAGCTACAGTCCTGAGCTGCTGCTAATCGGCCATCTTGGATCTCTCCAAGAAATATATACTTGAACTTCATCCTCATTTCTGACACAGAGCTCCTACAACCCTGGGAGTTTCCTAAGTGGTAAGAGTGAAAAAAAGCATCTTGTTTTTCCTACCAAGCCCCTTTCAACCACACTAAAGTTTATGTTAATTAGGTTACTTTTGGAAAGCCCCTATAGGTGGGAAACTGGTTGCCAGGGAAGCCAACCAAGTAATTAGCAGGGTTACAACTTTCAGTCCCACACCCCACCCCTATCTCTGGGGGAGGGGGAGATGAGAGCTGGAGATTAGGTTAATCTCAATGGCCAATTGTTTAATCAGTCATGTCTACATAATAAAGCCTCCATAAAAACCCAGAAGGATCAGATTCTGAGAGCTTCCAGATTGGTGAGGATGCGGAGGTGCTGAGAGGGTGATAGGCCTGGAGAGGGCATGGAAGCCCCACACCCCCTTCCCACATATCTTGCCCCATACGTCTTTCATTTGGCTGTTTCTGAGTTGTATCCTTTTATAACAATCTGGTAATCTAGTAAATGAAATGTGATATAGTTTGGATATGTGTCCCCTCCCAAAATCTCATGTTGAATTGTAATCTCTGGTATTGAAGATGAGGCCTGGTGGGAGGTCATTGGATCATGGGGGCTGATTTCTCATAAATGGTTTAGCACCAACCCCTTGTCGTTGTCCTCATCATAGTGACTGACTTTTCACAAGATCTGGCTATTAAAAACTGAGTGGCGCTGTTACTGGAAAGAGGTCCCCACCTACACCCCAGGAGAGGGTTCTTGAATATTCTGCAAAAAATAATTTGGGGGGTGAGGCCAGGTGCAGTGGCTCATGCGTGTAATCCCAGCACTTTGGGTGGCTGAGGGAAGATTGCTTGAGCCTGGGAGTTTGAGACCAGCCTGGCCAACATGGTGAAACCCCGTCTCTACTAAAAAATACAAAAAACAATTAGCTGGGCATGGTGGCGTGTGCCTGTAGTCCCAGCTACCCGGGAGGCTGAGGCAGGAGAATTGCTTGAACCCGGGAGGCGGAGGTTGCAGTGAGCCGAGATTGCGCCACTGCACTCCAGCCTGGGGCCTGGCAACAGAACAAGACTCTGTCTCAAAAAAAAAAAAAAAACACAACTCCTATCCCACTGCCCTTTGCTAATGCCCTTTTCGGCCTTAGCCCACCTGCATCCAGGTGAATAAACAGCCATGTTGCTCACACAAAGCCTGTTTGGGGGGGGTCTCTTCATTCAAAGCGTGCGTTTTCAACACACTGTTTTGTTTAAAGCTTTTTCTGGTTTTAGAGTTATTTAATTATGATGGATTCCCAAAAGCAAAATTCTGGTAAAATGTATGAATATTATAAAGGGTGGGGGTATTTCTGATACTGATTTTATGCCACCTTATATTGTTATTTAGTAATCTCAAGACGTGTTTCAAATTCTCAAGGTAAAGTTGATAGAAATTGGTAAATTTTAAGACCATAGGCCCCTGGGTGTATAGCATAGAGGTAGAATTTTTAACTGGGGCACACAGCCATCCAGAAAAATAAAATACTACGTTTCCCAGCAGTTAAGTGTGGCCATGTGACTAAGTTCTGGCCGCCGGGGATATAAACAGAAGCGTTCTTCTGGCAGCAGCTGGAAACCATCCCCTCTGGCGTGCCTTTTGTTCCCCTTTCCCCCTCCTCTTTTACTTTGCTGGCTGGAATGTGAATGCAACCATTTGGGATCATGGTAGGGAGATATACTAGAATGAGCCGAGGTCCCTGAGGATTTTGAGGACTGGAGCTGCCATTCCAACTTTGCACTCCTTTTCTCTTTTCACATGCGAGAGAAAGAAATGTCTGCTTTAAGCTACTTTTGGTTTGGGTTTTCTACCACTTACAGCCAAGCCTAAATCAAACTAAATACAATATGCTTCTAGGAAACGAGAAAGGCATTGTTATACTCCTCTTTCTAAGCCCAGAGTAGTTGAGAATTGCTGCCACGGGGAGGAAAAGAAAAAAAAAGCAGTTCAGGCCGAGAGCAGTGGCTCATGCCTGTAATCCCATCCCTTTGGGAGGCCAACGCGGGCAGATCACCTGAGGTCAGGAGTTTGAGACCAGCCTCGCCAACATGGTGAAACCCCGTCTCTACTAAAAATACAAAAATTAGCTGGGTGTGGCAGCAGGTGCCTGTAATCCCAGCTAATTGGGAGGCTGAGGCAGGAGAATCACTTGAACCTGGGAGGCAGAGGTTGCCGTGAGCGGAGATCGAGCCATTGCACTCAAAGCCTGGGCAACAAGAGCAAAACTCCATCTCAGAAAACAACAACAACAAAAAACATTTCAAATGTACTTTGAGATCAGATCATGAGGAGGTTTGACTTTTTAAGTGTTCTGATTCTAACAAAAAAGAAAACATGAGTGTCAGCAGCAGGAAATTTCAAGTAAAAATATAAGATTCATGACATCCAACTTCTAACTGAGTTGCCTCAAGTGTAAAGGGAAAAGGGAGTTGGGTAGAGGGAAGAAAACTGGTTTGTCTTGTTTCCAAGGATTATTGCCCCTACTTCCAGCTCTATTAAAAGGTCCTCTTGAGAGAACTATAACCAAAAATAAAGCGGCACTGGCAACTCTCTGGGAACACATTTAACTCTGCTCCTTGAAGCATAACCTGTTTTAATTTGCTAAAGCCCAAGTCAGGCGCTGTTTTTCTCTGGATTAGGAAAAAGCAGCTGATGAGAAAATATTTAAAAATAAATATACCAATGTAAAAAAGCAAAGAAAAAAAAAGAAAACCCCAAAACCCTAAATCCAAAGACGTCGTATTAGAATGTTCTTGGTTAAAGCCAGATGCAGTGGCTCGCACCTGTAATGCCAGCCCTTTGGAGGATCGCTTGAGCTCAGGAGTTCAAGACCAGTCTGGGCAACATAGCGAGACCCTCTCTCTATTTTATTTTATTTTTGAGACGGAGTTTCACTCTTGTCACCCAGGCTGGAGTGTGATGGCCCGATCTCGGCTCACTGCAACCTCCACCTCCCGGGTTCAAGTGATTCTCCTGCCTCAGCCTCCCCAGTAGCTGGGATTACAGGCACACGCATATGCCATAATGCCCGACTAATTTTGTATTTTTAGTAGAGACGGGATTTCTCCATGTTGGTCAAGCTGTTCTCAAACTCCCGACCTCAGGTGATCTGCCCGCCTTGGCTTCCCAAAGTGCTGGGATTATAGGCGTGAGCCACCACGCCTGGCCTATTGATTTCTTTTTTTAAAATGTACTTAAAGTAAATCAAATCTGGTAAAGATACAGATGCTTTGGGGCTCAGATCTATGATATGTTAGAATTGGAAATTTATTTTTTTGTTTCTCAAAAGTGGTCACTGGCTAGGTACAATGACTAAGATATGTAATTTCAACACTTTGGGAGGCTGAGGTGGGACTGTAGCAGGAGCGGCTGTGAGAAACAGAGCTCTCGAACACTGAATGGAGAAGGAAAGGGTTTATTATAATTACCGCCGAGCGATACTTTGTCTAAACCCAGCTCATCTAACAAAGAGAGGTTCTGCGAGGTTCTGCCTTTATATAGGCTTACACTCTAGATATCACACGTGGAAGAATCTTAGGTTTACAGTCTTAGAAATCACATATGAAAGGGTTTTGGGTTAACAGTTGTAGGAATCACATGTGGGTCGGGTGTGGTGGCTCACGCCTGTAATCCAAGCACTTTGGAGGCCAAGGCGGGCGGATCACCTGAGGTCGGGAGTTCAAGAACAGCCTGATGAACATGGTGAAACCCTGTCTTAAAAAAAAAAAAAAGGAGAATCTAGCTGCTATAAGGAAGTTAGGAGGAGGCGCGGTCTCAGGCAGCATGGACCCAGCGGGCAGGGCTGCTGGTGCAGTCCTGGAAGTCTTGTGGAATATAAAAAAGAAAAAAAAAAAAAAAAAGAAAGAAAGAAGAAAAAAAGAAAAAGAAAAAGGAAAAAAAAAAGGAATCATATGTGAAAAGGTTTGGTCTCCGGATGGAGTAGTGGGGAGGGGGTTTGATCTTGTTTTAAGTAAAAACAGTGTCTTCCAGGGAGTTTCCCCCAATACCAAGCGTGTTATTTACAGGAAGGAGATTCAGGAGGCGCCAGCTGGCCTGCTCTTCTTCTATTGAAAGGCACTGCGGAAGATAGAAGAGGGGAGGTAATCTCAGATGCCTGGGTCTCCTTCCTCAGGCAGATCATTTGAGCCCAGGAGTTCTAGACCAGCTTGGGCAATATAGGGAGATCCTATCTCTACAGATTAAAAAAAAAAAAAAATAGCCAGGCATGGTGGTGTGTGCCTGTAGTTCCAGTTACTTAAGAGGGTGAGGTGGGAGGATCACTTGAGCCCAGAAGCCCTTTGGAGGAAGTGAACTATGATCATGCCACTGCACTCCTACCTGGGTGACAGAGTGAGATCCTGTCTCAAAACAAAACAGATCAAAAATGTGGTCACTTCAGGAGGCAGTGAAGTAAGTGCAATATTTTGCTGTGATGTTTACAAGCAATCCTGGTATTTGATCTTTTCTGCCATTAGAATTTGGCAGAATTCTACGGAAGCTCATGCCTGTAATCCCAGCCCTTTGGGAGGCTAAGGTGGGAGGATCGCTGGAGCCAAGGAGTTATAGACCAGCCTGGGCAACATGGTGAAACCCTGTCTCTACAAAAAAAATACAAAAATTAGCCAGGTAGAGTGGTGCATGCCTGTAGTCTTAACTACTTGGGAGGCTGAGGTAGGAGGACCACTTAAGCTGTGATGGCACCGCTTTACTTCAGCCTGGGTGACAGTGGGACGCTGCCTCAAAAGAAAATAAAGGAATTTGTCAGCAGAGAACATTAGGGTCAGACTAAAAAGCTAGAGCTGCATCCAGCTGACTCCGTCTGGAATTAAAGAGCATCAGTGGCATACCTTGGTCTGGTGTCCTCTGGCCTGCAGAGCTCACTCTGGACTGGATTGCCCCCATCTATGTCCTCTTCCAACCTATGTGTGATGTGTCCTGGCCAGTTTCTGTAAGATTTCTTCTTTTTCCCAAACTGACCCCAGATTGAAGCTTCAGGAGCTTGCTCTCAACCAAGCTGAAAAGAGGCCATTCAATTTGTGACTACTTATGGCAAGATGTTCATCCAAGCCAGCTTCCTCTGCCAGCCTGCATACCTTCAGACTCCTCCAGTCAGCTCTGTTCACCTGGGGACAGCAGACAAAGATGGCTGTTGTCTTTGGCAAAGTATAAGAAAAGCAGCAAATATATTTCAAAATAAAGCTTACACTGCACCCCAAAGCCAATATGATTAAAAAGAAACATGTAGCCATGTTTGCCATTCTTGTCTCACTCTGTCTCCCAAGCTGGCACACAGTGGCACAATCTTGGCTCACTTCAACCTCTGCCTCTCAAGGAATCCTCCCACCTCAGCCTCCAAGTAGCTGGGAGTACAGGCGTGAGTCACCACATTCAACTAATTTTTTTGTATTTTTGTAGAAATGGGGTTTCACCATGTTGTCCAGGCTGGTTTCAAACTTCTGAGCTCAAACAATCCACTGGCCTCGGCCTCACAAAGTGCTAGGATTACAGATGTGAGCCACCATGCCATGCCCGGATAGCCATTCTTTTTTTTTTGGAGACAGGGTCTTGCTCTGTTACTTAGGCTGGAGTAGGATCACAGCCCATTGCAGCCTCGACCTCCTGGGGTCAAGTGATCCTCCCACCTCATCCTCCCAACCTCCCAAGTAGCTGGGTCACAGGCAAACACTACGACACCTAGCCAATTTTTAAATTTTTGATAGAGACAGGGTCTCTCTATGTTGTCCAGGCTGGGGCTATTCTGTTACTATAATAAATAAGTACCCTTCAGTGGTTCATATCATCCCTTTACCTATGAGCATCAGGATGTTTCTGATGTTATGTCTTTTTCAAAACAGACATTTCACCTCCAGGGTACTGGGGCTGGCTGGTAGTACTTGGCAATGAAATCTATACTTTCTCGGCAGAAAAAAAATCCTGAATTTAACTTTATTCAGTGATGGCTGTTTCTGAGATGGATTTCACGCTGTGTTCCATTGTGTTCCACAAGGGTCACAGCTTGTTCTTACCTTGTGCTTTCTCTTTAAAAGCCACCTGGCTTCTGCCATGGCCCCTTGAAGGTTACTTTTGTTCCTTGCTCATTTTCCCTTTAAGAGTTGTGAGTGTTTCGGCTGGTAAAGTTCCAATGCCCTCTGGACTAATTGGCACAATGTGAGGATTTTCCAATTTGGAAGAGAAAGAGCCTGTTCTCTAGGGAGGGCTCTTCAAGGTAATTGCTCTCTGTGAGGTTCTTGCCACTACTTTTGACAACCTTCAGAGAAAAATCCCTCTTGCTGTTGGAAGGAGGTAGAAACCCACAGATGGGAAAAGAGGAGCTCAGGACAGACTTGCCGAGACCTTTGAAACCAGTGACCTTTGGAAATGGAGGAAGTAGGGGAAAGGGCAGTGCAGGCAAAGGCAGTCGTGCTTCCCTTCCCCAGATAAGCACAGCAGCTCCAGCTGTGATGGACATTTTTATTGTTGTCCTTTTACTAAAGAGCTTCAGCAGGCTGGACATGGTGGCTCATGCCTGTAATCCCAGCACTTTGGGAGGCTGAGGTGGGTGGATTACTTGAGGTCAGGAGTTCGAGACCAACCTGGCCAACATGGTGAAACCTTGTCTCCACTAAAAATACAAAAATTGCTGGATTTGATTTGTTGATATTTTGTTAAGGGTATTTGCATCTGTGTTCATGAGGGATGGTAATCTAAAATTTTCTTGTAATATCTTTGTCAGGATTTGCTATCAGGGTCATGCTGTCTTCATCAAAACAAATCGAGAAGTGTTCTTCCTTCTTTATTTTCTGAAAGGGCTTGTGTAAAATTAGCATTATTTCTTTCTTAAATGTTTGATAGAATTCATGGATTCTGAACCTGTTGAACTGATCTTTGTCTTTTTGCTCTGCCTTCTGGGAAATTTCCTTAACTTTCTCTTCTATTAAAGTTATCCCGGCCTAGCGTGGTGGCTCAAGGCTGTAATTTCAGCACTTCGGGAGACCGAGGCCATTGGATTATGAAGTCAGGAGATCGAGACCATCATGGCCAACATGGTGAAACCCCGTCTCTACTAAAATACAAAAAAGATTAGCGAGGCATGGTGGTACCTATAGTCCCAGCTACCCGGGAGGCTGAGGCAGGAGAATTGCTTAAACCTGGGAGGCGGAGGTTGCAGTGAGCCAAGATTGTGCTACTGCACTCCAGCCTGGCGAAAGAGTGAGACTCCATCTCAAAAAAAAAAAAAAAAAAGCCTCTAGCAAAGAGGCACTGGCCAAGGAAGCCCCTTGCAGGGAGAGAATGGCACTTACTCAGAAGAAACACTTTAACAAACCACCTGGGCTGGAGGGAGACATGCAAGAGTGCTGCATAAGAAAAGGTGGTGGTTAACTGGAGCAGGGGTCCAAGAAAAACCACAGGGGAAGAGCAAAACATGGAGAAGAGAGAAGTCCCCTCTGGGTCACCACCCGACCCTGGCAGGGGATGTGTGGGGAGGAAAACCAGGTGGTGGTGGGGGTGGGGGGGTGGCAAGAAATGGGTGGCAGGCTGAAAAGAAGTATGGAAGAATAAAAATGAAATTGTTTTCAGTAGATCCTCTTCCCCAGCTCTGCCTTGAAACTTTCAGTAAATTTCACGTTATTCACTACTGTTGTGAGTGTAGGTGAGCACCCTCTTTCTGGGGAAACTTTAGGGGCTCTGTGGTCTGTTGATGTTGGGCAGAAAGCAAGAGAGAACGGGGCTGGACACAGACGTGGTTGTGGCACTTTTGTTGCCCTGTGTATTCACAACACAATCCTGGAAAACGGCAGAAGAGGAGGCTGGAGGCTAAGCTGAGACGTAGTCCTTACGGTGAGTTGCCTGGCTCCGTGTGAATTTAGTGGTGCCTGGTTTCAAAGCTCATGCAGGAATGATTTGGACAGGCATGTCCCTCCTCCTGCCCTGAACAGGACTTTAGAACGGTTGGGGTTAGGGTTAGTGCCAAGAGCTGCTGGTTCCTGTCTCTGGTAGGAGCACAGCATGTGGCATGAATGTATGGGTTTTGGAGACTCCCTGGGCTTGAGTCCCAGCTCTGCCATTTATGAGGTGTGTGACCTTGGACACATTATTCAGATTCTCTGTACCTTAATCTCATCTGCAAAAGCAAGGCAATAATAGTTCCTTCGCTATAGGGTTACTAGGGGAAGCAAATGAAATTATATACATAAGAGTCTTAGCACAGGGCAATAAATGTTCATTGTTGTTATTATTTGCTAACAACAACCCAGAACAGTGCCATGAACAGCTCCGAAGCTCAGCACTGCTATCCATCTTTTTAATTTTTCTTTCAAGATAGGGTTTTGTTTTGTCGCCCAGGCTGGAGCATAGTGGTGCAAACACAGCTCACTGCAGTCTCAACTTCCCTGGCTCAAGTGATCCTCCGTCCTCAACTCCCCAAGTAGCTGAGAACACAGGCACGTGCCACCACGCCTGGCTAACTTTTTATTTTTTTATTTTTACTTTTTTTGAGATGGAATCTCACCATGTTGCCCAGGCTGGTCTCGAACTCCTGGGCTCAAGCAGTTTTCCCACCTCTGCCTCCCAGTGTTGGGATTATAGGTATGAGCCACTGCACCTGGCCTATCCATTTTTTTGATCCACAGGAAGAGTTTAGGTCCTAGAGTCAAAGAGACCCAGCTCCAATCCCACTTCCTGGCTGGGTCACTGCAGGAAAATTGTTTAACTTTTCTGTTAAAGAGGTGAATGACACTTTGCTAGTAGGATTGTTGGGAGGGTAAACTAACACGAAAAGTGCCTGGCGAAGTCCTCTCCACTTGTTTGATCACAGGATGATCTGGTGACTCCCCTGCCCTAGTCTACTTTACTATACATATTCTCAACAGCTCTCAGGCCTCCTAGGAACATTGGATTTTTCCTACATTCGGTTAAGTTTGGCTGGAATGAAACTCTGGGATTTGTTCCTTCTGTGTTATCTGGGAAGCCAGTTGGCCTCATCTTAGCGTCTTGCTCTGCGGGTTGGCTGAACCCTCACTAGAGCTGCATAGTGTCAGGTCAGCAATGGGAGTTGCTCTGAGAACTTCTGGGAAACTTAAATTGGCTAACATGGAATCAATGAAGTCAAGCTCGTTTAAATTTTGTAGAGACAGGATCTCACTGTGTTGCCCAGGCTGGTCTTGAACTTCTGGACTCAAGCAGTCCTCCTGCCTTGGCCTTTCAAAATGCTGAGATTACAGGCATGAGCCACTGCACTTGGGCCCAGGAACTCTTTTCTAACCCTAAAACTAAACTAAGTATCGTTCTGACTGTTCCGGGGTACCTGCTTTTGTCTATACCACAGCACAGACAGCCAAGAATGGTGTTTGTCCTGTTTTCCAGAAACTCCTTGACAGTAGGCTTATGTCTGGTGCATCCATGTGGCCCCAGGATCTGGCACATAGTAAGCACTCCACAAATAACTATTGAAGGAATACGGTTCTGTTTACACAGAAGTTTAAAATAGATAAAAACCTACAGGAGGGCAACTGTTTCGAAACTCTTGAAATGCATGCATTCTTTTCAATTCCACTCCTAAGGTGAGGCCACATAGCAAACAGAGAGGCAGACAGCCTAGGTTGGATCTCATGTCTGCCAATTATAGCTGCATGACCTTGAGCAAATTACCCAACATCCTCATGCCTCAATTTCCACATCTGTAATGTAGGGATAATAACAATTCCTAAGCTCATAGGATACTAGGAAAATTAAGTTAATATTTGGAAAGCACTTGTAACAATCAATGTCTGTATTAGTCTGTTTTCACACTGCTGACAAAGACATACCCAAGACCGGGCATTTTACAAAGGAAAAGAGGGTCAATGAACTCACAGTGCCACGTGCCTGGGAGGCCCCACAATCACGGCGGAATGAGAAAGGCACATCCCACATGGCAGCAGACAAGACAGAATTGAGACCCAAGCGAAAGGGGAAACCCCTTATAAAAACATCAGATGTTGTGAGACTTATTCACTACCACAAGAACAGTATCAGGGGAGCCGCCCCCATGATTCAATTACCTCCCACCGAGTTTCTCCCACAACACTTAGGAATTATGGAAGCTACAATTCAAGATGAGATTTGGGTGGGAACACAGTCAAACCATTATCAATGCCTAATACAGAGTAACCTATCTTAAGGAACTATTGAATGAAGGATGAAGATGCTGCTTTTGTTTTGTGGCAGAGCTCTAGCTCCAAATGTTACAATGTGTATTTTCTCTGTGACCCAGGCTGGTGTGTGGTGGCTAGGTCATGGCTTAGAGCTGCATCAACCTCCTGGGCTCAGGTGATCCTTCCACCTCAGCATCCCAAGTAGCTGAGACTACTGGTGCATGCCACCTTGCCTGGCTAATTTTTTGATATTTTGTAGAGATGGGGTCTCACTGTGTTGCCTAGGCTGGTCTCGACCTCCTGGGCTCAAGCAATCCATCTGCCTTGACCTCCCAAAGTGTTGAGATTAGAGGCAGGAGCCACGGTGTCCAACTCACAATGAGTATTTTTGATGTATTCCTCTCCTTCTCTTGTTCATTCACTGCACCTGAGGGTTTGGTTTGCATTCCTCTTTCCTTATAGCTCTATAAAAGCAGTTTCTGGACTGAGACACAGCAGATCTTCAAGGTGAGAAGCACCTGGGCTCAGGGTGGGGGTGGGGGAGGGGCAGGACAACAGAGGAAGAGGAGAATGAGGAGGAGGAATCAGAGGCACCTTCCATTTGGAGGAAGGGGCAGGGAGTTAAGGCAGACAGTTTCCCATTGTCCCATTATCTGTAAACAGCCCCCCTGTAACTATCCTGGGGCCACAACACTTGTAAGGCCCCCTAGACAGATGTGTTAGGACTTAGCCTGAGGGGAGTTCTCCCTCCTTATAAGGTGAACCAGGAAGTAATCATGTGGGAATTTCTCTTTGAGTCATAACAGCTCTGGACAAAGCACAACCATCATAATTACGGGGCTATTTGTTAAAGTGTTAGCTATTACAGTGAAAAATGAAAACATGTTAGTGTCTAATAATATGGGATCAGTTAAGCAAATGATGGTATTTTCTTTCTTTCTTTTTCCTTTTCTTTTTTTTTTTTTTTTAGACAGGGTCTCTGTTTGCCAGGCTGGAGTGCAGTGGTATGATTTTGGCTCATTGCAACCTCTGCCTCCCAGGCTCAGGTGATCCTCCAACCTCAGCCTCCCCAGTAGCTGGGACTACAGGCACCCCGCCACACCCAGCTAATTTTTTTTTTTTGGTAGCAATGGGGTTTTGCCATGTTGCTCAGGCTGGTTGGTAATCTGTATGCTTTCCTTCCTTCTGTTTCTTTCCCCTCCCTCCCCTCCCCCTCCCCTCCCTTCCCTTCCCTTCCCTTGTCCGTTCGTTCTTTCTTTCTTTCCTTCTTTCTTTCTTCTTTCTTCATTCAAACTAGATCAGGATGTAAATCTGTATTCTTTCAATGCAATGAACTAAACTATGAGTCTAACCAATTCTTTGAGTTCTGTGAGCCCTTCAAATGAATCATTGAACCAGAGGGTGGTCTTAGGGCCCTGCGACACCTTGTTTCTTAGTTTTGGAAAACCTCTTGATGCTCTCTCTTTTTTTTTCCTTCATCCCCACCCCACTCTCACCCCTCCCCACCACTGTGAAAGAGCAGGTACCTGGACATGCTCTATCAGGAGAGAAAAGTATAGATGCATAGATGAGCTAAGCTGTTCTGCACAACAGAAGTGCCAGGAATCTGATGTTTCTCTCTGATAGGTCAGAAAGACTATTTTTAGGGCCCTGACATGTGTAGCAAGGTGGAGAAAGACCTGGTGAGAGATAGAAGGGAGAAGACCAAGACTGCAGAAGACCAGGACCTTGGACACAGAAGTCCACAAGACATCTCCATGGCTGGCAGCAATGGCCAGCGGTGAACCTTATGTCGTCTCCCACTTTCTGCTTGGCTGGGCTTACCTTCTTGATCCCAAACTCCAGTACAGAAGAATCTGTTCCTGGCCCGGGCTTGGTGGCTCACGCCTGTAATCCCAGCACTTTGGGAGGCCGAGGCGGGTGGATCACGAGGTCAAGACATCGAGACCATCCTGGCTAACACGGTGAAACCCCGTCTCTACTAAAAATACAAAACAATTAGCCTGGCGTGGTGGTGCGCACCTGTAGCCCCAGCTACTTGGGAGGCTGAGGCAGGAGAATCACTTGAACCTGGGAGGTAAAGGTTGCAGTGAGCCAAGATCACGCCACTGCACTCCAGCCTGGGTGACAGAGCGACACTCAAAAAACAAAAAACAAAAAACAAAGAAGAAGAATCTGTTATCCACTTAGTGCTTGGTGACTTTTGGGGACAAAGGAGATAGATGGAGACAAAGTAGAGGGTGCAGGGACAAAACAGAGAAGAGAGCAGACAGGCATGTTAGGAAATGGATGTGGGAATTCAGCTGAACCAGGGAGTGGAAAATTACCACAAGAAGACTTGATGTCCCTCAGCATGTGGCATAGGACCAAGACATTTTATTTGGCTGTGAAAGAACAGGCAACCACAGAAAGTTGAAGGACTTGGGAGCATATATATTCCTGTACCGAGATTAATTAAAACTGCCCTGGAGGAATACATCTGAAGACTAATAGTGGCTATCTCTAAATGTGGGGTAACATGATTTTATTTTTTTATTTAATCTATACAGTGTAATCTTTTCTGCCATGACAACATAAGGCTCTTGCAGTAAAGAAAAATAACTGTTTGCCAGATGTGATGGCTCATGCCTGTAATTCCAGCAATTTGGGAGGTAAGGTGGGAGGATCATTTGAGTCAGGAATTCAAGGCCAGCCTGGGCAGTATAGTGAGACCTGGCCTCTACACAAAATTTTAAAAAGTAGCCAAGTAGGGTGGTGCATGCCTGTGGTTCCAGCTACTTGGGAGCCTGAGGTGGGAGAATCATTTGAGCCCAAGAGATTGAGGCTGCAGTGAGCCTTGTTCATGCCACTGCACTCCAGCCCGGGTAACAGAGTGAGACCCTGTCTAAAAAATAAATAAATAAATAAATAAATAAAAAGAAAGAAAAGAAAAAGAAAAGAAAAATATCAGTTAAAGGTAAAAGTGATATTCTTGGCCATGTGGCTCACGTCTGTAATCCTGGTACTTTGAAAGGCTGAGGCAGGTGAATCACTTGAGCCCAGGAGTTCAAGACAAGCCTGGGCAGCATGGTGAAATGCTTCTCTACAAAAAACACAAAATTAGCCAGGCATGGTTGCAGACACCTGTAGTCCCAGCTCTGAGGGAGGCTGAAGCGAGATGATTGCTTGAGTCTAGAAGGCAGAGAGGTGAGCTGGGATGGCGCCACTGCACTCCAACCTGGGCAACAAAGAGAAACCCTGTCTCAAAAAGAAAAAAAAAATTTAAAAGCAAGGCGCAGTGGCTCATACCTGTAATCCCAGCACTTTGGGAGGCCAAGAAGGGGGGATCACCTGAAGTCGGGAGTTTGAGACCAGCCTGACCAACATGGAAAAACTCCGTCTCTACTAAAAATACAAAATTAGCTGGGAATGGTGGTGCATGCCTGTAATCACAGCTACTCAGGAGGCTGAGGCAGGAGAATCTCTTAAACCCGGGAGGCTGAGGTTGCTGTAAGGTGACATTGCGTCATTGTACTCCAGCCTGGGCAACAAGAGCGAAACTCTGTCTCAAAACAACAACAACAAAATATTAAAAAAAAGAACCCTGATATTATTAGCTAGAAAATTCGAACTGCAGATTCAGTAGTCCCCGCTTATCCACGATTTCAGTTACTTGCAGTCAACTGTAGTCCAAAAATATTAAATTGGGCTGGGAACGGTGGCTCATGCCTGTAATCCTAGCACTTTGGGAGGCTGAGGCAGGCGGATCCCAAGGTCAGGAGTTCAAGACCAGCCTGGCCGAGATGGCGAAACCCCGTCTCTACTAAAAATGCAAAAAATTAGCCGCGTGTGGTAGCAGGCGCCTGTAATCCCAGCTACGTGGGAGGCTCAGGCAGGAGAATCGCTTGAACCTGGGAGGAGGAAATTGCAGTGAGTCGGGATTGCACCACTGTACTCCAGCCTGGGCGACAGAGAGAGACTCCGTCTTAAAAACAAACAAACAAAAAAATTACATGGAAAATTCCAGAAATAATTCATGTTTTCAATTGCTTGCCATTCTGAGTGGCATGAGGAAATCTCACGCCGTCTTGCTTCATCCCCCACCCCGCTTGGGAATCTCCGTGTGTCCAGTATCTGCACTGTAGATGCTACTTGTCCACCAGTCTCTTAGCAGCTGTTGGTTACCAGACCAATCCATGGGATCAGTGCTTGTGTTCAAGTAACCCTCATTTGACTCAATTGTCCCATTTATTATTTGTTATCTTTGTTCATCGCTTACTGCGAGTATTTTGTAAATTAAACTTGTTCGTAGATAGGTAGGTAGGAATAAACATAGTATATAAAAGGTTCGGGCGTCGACTGGTGAGGGAGCAGCAAATGGCCAGCGGCCAGTGCCGCGCGAGGGTGGCGGGCGGCGCGGAGCGGTCAGCGGTGACCGTGGAGGGGGCGTCGCGGAGCCTGGGACGGTACTTCTGCCACCGCTGCTCCGTGGAGATCGTCCTGCGCCTGCCAGATTATATCTGCCAGAGATGCGAGTCTGGTTTTATCGAGAAGCTTCCGGAAGAGACCAGGAACACAGAAAACGCTTCTGCCCCCCTCCGCAGCCCCCCCACGGATCAGAGCCGGCTGCCGCTGGAGAACCTGGACCAGCACCTGTCCACGCGGCCGCAGGGCTCCGGGCAGTTTGCTTTGGGCATCTTTGACGACGGCTTGGAGATCCCCCACGTTCCCTCCTGGGGCGCAGGCTGACCACGGCCGGGACCCTGAGAGCCGGCGGGAGGGAGAGCATCAGTCCCGGCCCCGCGCAGCGCCTGGCAGCTCCGCGCCGGCTTCACCATGCCTGCCACCATCCTCGGCCTGGGTTCTGGGGGGAGTCCTGTACCCAAACCCTACGGACCACGCCTGGGGGAGCGGACGGCCTGGACGTCATCACGCAGATCCTCCGTCAGTTTGAAAGCACGGGTTCCCCACCGGCAGATAAAGGGAAAATCCAGGCCCTCCCCACGGTTCCGGTCACCGAGGAGCACGTGCGCTCCGGGCTCCAGTGCCCCGTGTGCAAGGACGACTACGCGCTGGGTGAGCGGGTGCGCCAGCTGCCCTGCAGCCACCTGTTCCACGGCGGCTGCGTGGTGCCCTGGCTCGAGCAGCGCGACAGCTGCTCCGTCTGCCGAAACAGCCTCACGGGACAGAACACGGCCACGAACCCCCTAGGCCTGGCTGGGGTGAGCTTCTCCTCCGCGTTGTCCTCCTTCCTCTCCAGCTCGCCCAGCAACTAGAACGCCGCAAGTAACTCCTGAGCCCGCGTGGGCCGGCACTCGTGGCAGGCAAGACCCGTGGAACAGGCGCAGGGCTGCAGCACTCACCAGCCAGGATGTGAGCGGCTCAGCCCTCTGATGTGTAAGGTTCAGTGCCAGCAAGAGAAACAATCCTTCAAATTGCTTTGGCATGACTGAAGCCATACTTATTTTTAATAGCCTTATACAGCTTTAGTAGCTTTAACAATAGCTTTATACAGCCCACTGGCCCCCTGGCTCCAGAAAGCATGAGCCACATGGTCCCTTCTGGGGCGACCCCCAACGCCCCCCCAACCTTTGTCTAACCTCACCCTCTAAACGTTCAGTGGTGGAAAGATTTTTTATAATTTTAAATTATTACTGCTTGGAAATAAACGGATGTTTTAGCTCACATGGCAGCCATGCATGATCTGTGGCAAGACGGGGCACAGCTGCTCCACAGACTGCGAGTGCCGCCAGGACGGGCCACGTTGGCCTCCAGCCTCCTCCTCGGCTGCCTCCACCACCCGGAGTTCGGGGGCTCGGAACCATGAGGGTGACCAGCAAAATTCCGAACAAAACTGCTCCAACAGAGTTTTTTAAAGGAAAAAATGTGTGTATCTTGAAAGCTATTTAAAATACACTACTTACAAAGAGAGAGGAAAAAAAAAAAGGTTTGGTACTATGTGCGGTTTTAGGCACCCACTGGGGGTCTTGAAACACGTGCCCCCATGGGTAAGGGGGAACTACTGAATTTACTGTATTTGTCTTGTCTGTATTATGGCCAGCACTGGGATTGGCTCTCAATGAACGAAAGGAATAAGACCTCTGCACTCAAAGAAACTGCAACAAATGGAGGGAAACCTCCAACAAACCAGTAAGTGTGTCCTGACCAACTGGGATGCATGCAAAGAAAGAAATGATGTGGTGCTGTGGTTGTGAATAATAGGAAGAAGCTGTGTGCAATGGAACCTATTTCAGAGGATGCTTAATAAAGGCTTCCCTGTGGAGGTGATGTTTAGGCTCAGACCTCACAGAGAAAAAGGAGCCTGCAGTGCAGGGTGGGTAGAGAGAGCTCCAGACACAGAGAATGCCTGTGGGTTGGATCTAAGACAAGAGAGAAATTGACTTCTGGAAGGGTATATTTGGGGGAATGCATGTCGGATTGTGGCGAGGGACTGGGGGTAGCTTGCGCAGAGCCTTAGAAATCTTGATAAAGAGTATAGTCTTTATTCTAAATGCATGGGGAATTGTGGAAATTCATAACCGTTTGCGTTTTAAAAAGAGCTGCCTGGCTGCAGCATGGAGAATAAACTAGAGGAGAGCAAGTGGGGGAGGCTCTTGAAGGAGAAGAAGTGGGGGGTGGTACCAGTGAGGATAGAAAGGGGTGAGTGGATTTAGGCTATTTTGAAGGAAAACAAATGGACAAGACCTGATGCTGGATTGGAGGTAGGGATAAGAGGGAGGTATCACTGATGGCTTCCTGTTTTCTGGTTTGGAATTATCTCTCGAGGTGACTGACTGTAGGAGAAACAGGTTTTGACCTGTTAAATTTCAGATGTCTGGGTTCATTAAAAGGGTGGCATTCAGCAGTGGCTCAGCCGTCTGATGTGATAAGGTTCAGTGCCAACAAGAGAAACAATCCTCCAAATTGCTTTGGCATTACTGAAGCCATACTTATTTTTAATAGCTTTATACAGCTTTAGCTCCTTACTTATAGAACAGCTAAGGACCTAAAAGAGTAATGAAGGCTGGGCGTGGTGGCTCACACCTGTAATCCCAGCACTTAGCACTCAGGCAGGAGGATCACTTGAGGCCAAGAGTTCAAGACCAGCCTGGGCAACATAACGAGGACCTGTCTCTATGAAAATAAAAATAAAATAAAAATTAGCCAGCCGTGGTGATGTGTGCCTGTGGTTCCAGCTACTTGGGAGGCTGAGGTGGGAGAACTGTCTGAGCCCACGAGTTCGAGGCCACAGTGAGCTGTGATCATGCCACTGTACTCTAGCCTGGGTGCCGAGTGACACTGAGACCCTGTCTTGACACGCACACACGAGTATAGTGTAATTTTGAGTTGTACTTTATTTTGTTTTATAGGTGACAATATGCACTACAGTGGTATTTGGTAGTTTGAGTTTTCATAAAGGTAAAGGGTATAATCCTCACAAATGTCAAAGGTCTACTATAGCTATAATAGGCAATGTATTGAACTAATTGCCAGTAACATCTTATGGAAAATGTAAAGGGGCTGGTTGGTGTGTAGTCTGTGGATAGCTAATAGTTCTCCTGGCCCGGCACGATGGCTCATGCCTGTAATCCCAACACTTTGGGAGCCCGAGGGGGGTGGATCACTTGAGGTCAGGAGCTTGAGATCAGCCTGGACCACCTGGTGAGACCCGCCCCCACATCTCTGCTAAAAATACAAAAATTAGCCAGGCGTGGTGGCACATACCTGTAATCTCAGCTACTTGGGAGGCTGAGGCACGACAATCGCTTGAACCCAGGAGGTAGAGGTTGCACGAGCCAAGATTGCGCCACTGCACTCCAGCCTGGGTGACAGAGCGAGACACTGTCTCAAAAAACAAACAAACAAAAAATGTTACCCTTTAACTAGTACTTACTAGAAGCTGGGCACTCTGTTTTACACTATACATATCCCATTTCATCTCTTACATTATTTGTCATCCATTCTACAGATGAGAAAATCAAGGCTCAGAAAAGTTAAGTAATTTGCCCAGGGTCACAGAGTTAGCAAGAGGCAGTCTGTATTCGGACTCAGGTCTGGGCTGGCTACAAAGCTGGAGCCTTTATTTGTTTGTTTGTTAGAGGCAGGCTCTCACTCTATGACCCAGCCTGGAGTAGAGGTGCGATCATGGCTCGCTGCAGCCCAGACCTCCTAGGCTCAGGTGATTCTCCTGCCTCAGTCTCCCGATAGTCAGGACTATGGACATGCACCACCATACCCGGCTAGTGTGTGTGTGTTGGGGGGGGGAGGGGGTGGCAGAGACAGGGTCTCACTATGTTGCCTGGGCGGGTCTTGAACTCCTGAGCTCAAGTGATGCTCCCGCCTTGGCATCCCAAAGCGCTGGGATTGCAGGTGAGAACTTCTGCACCTGGCTGAAAGCTTGAGTATTTGTGTAGTAGATATTTCATTACAGAATGGATTCTCTGGAAGCAGAAGCTGTGATGGGGATGGAAAATATTGGGGGAGCAACATACATGAAAGGAGACCTGTCAAAGTCTCTGCCAGCCAAACATGAAACTCTGAAGCAAAAACTACCCATTGGAGGAGTCCAGCATTGAGCAGAGATGGCTAGGCCGTTGTTCCACCCCCTTGCCCAGTCATTGGCTAGGGAGAATGTCCCAAGAAGAGCTTGATTTCAGCTGGAAAGCTGAGCTGGACTTGAAGGCTGTCAGTGAACCGAACTTCTCGGAGCTGGGCAATGAGTCTGCCCTTAAATAGGGATCTAACAGTGCATCTCCTTGTCTGCCACATGCTCTAAAAATTGCCAGCACTCTTCACCCAAGAAAGGCACTGCATTAGTTGGCCGGGTGCAGCGGCTCACACTTGTAATCCCAGCACTTTGGGAGACTGAGGCAGGTGAATCACGAGGTCAGGAGATCGAGACCATCTTGGCTAACACAGTGAAACCCTGTCTCTACTAAAAAATGCAAAAACATAGCTGGGCGTGGTGGCAGGCGCGTGTAGTCCCAGCTACTCAGGAGGCGGAGGCAAGAGAATCGCTTGAACTCGGGAGGCAGAAGTTGCAGTGAGCCCAGATAGCACCACTGTACTACAATCTGGGTGACAGAGTGAGACTCTGTCTCAAAAAATAAAAGGTACTGCTTTGGTACTTTTTTTCTGTATTACTGTGTAACTAGTTGCCACAAAATGTGGTTGTGGAAAACAACAAACATTTGTTATCTCACAGTTTCTGTGGGTCAGGAATCCAGGCATGGCTTAGCTGGGTGCCTCTGGCTGAAGGTCTTTCCTAAGGTTGCAGTCAAGCCGTGAGCCTAGACCACAGCCTCATCCAAAGCCTCAGCTGGATGGAGAATCCACTCCCAAGCTCACATTCATGGTTGTCTACAGGACTCAGTCCCCTCATCACATGAGCCTCCCCCACAGGGCTGCGTCAGGACATGGCAGCTGGCTTCCTCCAGGGTGAGCAATCTGAGAGACCTCAGTGAGAAACAGGACCCAAAATAAAAGCCATGGTCTTTTATAATTTTGGAAGTGACATTCCATCCCTTCTGCTGCATCCTATTTCTTAGGAGTGAGTGAATATATCCAGTGTACAGTCAAGGGATGTACAAATACAAGAATACCAGGAGGTGAGACTCCTTGGCAGCCATCTGAGAGGCTGCCTCCCCACAGGCAGGCACATATTCAAATAATTAACACCATGGCAATAATAAGATTGGCTCCCACGTATTAAGCAGTTGCTATAAATCGGGGGTGGCATCAGGCCCTTACATACGTGATCTCACCATGTCTCCTGTGTTCACTCAGGATTCATCAGGCACCAGGCACTGCGAGTTTCTTGAGAACAGAATGGCAAATGAGGAACACTTCCTGCTCTTGAGGTGCTCATGTCTACAGGAATAATCTTTTCTGATTTTACAAAGGAGGACAAGAAAAGTCACATAGTTAGGAAGTGGCTGAGCTAGGAGGCCCAAGCTGTTCAGTGTGACTTTGAGGCCAGAAATGTTTGTGAAGACAGCATACTCCGGAATCTACCATCCCCGCAAACATCAGGAAGCACCAAAAAGGCCCTTTTCATGCCTTGTCCAAGAACAATTGTGAGGAAGAAACAAGTCACAATTTCATTTCCCCCCCCCCCTTTTTTTTTTTGAGACAGGGTCTCCCTCTGTCACCCAGGCTGGAGTGCAGTGACACAATCTTGGCTCATTGCAACCTCCACCTCCTGAGTTCAAGCAATTCTCCTGCCTCAGCCTCCCAAGTAGCTGAGATTACCGGTGCCCGCCACCACGCCCAGCTAGTTTTTTGTATTTTTTGTAGAGACAGGGTTTCACCACGTTTGGCCAGGCTGGTCTCAAGCTTCTGACCTCAGGTGATCCACCTGCCTCAGCCTCCCAAAGTGCTGAGATTACAGGTGTGAACCTCCACACCTGGTCTAATTCCATTTATATGACATTCACCAACTGATGCTTCTAACCAACTAAGTGTTACAGACTTAGTTGTAACACTAAAGAGAAAAGCAAGAAAATGGTTTCATAAGTTAAGAGAGTGGCCACCTCTGCGGGAGGGGAAGGGGATGGAATAGGGGGACACACAGGGGGCTGCTGGGAGGCGGCTGAATACTATTCTAGACCTGGTGGTGGTTATATGGGTGTTCAATCTATACTGACAATTGAACTACACATATATGTTTTCATTACTCCTCTGCATGTATGACATAGCTCACAAATAAAATAGCAACAAGAACTATTGTGTTGAGTGGGAAGCGATTTGCAGGCTACTTGCCTATGCCTGTGGTGGAGGCAAAGAGCTCTCCTTTTCAGAGACCCTGGGAATACGATGTCTTCATGCCTCCGGCAAATCGCTCACACAGATGGCTTCGAAGCCTGGTTTACCACTATGTCCTTAATGTGTGTTGCACCCAAAATAAATTCTGAGGAAGACAGTGCTTGGTGAGATCATCTTGCCATTTGATACACGTGTCTGAGCAAGTTGGTGTTTTTTCTATTTCTGAACCCACTGCCTAAGAGTGAAACCTGATTCTCTTTGTAACAATAGCCACTCAGATCTTTGCCACAAAGCAAAGAGAAGTTTTATACAAAAGGGTGAAGGAAAGCTCACTCCTGGTATACCTCCGATTCATTAGGCTTTAATGGATTCCCTTCAAGAACCTGTCAGAAAAGCAAGCCAGGTGCAGCGGCTCGCACCTGTAATCCCAGCTACTTGGAAGCCTAAAGCAGAAGGATCCCTTGAGACCAGGAGTTCGAGGCTGCAGTGAGCTATGATTACACCACTGCGTGTAGCATGGGGGGACAAAGTGAGACCACATCTCTAAAAAACAAGGAGCAAGGAGAATTTTATTACTTAATGGGTACAGAGCTTCTGTTTTACAAGAGGAAAAGGGTTCTAGAGCTGAATACTGGTGATGGTACCAGAACATTATGAATGTATTTCATATCACTAACTGTACACCTAAAAACGGTTACAGTGGGCTGGGTGTAGTGGCTCACGCCTGTAATCCCAGCATTCTGGGAGGCCAAGGCGAATGGATTACCTGAGGTTAAGAGTTTGAGACCAGCCTGGCCAACATGACCAACATCTCTACTAAAAATACAAAAATTAGCTGGGTGTGATGGTGTGTACCCGTAATCCCAGCTACTCTGGAGGCTAAGGCATGCAAATTGCTTGAACCCGGGAGGCAGAGGTTGCAGTGAGCCAAGATCATGCCATTGCACTCCAACCTGGGTGACAGACAAGACTCCCATCTCAAAAAAAAAAAAAAAGGTTACGACGGTAAATTTTATGTTGTGTGTATTTTATCACAATAAAAAAAAGATGGGGGAGGTGGTGTGGAAAATGAGCCATCAAGCCGGGAAAAAACATGGAGGTTTGTAACCAGCCTGGGAAAAACAGTGAAACCCCTGTCTCAAAAATCAAAAAACAAAATAAAAAAGACATGGAGGAAACTTAAATTCATATTGTTAAATGTAAGAAGCCAATCTGAAAAATAATACATATTGTGTGACTCTCTATATATATTCTATTTATTATTATTATTTTTTGAGACAGAGTCTGGCTCTGTAGCCCATGCGGGAGTACAATGGCCTGATCTTGGCTCACTGCAACCTCCGCCTCCTGGGTTCAAGAGATTCTCATGCCTCAGCCTCCTGAGTAGCTGAGACTACAGGTGCATGCCACCACCATGCCCAGCTAATTTTGGTAGTTTTTAGTAGAGACAGGGTTTCACCAACATTGGCCAGGCTGGTCCCAACTCCTGACCTCAGGTGATCCACCTGCCTTGGCCTCCCAAAGTGCTGGGATTACAAGGCATGAACCACTGTGCTCTGACAATAATCTGGAAAAGGTAAAACTATAGAGACAGTAAAACAATGAGTGGTTGCCAGGGATTAGAAGGGAAGGAAGGATGAATGGATGGAGCACAGGGAACTTTTAGAGCAGTGAAACTATTCTGATACTGTACATGATATTATGCATTTGTCAAAACTCATAGAACTGTACAACACAAAGAACGAACCCTATTATAAACTATGAACCTGAGTTAGTAATAATGTATCAATATTGATCCATCAATTGTAACAAATGTAGCACACTAATTAGTAGTAACTAACATCACAAGATGTTAGCAGTAGAGGAAATGGTGTGCCTGGGAAGAGGAGGTATGTAGAAATGCTCTGTACTTTCTGCTCAATGTTTCTGTAAACCTGAAACTGCTCTAAATGACAAAGTCTGTTAATTTTTTTTAAAGAAAAGAAGAAAGATCCATATTAGATGTCTTGGAATTTCTCAAAAAGGGATAATTGCTAAAAAAAAAAAAATCATTGAAATAAGGATTCGGTTGAAACGACTATGAATGACTAGAAGAAAACTGTTCTTTTTTTTTTTTTTTAAAGACGGGGTTTCACCATGTTGGTCAGGCTGGTCTTGAACTCCCAACCTCAGGTGATCTGCCCGCCTTGGCCTCCAAAGTGCTTGGATTACAGGCGTGAGCCACCACACCCAGCCGAAAACTGTTTTTATCTAGAAAGATTCTAGGTTCAGATTTTCTCCAAATGTCTCCAAGCTCTCATTACAGATTAATGAAAAAAATGGAAATCCTAAAAAATTTAAAAGACAGTCAAAAATGCACAATCAGGGCTGGGCGCTGTAGCACATGCCTGTAATTCCAGCACTTTGGGAGGCCGAGGTGGGTGGATCACTTGAGGTCATGAGTTTGAGACCAGCCTGGCCAACATGGCCAAAACCTGTCTCTACTAAAAATACAAAAATTAGCCAGGCATGGTAGTGCATGCCTGTAATCCCAGCTACGCGGGAGGCTGAGGTAGGAGAATGGCTTGAACCAGGGAGGTGGAGGCTGTAGTGAGCTTAGATCGCACCACTGCACTCTAGCCTGGGCAACAGAGGAAGACTCTGTCTCAAAAAAAAAAAAAAAATCATATTTCTCTGCAAATGTGTCCTCCAATCTTTGTCTTGGCTCAGCCTAGCAGCATTTTTGCATGTAACTGTCCTGAATTCATCTTCTTTCTTTTTTCTTTTTTTATTTTTTGAGATGGAGTTTCACTCTTGTTGCACAGGCTGGAGTGCAATGGCATGATCTCAAATCACCGCAACCTCTGCCTCTCAGGTTCAAGTGCTTCTCCTGCCTAGCCTCCCAAGTAGCTGGGATTACAGGCATGCGCCACTACGCC
This sequence comes from Ateles fusciceps, assembly GCA_036589455.1. Lineage (NCBI taxonomy): Eukaryota > Metazoa > Chordata > Mammalia > Primates > Atelidae > Ateles > Ateles fusciceps. The sequence continues at coordinate 4,301,131 of JAZHEH010001386.1, read as the reverse complement.
TGGCTAATTTTTTTTTTTTTTTGTATTTTTAGTAGAGACAGGGTTTCTCCCTGTTGGTCAGGCTGATCTCTAACTCCCCATCTCCAGTGATCTGCCTGCCTTGGCCTGCCAAAGTGCTGGGATTACAGGCGTTAGCCACCGCGTCCAGCCCACCTTCTTTGTTTTCTAGTTCTGCAGGAGGGTGACTCAGTCACAAAAGGTGAGGTGTGCAAGGAGGTCCTCAGGGAATGTGATGAGAGTGAAGGGGAGCTCTGATAAATACTGATCCAGCCACGCTTACAAACACTGCTTCTGTGGCTGGAAGTTACCTCCACAGAGCTTGAATCCTGTGCTGTTAGAAGCCTTCTTCTGCAGGAGTGGCCTTGGTTTTATTGCTTCTTAGTGGTTGGGAACCAGCTTCCTGCCAAGTGTTTGGAAGGGCACGCCCAGTTTCCAGTTCTGGCTAGATATGAAAGTGAAAGTTTCTGAAAGTGATCCTTGCTGGCTGGGATCTGAAGCACCTGTCAGGAGGAAGAACAGATCAGCCCTGACTCGAGGGTGCTCCCAAGTGGCTGTGAACCAGCTACGGGTCCCTTGCAGGGAGAGGCAAGAAGTGGGAGTAAAGCTACAGGTAAATGAAGAACTGGGAGATGTCTGAGACACAGAATCCATTTTATTTTTCCTTTTAGTCTCTTGAGCTTGCAGCAGTCAATGTTTTTTAATTTAAAATTTAATTTACAGATAAAAATTGTATGTATTCAATTTATACAACATGATTTCATGTACATATACATTATATAATGATCATTACAATCAAATTAATTAAAATACCCGTCATCTGCCCTTTCCTGTGCCCTTTTAAAGTTCACCCAGTGCTTTAAGAGGCTAACACAGAAGGGTAAAGTAAGTCTCCATAAAACCCAGAGAAGAGACAGGAAATCTCCTCTTTGGATCCTGTCTGGAGTCACACCTAAAAAAAAAAAACCTGTCATCATTATAGTTACCATTGTGTGTGTGTGGTGGGGTGAGGTCATTTAAATTCTGTTCCCTTATCAAATTTCAAGTAAATTAGACAGTTGCGGTGAGCTGAGATCACTCCACTGCACTCCAGCCTGGGGAACAAGAGCGAAACTCTGTCTCAAAATAAACTAACCAACAATAGAGTGTAACAACTATTTAGGCCATGGGCAGTGGCTTATGCCTATAATCCCAGCATTTTGGGAGGCCAAGATGGGAGGATCACTTGAGCCCAGGAGCTCAAGACCAACCTGGGCAACATAGGGATGCCCTGTTTCTACAAAAAGTAGAAAAATTAGCCAGGCATGGTGGTTCAAGCCTGTAATCTCAGCACTTTGAGGCTGAGGTGGGAGGATCACCTGAGATCAGAAGTTTAAGACCAGCCTGGCCAACATGTCAAAACCCCATCTCCACTAAAAAATACAAAAATATATATATATTAGCTAGGCATGGTGGCGCGTGCCTGTAGTCCCAGCTACTTGGGAGGCTGAGGCGGAGTATTGCTTGAACCTGGGAGGTGGAGGTTGCAGTGATTCAACATCATGCCACTGCATTCCAGCCTGGGTGGACCATACCCTGGGTGACAGAGCGAGACTCCATCTCAAAAAAAAAAAAAAAAAAAAGAAAAGTAAAAACTTTAGCCTAGCACAGTGGTGCACACCTGTAGTCTCAGCTACTCAGGAGGATGAGGCAGAAGGACACATTGAGCCTAAGAGAGGGAGGCTGCAGTGAGCCGTGTTGTGCCACTGCACTCCAGCCTGAGTGACAAAATGATTTACATAGCATTTACATTGTATTCGGTATTATAAGTAATCTAGAGATGATTTGAAGTATATAGGAGAATGTGCACAGGTCATATGCAAATACTGTAACTGGTTTTTTTTTTTTGAGACAGTGTCTCACTCCATTACCCAAGCTGGAGTACAGTGGTGCCATCATGGCTCACTGAAGCCTTGATCTCCTGGGCTCAAGCAGTCCTCACATCTCAGCCTCAGGACTACAGGTGCACACTACCAAGCCTGGCTAAAATACTACAACATTTCATGTGAGGGACTTGAGCATCTGCGGATTTTGGTATCAATGGAAGGTCCCAGAGCCAATCCCCATGGATAGCAGGGATGACCGTACACCCAGAAGTGAGATTGCTGGATTGTATAGTAGTTCTATTTTATGATACAGACTTCTTGACTATAAATTACACTGGTGGGCCAGAAATGCCAGCATCACAGGGTAAGCTGAAGCTTAGAACAAGAAAGCACTAATAAGGCACTAATAAATGATAGCTGATATTTATTCAGCACTTACTCTGTACCAGGCATTGGGCTACGTGTTTATGTGAAATATCTCAATCAATCTTCACAACAATCGTAAAAAGCAGGCACTATTTGTGTTCCCATTCTAGAGACGAGAAAATGGAGGCACACAGAAATTAACTAACTGGCTCAGGTCACAGAACTAGTATGTGATAGAGCCAGGATCTGAGTCTGGCTTGCTGGACTCTAGAATCTGTCCTCTCAAATACTATGCTAGTGAGGAGCAAGGCAAAAAGATTAGAGAAAGAAAGTGCTTCTCAAATGGCTATAATGGCCATTACTGCTTAATGATAACTATAGATAGGTCTATTGACGAAGAAAGAGAAAGAACCTAAAATTGGGGGTGGGGTGGTCATCAAAGAACAAAAATCAATGAATTCAATTTCAAAAATCTGATTCATTTTTCTTAGCAATTCATGAACCACACAGCATCCAATCTACAAAACAGAAAGGAGTTCCAATGAACTAGACAGAATGGGTACGTTTTATAGGCAGAAAGAGACAGAGGAAAGCAGGAACAATGAACAAATGGTAGATTGATCATTTCAAGATTACTTTCCTTGTAAGAATGTAAGTGAAATCTTGTTGGCTTAATGAGATTTGGTTATCATCTCTCTCTTGATTTCTTGAAGACCAGATCTTAGAAGTAAACAACTTTGGTTTTGGTTTGGAAACATGGAATTTGGCCTTGTTTGGGGTCTGCTGTTTTTTCCTTTTTCTTTTCATGCCAGATGGGTAATGTGCCGACCTTGTAACAAGGTTCGAGGGTGGCACATCTCACACATGAGCATGAACACCCAATCATTGCGCTCATGAACTACCAAAGGATCTACGTTTTTTTTTCTTTAACAGGGTCCCAGGATGACAAACAGCTATGATGAATGTTCTTTTGCTTGCAGGAAGCTTTTTAAGGTCAAAAGTATAGCCTCTTTACCCCTAGTGCCTAGCATAGTGATGGGTACATAACAGGTGCTCAATGAAGGTTTGGTGAATGATTGCAAGAAAGAACAGTTATTGGCTATCAGAGCCATTTACTTGGGATTAGCCCTAGGGCCCTAATAAATATCTGATTGCCTGCTGGTATAATTGTTTTATTTTGGTAAAATAGGTAAAATATAGATAACATAAAAATTACTTTTTAAATCATGTTTAGGTGTACAGTTCAGCAGCATTAATTACATTCATATAGTTGTGCAATCTGCTGATTTTTTTTTTTTTTTTTTTGAGACAGAGTTTTGCTCTTGTTGCCCAGGCTGGAGTGCAGTGGTGCGACCTCAGCTCACTGCAACCTCTGCCTCCCAGGTTCAAGCGATTCTCCGGCCTCAGCCTCTCTAGTAGCTGGGATTATAGAGGCCTGCCACCGCGTCCAACTAATTTTTGTATTTTTAGTAGAGATGGGTTTCACCGTCTTGGCCAGGCTGATCTCAAAATCCCGACCTCAGGTGATCTACCTCAGCCTCCCAAAGGGATTATAGTTGTGAGCCACTGCCTCAGTCTCTGCACCTGGCTGCTGCTGATTTTTTAAATGGTACATAGAGGACAAGCATGGTGGTGCATGCCTGTGATCCCAGGACTCTGGGAGCCTGAGGCAGGTGGATGGCTTGAGTTCAGGAGTTTGAGATCAGCCTGGCAACATGGTGAAACCCCATCTCTACAAAATATGTGAAAAATTAGCCAGGCATGGTGGAGTGTGCTTCCAGCTACTCAGGAAATTGAGGTGAGAGGATCTCTTGAGCCCGGGAGGTTGAGGCTACAGTGAGCTGTGTTCGTGCCACTGCCCTCCACCCTGGGGAACAACATGAGACCCTGCCTAAAAAAAAAAAAAGATACACAGATTAAGAAAGCAAGAATCCCTTTCCTCTCTAAACTCATCAGTATTAACTTCATTGGTCAGGATGGGCTATGTTATGCTGTACTAACAGAAAAGTCCAAAGAAGCCTCAGCAACTTGAAAAATGGGAGTTTGTTTCTTACTTGTGCATTTCTTTATTGTTTATGATATATGTCCATCATAGGTCAGCTGGAGGCTTTATTCCACCTTATCCTCACTCTGGGACCCAGACCGATGGAAAAGATACTATCTGGAATATTGTTGGTTGCTATGGCAGAGAGAAAAAAAGGGATAGAGTCTGGGCACAGTGCCTCACGCCTATAATCCCAGCACTTTGGGAGGCCGAGGCAGGTGGATCACCTGGGATCAGGAGTTCGAAACAAGCCTGACCAACGTGGAGAAACTCCGTCTCTGCTAAAAAAAACAAAATTAGCCAGGCATGGTGGCGAGCACCTGTAATCCCAGCTACTCGGGAGGCTGAGGCAGGAGAATCGCTTGAACCTGGAAGGTGGAGGTTGCAGTAAGCCGAGATCGCACCATTGCACTCCAGCCTGGGCAACAAGAGTGAAACTCCATCTCAATTAAAAAAAAAGAAAGAAAAAAGAATTTAAAAAGGAATGGAGGGAGGTAAGTGGCTGGTCATGGATGTGCTGACTCCTCACATATTGGCTCTCACGTCATTGGTCAAAGCAAGTCTCGTGGCCATACCTCACTTCAAAGAGAGCACGGAAGTACATGCCTACTGCATGTTCGGAAAAAGAAAGAGAATATTTGTGAAGAGCCCAGTGAACACTATAGGTCTCTTTCAGTTGCAGACGGCAAAAATTAAATTAAAACTGGTCTAAGCAGAAAAGGGAACTTATTTACTGGCTCACCTAAGTCTAGGGGTTGTTGGCTTCAGACACCATTGGATCCAGATACTGAAATATGTCATCAGTCATCCATCTGTCCTTTGCTTGGCCTTTGTTTCAGTGGATGTCTCCCCAAATCATAACAAAAATGGCCTTTGGCAGCTTCACACTTATTTCCCATCAACTATGAAAGGGAAGTCTCTTCTCATTGCTTTCTGAAAAAGTCATTTCAATGTGATCTCACTTTTGTAAAACACATACACACAGGACTGGAAGGTTATACACCAAAGTTTAACGTTAGTATGGGTAGAATTATAGGTGATTTTTTTTTCTTACTATATTTTACTTTGCTCATTCACTGCAGTTGTACATAGCCACTGTTTATGTAATAATAAGAGAACATGTCATTATAGAAGACAGAGAAACAGTGAGTACTTCCGGAAACAGAAGACTTAGCAAAGCTACGCTGACCAGATGCCCTGAGATGGAAAAAGTACCAGCCTCTCGTGGAAGTGTTCAGTCATTCTATTGTGTTTTTTGTTTGATTGGTTTTTGCTTTTTGTCTGGTTTCGGTTTTTCACTTTCCTGATCTGTCTTGGATGAATAGTGCTGCTCTCAGGAAAATCCTGACACAGATTCTAAGCTTTGTTGGATCTATCCCTAGATGTGGGCACAACTTGCCACCTCCCTCCCTTCCTTCCTTCTTTTCCTCTCCTCTCCTTTCCTCTCTTTCCTTTTCCTTCTTGACAGGTCTCACTTGGTCACCCAGGCTAGAGTGCAGTGCATGATTACAGCACACTGTAACCTTGACTTTGTGGGCTCAAATGATCCCACCTCAGCCTGCCAAGTCGCTGGGACTGGGCGTGTGCTATCATGCCCAGCTAATTTTTATTTTCATTTTATTTTATTTATTTATTTTGTAGAGGCGAGGTCTCACTAGGTTTCCCAAGCTAATCTCGAACTCCTGGGTCCAAGCAATTCTCCCACCTCCCAAAGCGCTGGGATTACAAGCATGAACCACCACATCTGATCTACAGCTACTTTTAAGAATCTGTAATAATGAAATAAACAGTGGTTCAAAATATGAGGGAATCTAATCTATCAGCATTTTCTTGTTTTGTTTTGTTTTGTTGTTTTTGAGGTGGAGTCTTACTCTGTTGCCCAGGCTGGAATGCAGTGGCATGATCTCGGCTCACTGCAACCTCCACCTCCTGAGTTCAAGCAATTCTCCTGCCTTAGCCTCCCAAGTTGCTGGGATTACAGGCATGCACCACCACACCCAGGTAATTTTTGTATTTTTAGTAGAGACGGGGTTTCACCGTGTTGGCCAGGCTGGTCTCCACCTGGGCTCAGATGATCCTCCTGCCTCAGCCTCCCTAGTAGCTGGGACTACAGGCGTGCACCAACATGCCTGGCTAATTTTTAAATTTGTGTAGAGACAGAGTCTTTGCTATGCTGCCAATGCTGGTCTCCTGGGCTCAAGCAATCCTCCTGCCTCAGCCTCCCAGAGTGCTGGGATTACAGGTGTGAGCCACTCTCCTCAGCCGAATTTTTATTTTTTGTACCGGCAGATGTATGTCTCTAACAACTGGAATAAACTTGCAGCCCACAGTACAAGGTGGCTGATAAGAGGGAAAAGCAGCTCAGAGGTTAAGCACCTGGGCAGGGATGAGAGTCTAATTCATACACTAGATCAATCATTTGAATACTTAATACACAATATCCCCAGCTCTACATAGCCACAGATCAATGGCCTTTAGGTAATTAGGCTTTGAGTGAGTAAGATTAGCATAAACCTAAGTCTCTCTTCATTCCCCACAGGACTGGTATTCAGAATTCTCAAACACTGGTTATCTGGGACTCGAGAGGAAGGGAGAAAGAAATAGGGATCATTTCACAAGCTGGCAAAGGGTTCTCAGTATTCTGAGTTTGTCCTTGAGGCTGCTCCTCACGTCTACTGGGTTTTGCATGTTTTACGCTCTTGGCACTTTGATTGTAGTTAGACATGTGCACCTCGTCCTGAGACCTGTGGATGCCTCAACAGCTGACTGGGTAGGTTGAGGAAGAAGGTGGTAATTGGGGCGATCAGGACTTGGCAAACCAATGTGGCTGCAGGCTGGTTTCCTAAAGGATGCAAAGCTCATCTAAAGGGCCCATCAAACTGAGGCTCCATATCCAAGAAAGCCAGCTCTGGGTGGCAGCTGGGCCTAACTCCTAACAGATGTCAGGCCCGCGGAAAGAACGCGAATAGAGACCCAGGGACCAATGTCTAAAAAATTAAAAGCTCAAAATCAAACTAACAAATTACTAAATAAAATGTCATCTAGGTTAGGGGAGGTGGCTCATGCCTGTAATCCCAGCACTTTGGGAGCCCAAGGTGGGTGGATCACCTGAGGTCAGGAGTTAGAGACTAGCCTGGCCAACATGGTGGAACTCCGTCTCTATTAAAAATACAAAACTTAGCCAGGCATGGTGGCATGTGCCTGCAATCCCAGATATTCAGGAGGCTGAAGTGGGAGAATCACTTGAACCTGGGAGGCAGAGGTTGCAGTGAGCCCAGATAGCACCACTGCACTGCAGCCTGGGTGACAGAGTGATACTCCATCTTAAAAAAAAAAAAAAAAAAAAATTGGCTGGGCAAGGTGGCTCATGTCTGTAATCCCAGCACTTTGGGAGGCTGAGGTGGGCAGATCACCTAAGGTCAGGAGTTCGAGACCAGCCCGACTAACATGGAGAAACCCTGTCTCTACTAAAAATGCAAAATTAGCCAGGCATGGTGGCGCATGCCTGTAATCCCAGCTACTTGAGAGGCTGAGGCGGGAGAATCGCTTGAACCCAGGAGGCAGAGGTTGCTGTGAGTCAAGATCATGCCATTGCACTCCAGCCTGGGCAACAAAAGTGAAACTCCATCTAAAAAAAAGAAAAAAAAATTAATTAAAAATAAATAAATTAAATAAGTAAAATGTGTTCTAACTCCCTACTTTAACAAATATAGCTTGATAACAACAAAACAAATACTTTAATGACAATGAGATTTAAAAAATTCGTAGAACCGTGGTTTTTACATGACTGAAAGCAAGAGAAATAGCAAAGATAACTGAATGTAATGATTACTGCAGATGTACAACCAATGAAATATCAATTGATTTCAATTCTTTGTTTTTTCTACCTTTTGGTAGTTCATCTATATGTATACTACATGGTACATGTTTCCCATGATTTTTGTCCATAATATAATCTATTTAAACTGAGTAAGAGTTACTTCTAAATATGTTGTCTATGATTTCTTCTTTCACTTTAAGACCAATTAAAGTAGTAACGTTATTTTGAATTCCCAATTCTACAAGGTGATCATTTAGTGCATTTTAAAATATATAATTATTTTTATTTTTACAGAGATGGGGTCTCACTATATTGGCCAGGTTGGTCTCAAACTCCTGGACTCAAATGATCCTCCCCCCCCTTAGCCTACCCAAGTGCTAAGATTACAGGCATGAGTCATTGTGCCAGGTCATTTAATGCATTTTTAAAAAACTGTATTATGTGATAAACATTTTTGCATCACAAAATTTCTTACAAAACCTAGAAAATTTCCACTGTGTTCTATAAACATTGAGCTGTTATTGACACAAAAATCATTATGCTTGATGTGTGTGTGTGTGTGTGTGTATGTGTGTGTATGTGCATGTGTGTGACAGAGTCTCGCTCTGTCACCCAGGCTGGAGTACAGTGGCGTGATAGCCCACCGCAACTTCTGCCTCCTGGGTTCAAGCAATTCTCCTGCCTCAGCCTCCCAGGTAGTTGGGACTACAGGCGTCCACCACCACGCCGGGCTAACTTTTGTATTTTTAGTAGAGACAGGGTTTTGCCATGTTGTCTAGGTTGGTCTCGAACTCCTGACCTCAAGTGATCCACCTGCCTTGGCCTCCAAAAGTGCTGCCCGGCCTATGCTTGATTTTTAAAATGCTTTTTTTTTTGCAAAATTTCCTTTATTTGTTTATTGAGAGATGATATTTCTCTGTAGCCCAGAATTGGTTGTAAAACTCTGTCATAATAGTAACAAAATACTTTGTACTTAGGATATATTAAAAAAACACGTAAGCGATTTCTGCAATTTCTTTCTCCAGCTAAAATAATTTTGGTATAAAATTAAATAATCAATTATCTGCCATATTCATGGAATGGAAAGTTATAATCATTAATTTGTGGGGGTTTTTTGTTGTTTTTTTTTTGTTTGTTTGTTTTTGAGATGGAGTTTCACTCTGTTGCCTAGGCTGGAGTGCAATGGTGTGATCTCAGCTCACTGCCACCTCTGCCTCCCAGGTTCAAGTGATTCTCCTGCCTCATCCTCCCAAGTAGCTGGGATTACAGGTGTGTGCCACCACGCCTGGCTAACTTTTGTATTTTTAGTAGAGACGGCCAGGCTGGTCTAACTCTTGACCTCAGGTGATCCACCTGCCTTGGCCTCCCAAAGTACTAGAATTACAGGTGTGAGCCACCATGCCTGGCTCATTAATTTGAATTGAATTGCATTTTGCTAGAAACATCTTTATGCTATTAGAAGGATGTGATCACCATTTTTTAGGATCATCATCCAAAAAGCATAATAAAGCCCCAGAGATTTTTGATTTTCACATTCAATTGCAGCTTTTATAAATGCAATTTTCTTCTCATACTAGTGGACACGCTGGAGTTGCATTTGGCTTTTTGAGTGATACATTTGTTACAAATAATTCTTTTCTTGTTCTTGCTTTGATCAATAATTCAGTCTTCTTTTAATGAGGAATATGAAGTTGTAGGGATTTCATCTGATCTTTTCAAATTATGGGTTTGAAGATATTTTTTGTTCATTTTCATATGATGAGTAATTAAATCTTATTAGGTAAGGAATTTGTAAAAGTCCTGTATCCAAATTTTATGTGAGTCATGCTCAGCAGATGTCAGTTCACTTTCATTGTTTCCAGTTTTTAGAAATTTAGGCAGACTGCTTTCTATTTTCTCTTCTTTCAGGCTTTTGTTCTCTGAGCTTCACATCTGTATTTTCTTTCACTCTGTTGCCGAGGATGGAGTGCAGTGTGCAATCTTGGCTCACTGCAACCTCCACTACCCGAGTTCAAGCAAATTTCCTGCCTCAGTCTCCCAAGTAGCTGGGACTACAGGTATGCGTCACCAAGCCCAGCTAATTATATTTGTATTATTAGTAGAGACGGGGTTTCACCATGTTGTCCAGGTTGATCTCAAACTCCTGACCTCAAGTTATCTGCCCACCTCGGCCTCCCAAAGTGCTTGGATTACAGGCGTGAGCCACCGTGCCCAGTGCACTTCTGATCTTGATTTATACTTATTAAATTATACTTATTTATTTTTAAATAATTATTAAATATTTTTAAATATTAAATTATTTTTAAATAATTTAAAATTATTTAAATAAAGCTGAATTCATCTTTAAATTTATGGAAACATTAATGTTTTTATAAAAATTCATAATTCTAGCATTGTCAATTTGATTGTCATTGTATTTGTCCATGTAGTTGCCAATTCATATCGTTTCATGAATGTTGTCCCTATACCTGATTTATAGAAATATAAGAATAATAAGAATTATTTAATGTTACAAAATATTCAGCTGTCATTTGCAGCTGTTGCAAATACCAGAAGCATGCATCACTGACAATGGTACCCTGTTATACAAGAATCTATTGCGTTTGTACTGAGAAGATTTGACAAGTTCATTAATTTGTTCTTTTTTTATTAATGCCTTTTCCTCCCTGAGCTCTGAAGCAGTATGTAGCTCTATGTTAGCAGCGGCACAACTGGAAAATCTTCATGGCATTCCGATTCATTCCCCCCGCTTTTTTTTTTGTTTCAAGGACTTACAGAGCTAGAGTGTAAAGAAGGAATTTCTTGGGCCCTGAAACAGTGTAAGTCATGAGAACAGATGCATGGGGTATACGGGTTGTGCCATGCCAGCACTAAGGGGCAAATATCAAGTTGCAGACACGCATACATTCCTTAATATACAAATGTGTTGTGTTTGTTCTATGTGAGGTCCTCCAAAGCTCAAGTTCCCCGCTTGCCTGGGTTAAGGGCGACGGTCACTTTGGATGTTGTCTTAGGAACTAGTGAAAGATCTCTGGAGAGTGGGGATCTTCAGCAGAATAGAATGGGGAAAGGAGCCACCTAGGTGAGATTTGGGAGACAGGGCAGAGGAAGATTTACCATGAGGCAAATGAAGCTTAAGTTTCGGGGTCCCTCGTTTGTACAGATTGCTCCAAGCTTCTGGTTCTTTCCTGATTTTGTGTTCTTTTTCTTGAAGATGTCTCCAACTCACAAAAGTGTAGTTTGAAAAACTTAAGGTAGGATATCAGAGCCCGAACCAGACAGGTTTAGGGTAGCTCGGGGTAGGGTCTTCTTCTGGCAGTGTCCTGGAATACTCGACAGGAACCAAAGGCATATGAGCTGGGAGCAGAAGGTCTGGGCCAATCCAGTAGGGTTTTAGAGTGACTTCTGCAACTGCAGCGGTGAGGCGGGGTGTGGTGGCTCACACCTGTAGTCCCAGCACTTTGGGAGGCTGAGGTGGGTGGATGCCTTGAGTCTAGTTTTGTCATGAGCAACATGAAAAAGCTTATTTCTACAAAAATTAGTTGGGTGTGGTGCCATGTACCTGTAATCCCAACTACTCAGGAGGCTGAGGTGGGAGGATTGCTTGAGCCCGGGAGGCAGAGGTTGTAGTGAGCTGGGATTACACCAGTGCGCTCCAGACTGGGTAACAGAGTGAGACTATCTCAAAAAAGCAAAAAAGAAAAAAAGAAAAATAAGAAACTGCGGTAGTGAGATTCATCTAGAGCAGCCCTGATCAATAGAAATATAATGCAAGTTACATGTATGATTCTGAATTTTCTAGTGGCCACATTTAAATAAGTAAAAACAAACAGATGAAAGTAATTTTAATATTTTATTGAACTCCTTGTATCTAACATATTAACTAAGTCCTTAAAATCTGTTTGTTTTGTTTTGTTTTGTTTTGTTTGAGACGGAGTCTTGCTCTGTCATCCAGGCTGGAGTGTAGTGGCTTGATCCTGGCCCACTGCAACCTCCGCCTCCTGGGTGCAAGTAATTCTCCTGCTGCAACCTCCCGAGTAGCTGGGATTACAGGCACCCACCACCATGTCCAGCTAATTTTTGTATTTTAGTAGAGATGGGGTTTCAGCATGTTGGCCAGGCTGGTCTCAAACCTCTGACCTCAAGTGATCTACCCGCCTCAGCCTCCCAAAGTGCTGGGATTACAGGCGTGAGCCACCACACCAGGCCTGGTGTGTATTTTATACTTACAGCACAGCTCAATTCATATTAACCCCATTTCAACCGCTCAATTGTTATGTGTGGCAGGTGGCTACCATACTGGAAATACGGCTCTGCCTCTGCTTCTAACTTCTCATCAGTGCTAGCTGGGATGCTGCTAGAATGAATCACCCTGAACTTGGTGGCATAAAATGGCACACATTTATTCTCTTACAGCTTTGAAGATCAGAAATCCAAAATGGGTCTTCCAGGGGCTAAAATCAAGATGGTGATCAAGCTATCTTTCTCCTGGAGACTCTGTTCCTTGCCTTTTTCAGCTTCCAGAGGCTGCCCGCATTCCTTGGCTCATGGCTCTGCACTGCTTTGATTTCTGCTTCCATAGTCACACCTCCTTCTCTGACTCTGACCGTCCTATGAGGACCTTTGTGTTTATAGTGGGCCCATACAGATAATCGAGGATAATCACCCCATATCTCAAGATCCTTACCTTGATGACACGTTTATGGTGTAAGGTAGCATACTCACAGGTTCTGGGGATTGAGATCTTTGGGGGGGCCATGATTTGGCCTACAATAGGTGCTTAGAAGGGGCTGTGGTCACAGAGGAAGAGTGCTCAGGCCTATAGGCAAAATAGGCCTAGGGGAAAAAGGAATTACTCCATTTTGTCCAGAGTAAGAGTTGAATGAGCTGAAATTCCACAGGAGGAAAACTAGGGGAAGCTGAAGGTGTTGAGTCTAAGGGGGGACCTATGGTTTGAATATTTGTCTCCCCCAAAACTCGTGTTGAAATATGATTCCTAATGTGGCAGTGTTGAGAGGCAGCACATTTGAGAGGTGATTGGGTCATGAGGGCAGAACCCTCATGAATGGATTAGCCCATTCATGGATTAAAGGGTTAATGGGCTCATGGATTAATGAGGTATCTCAGGAGCGAGACTGATGGCTTTATAGGAAGAAAAAGAGAAACTTGCTAGCACACTCAGCACCTTGCCCTATGATGCCCTGAGCCGCCTCAGGATGCTCCAGACAGACCCCACCAGCAAAAATGCCCTCTGCAGATGAAAACCCTAGACCCAGGATTTCTCAGCTTCCATAATTATAAGAAATACCTTTCTTTTATTTATAAATTACCCAGTTTCAGGTGTTCTGTTATAAAGAAGTGAAAATGAACTAAGATAAGAGAAAACCTGACCAAGGCCCATCCCAGCCAAGCAGCACTGTTCCTATTCTATTTATTTATTGCCATTTAGGAAACATTAAAAAAATATATATATATATATATATTTGTGTATATATATATATATATATATTTGTGTATATATATATATATTTGTATATATATATATATATTTTTTTTTTTTTTGAGACAGTGTCTAGCTCTTTCACCCAGGCTGGAGTGCAATGGCATGATCTTGGCTCACTGCAACCTCCACCTCCCAGTTTCAAGCTATTCTCCTGTCTCAGCCTCCCGAGTAGCTGGGATTACAGGTATGCGCCACCACACCCAGCTAATTTTTGTATTTTTAGTAGAGACAGAGTTTCACCATGTTGGCCAGGCTGGTCTCAAATTCCTGGTCTCAAGTGGTCCGCCCGCCTTGGCCTCTCAAAGGGCTGGGATTACAGGTGTGAGCGACTGTGTCCGGACCAAAGGTCATGTTTATTTCACGCAGTTTCAGGCCCATGCCCTCCACACTATCCTGTGGCACACACGCCCATAACCTCAGTGCGCAAGTCAGAGGCAGAACTCTCAAGATGAGCTTAGTAGAATAGAGAGGATCATTTGAACATTAAAATATTCATGGGATGAAAAAAATTGGTATATTGCATTTTACCATAGGAAAACCAGTAAAATGGGACCACATACTCCTGACCAAGGACTCAGCACTAAATAAGACAAAAATACATCTTAAAAGATTACAAAATCTGTAATCACCTAACACAATAAACGTGTGTCACTCCAACTTCTATAAAATGGGCTTTGACGTACTCTACACAATGATCACACAGGGAGTCCAGTGAACTGTAGAGCACATAAAAGTACCATTGGATCATACACTTGAACCCAAGCCTAATTTGATGGCTATCATGTGGTCAGTTACAATCTTGCTGAACTTGTTAGACCTTAGCATGGCTCATAGGAGACGATTTAATGATCCAACACATCTCACAGATGCCTTTATTTTCTCTTGATCTGTTTCCCTGGAGAGCAAGCAGAGGTATTTAAAACCATTTCCAAAAATGAGTCAGTACATTTGGTGCTTAATGTGCTATTGGTAATGACAGTCCTTCTAGCCAACTGGGTCCAGAGTACTGAGGAAACAAGACACATGGGAGGGGTGGACGCCTGGCATGTGACACACCCACCCACTGGGTGGGACATGCCCTGTAAGGGAAGCCCATGAGTGTGGGGTGCCGGGTATGGCAGGCAGAACTCGGAACTTGGGGTGCAAGGAAGCTGATAATTAACTTTTTTTTTTTTTAAGATGGAGTCTTGTTCTGTTGCCCAGGCTGGAGTGCAGTGGTGTAATCTAGGCTCACTGCAACCTCCGCCTCCCGGGGTTCAAGTGATTCTCCTGCCTCAGCCTCCCAAGTAACTGGAACTACAGGCCCATGCCACCACGCCTGGCTAATTTTTTGTATTTTTAGTGGAGATGGGGTTTCACCATGTTAGCCAGGATGGTCTCGATCTCCTGACCTCGTGATCTGCCCGCCTCAGCTTCCCAAAGTGCTGGGATTACAAGCATGATAATTAACAGTTTTATAGTAAAATGGGAGGCCTCAGAGTCATCTGGTATAACAAGAGGTGGACAGAGGGTGGCAACAGATCAGGTATTTAATGAACACCCTTGGCATTCCTGTATACGAGTCACCATTTAAAATATGACCCCAGAGATCCATGACCTGTAGTCATTTGTCATTTTGACACCTGAGGACCTAAGGGCCACTTGAGTGGATGGCTGGCATTCCATCTCACCATAACTTTGTGGTCCTTTTTTTTTTTTTAAATGAATGAGAGGTTCTTATGTTGCTCGGGTTGGCCTTGAACTCATAGCCTCGCCTCCTCAAGCACCAGGACAACTGGCCTGAGCCACTGCGGCTCCTGACTTTGTGGTTCTTTGTTCATGGTTGGGGATGCAGAAGTTTTCCTTTGGTAACTAAAAAAATAAAAACAACCACAATGGTTTTTTCTTTGGAAAAAAAGTCAGCTGCTTCTTACTGGTATTAAACTGAAGAGAAATTCAGCCAGAAAATGAAATATAACTGAATGTGAAACTCAGCTGTGCAGGAATAGACAGAATTAACACTTGTGTTTTCCTCCCTCCCTCCCTGCCTGCTCTTTCTTTCTCTCTCTTTTTCCCTGTCTCTTTCTTTCTTCCTTTCTGTTTTCTTTTTCTTTCTTTCTTTCTCCTCTCTTTCCCTCCTTCCCTCCCTTCCTCCCTCCCTTCCTTCCTTCCATCCTTCCTTCCCTCCTTCCTCTCTTTCCCTTCTCTCTTTCTTTCTTTCCTTTCTTTTCTTTCTTTCCCTCTGTCACCCAAGCTGGAATGCAATGGTGTGAACGCTGCAGCCTCTAACTCCTGCCTCGGCATGCCAAAGGGCTAGATTACTGGAGTGAGCCACTGCCCCGGCCCCCCACTTATACTCTATACAAAAGAAAGACATTGGAGAAGCTGTTTGAATATGACTCAAAAAATGGTCATCAAAGGAGAGTTACACTTCAGTGAAACCTGAAAAGGAGTTTAATATGCTACGTGAGGCTACGCACAGGAAACAGCGAGCCTTAGATTCTGGAGAACAAGAGGCATCTGCATACACAACACAGAGATTCAAAAAGGCTTGGGAAAGTGTTACTCAAGCATGTCATGGGTTGGCTGTAATCAGAAATCATGCTTGTGGGAGCTGTTGTTGGGAGAGCCCGTCAGCAGGTAAGCAGCAACATTGCCCCTGGCTGGAGTAGTGAGGAAGGACTTGGGTGGAGCATAGGGGAGGGACTTAGTACTGGAAGGCCTGAAGGGAGAGCTCAGCAAATCATCATTATCACACCACTACACTCTGCACTGCAGCCTGGGTGGCACGGTGAGACCCCCTATCTTAAAAAAAAAAAAAGTTAGGGTTGGAGGAGGACTTTTGGCCCCAAGAGCGAGACAGAAGCTAGCCAACAGAACCTAGGACAGGCTGGAAGTCCAAGCCGACCCCACAGCAAACTTACTTTGTGTTGTGTTCCCCAGTACCAAGCCAAACATCCTACTCTTCCTTTCTTTTCTTTCTTTTCTATTTTTTTTTTTTTTTTAAGACAGAGTCTTGCTCTGTTGCCAGGCGCCAGGCTGGAGTGCAATGGCTGCCTGGCTTAAGGCTAGGGCAATTTGTACTGTGTCAACTTGAATAAGTTGGGATCTGCATTTCCCAGAATCCTATTCTCCATATGGTTTCAAGAGTGAGTTGGCCAAAAGCGGAATTTGCAGGATATTAGGCAGGCAGAGGTGAAGTAGCAGCCTTTACCCTCTGTAGGCTGTCGTGATTGGAAGTGATTACAGACAGATGCGGAGGTGCCTATAAACCACTGGGACCTGTAGTTCTAGGCGTGGGCTCCAGTTTTTTTCTTGCTGTCTTCTGCTCCCAATCTACCTGTTCTTACCAATTGCTGATGCTATAGAACAACGGTGGCTTTTTTTTTTTTTTGAGACACAGTCTGGCTCTGTTGTCCAGATTGGAGTGCAATGGTGTGATCTTGGCTCACTGCAACCTCTGCCTCCCAGGTTCAAGCAATTCTTGTACCTCAGCCTTCCAAGTAGCTGGGACTACAGGTGTGTGCCACCATGTCCAGCTAATTTTTTAATTTTTAGTGGAGACTTGGTTTAGCCATATTGGCCAGGCTGGTCTCAAGCTCCTGGCCTCAAGTGATTCAACTGCCTTGGCCTCCCAAAGTGCTGGGATTACAGGTGTGAGCCATTGCTCCCAGCCCAATGGTGACCCCTTGACTCACTGCCAGATACTTAACAGTGAGGCACAAACACAGTAGCTACACAGAGGGATGGCTTTCCACTGACCTCCCATGAGCTTGTTTTGCCATTCTATTTTGGGGCTGGATGTGCTTAGTTTCTCAGATTGACCAAATAGCAATCTCTTCTCTGATCCCCCAACTTTTCTCCTGGACCTTCACTTTCTTGCGCCAACCCCCTTAAAATGTGTAAGATCTTGTCCTAGAATACATTTTCTATCCCATAAGTAGTAGTTCTGCTTCCCTGAATAACCTCTGGCATCTGCAGGCTGTGAAAAATCCAAGCGGCTACTTACTTACTGTAAGGACTATTTGGTTCCAAGAAACAGAAAGCCACGCTGAACTAATTTAAGCAAAAAAGGGGCTCTTTATTGGCTGATGTTCTCCAACCATGGAAGTGCTGGGGTGACTAGAGCCAGGAATTTAAAAACTGTCAGTCTGTTATCTCTGCCGCTCTTTTTCTGTTAATTTTATTCTTCCCTACACGGGGAAAGGCCAATCAGCCCAGCTTGGGTCATGTGTCCACCATGTGGACTAATCACAGGCTAGAGGAATGAGGCATTACAATTGATCCACCTGGCTCACTTGCCCACCTCCATGATATGGGATTGAGCCTATTATTAGAAAAAAGGGTAGCATAAATGTGGCTGCTCAAAGAATTGTAAGCCAGGAAACTACCTCCAGTTACATCTACTACACTACTTCTAGTAAAATTCAACTGGGCAATTTTGAGCATAACAAATGCCGTTTCTAGCTAAGGCATTTAAAGACATGTCTAGTAGTTGGAGGACCCCAAATAAGTTGCATACACCCCTCATAGAATCTGATGTTACAGGCCAGGTGCAGTGGTTCACACCTGTAATCCTGGCATTTTGGGAGGCCAAGGTGGGTGGATCATCTGACGTCAGGAGTTCAAGACCATCCTGGCCAACATGGTGAAGCCCTGTCTTTACTAATAATACAAAAATTAGCCGGGTGTGGTGATGCATGCCTATAATCGCAGCTACTCGGGAGGCTGAGGCAGGAGCATTGCTTGAACTGGGAGGCAGAGGTTGCAGTGAGCTGAGATCACACCATTGCACTCATCTGGCTGACAAGGGCTAAACTGTGTTTCAAAAAAAAAAAAAAAAGAATCTGATATTACACTAAAATGCTTTGAGAGCTTTTTGTGCTTTACTGGAAACCTTACAAACATCAGTTGATTATTGAGGATCTTTAGATGGATCCAAAATGTGTCTCACTAGAGGCTTGCTAAGATGGGCAGAAGACACTCTGACAGTCTTAGAAAGAAGAGTGAGAAGAGCAATACAAAGTCTTATTTTTTTTTTAGACAGAGTGTTAGTGTGTTGCCCAGGCTGGAGTTCAGAGGCACAATCTCAGCTCACGTCAGCCTCCACCCACCCAGGTTCAAGTGATTCTCCTTCCTCAGCCTCCCAAGTAGCTGGAACGACAGGCATGTGCCACCATATCCAGCTAATTTTTGTATTTTTTTTTTTTTAGTAGAGATGAGGTTTCACCTTATTGGCCAGGCTGGTTTTGAACTCCTGGCCTGATGTGATCTGCTAGCCTTGGCCTCCCAAAGTGCTGGGATTACAGGTGTGAGCCACTGTGCCCAGCCAAAAGCAATATAAGTCTTAATTAGGAAGCAAAGGAAGTGAAAGATGGAGAAGACTACATCTTTACTACATTGAGTCTCTCCATCCATTAACATGATATATAATAGTGTCTCCATTTGCTTAAGAACTATTTTATGTCTTTAAATAAAGGTTGTAAGTTTTCTCCATGAATATTTTGGCCATATTTTATTAGACTTATTCCTAGATACTTTATAGATTTTGGTACTATTACAAATGGTATTTTAAAAATTAAATATTCTAATTGTTTGCTATTAATATATAAGGAAGTATCCTCCTCCACCCCCCAGACATCTTATATCCACAAACTTTAGTGAACTTTATCATTAGTTCTAAGAATTTATCTGGAGAGGCTCTTGAATTTTCTCTATATTGTCTCCTAATTTTTCACATTAAAGTTAATTTTTCTTAGGCGAAAAGTCCAAATTAAATAATGTAGGCCTAGGATTATAATATCCTGTATTAATCTTTTATGCCTTAACAACTAACAAAATTGATTTAGCCCTTACTGAAAATCATATTGGTCTATGTGAGTGTTTTGCAAAGTGAGTTTCATCAGCTGGGAGAAAGTTTTCATATTTCATACTACATTCTTTTCTTGAAGGTTCAAAAAGGTCCTGAGAAGTCCTGCAAAGAAATGTCTCAAAATTGGGTAAACCCTGCATTCCAAACTGACTTCATCATGGAACCCCCTTCCAAATAATATTTTCAAGGCTTCTGAAGAACTACTTTAAAAAAAAAATTATTATTATTATTTTTTACTCTCCTCCCCTTCCCTGAAGAACTACTTTTTATAAAGAATACACTTTGGGAAATGATGGTCTAATGAAACAAGTCATGAAAACTGGATAACCCTAGGATTTTCTCAAGAATCTACTCTCTCATTCACAATGTTCTGTGGAAACTAAGCTGGGTGGAATAAGGCTCTGTTTGGCTTTTTCTTTTTCTATTCTTCAGTCTGTAACAGTAACAACCTGTGGGTTAATGCTGGCATCTAAAAGAAAGAAAAATATGCACATTAAGTCTCATGAGGCTACCCAGTATGTCTGTTCCTCAGGAAAGGGTCACAGTTGGTCACAGTGGGAGATTGTCCTTGCAGTTCCCATCAATATCTTTTAACCGATGTTGAGATCACATTTCTTCTGTTTCTGTTTCCCTTCCTGCTAAACCCCAGGCCATCAGCTCTCATGCCCTGTGTCTTTCCCTACATTATACAGAACCACAAGTGTTTATCAAAAGCTGTCCTTTCCCTGTTCTGTATTATGTACAAAGGCTAAAAATTTGACAGAGTACAACTAAATAAATGGAAATGTAAAAGCCCCACAAGTAGGAACATATTTTATTGGGGGAGAAAAGCTGTGGTTATGTAAGTTTTCCTTGGATTGCTATTTCTGATCAGGATGCTTATCACATTATCCAAAAGGATAATGATGAGTGTCTACCTTAATGGGTCTCACATCAAACTTACTTGAGGAGTTCAGAAAAAATACAGGGTTTTCCCCACCTGGGACCCTCTGCTTTAGAATCTCCAGTGAGAAGCTTAAGCACTTGTCTTTTTAAATGCTCTGGAGTTCATTCTCTGGCATTTATTAGGTAGCCTTTCTTTTTAAGTAAATCATCTTTCAATATGGTCTTGCCTACATTTTTTTTCCTGACTTCGATTTAAAATAACAATAAAGAATATTTTCTTTCTTTCTTTTTTTTTTTTACTTTTTTTCTTTTATTTTGCCTAATAAAGCACAATAAAGAATATTTTTAAAGAAAAAAATCAATTCCGGCCAGAAGTGACAGCTCATGCCTGTAATCCCAGCACTTTGGGAGTCCCAGGCATGAGGATAACTTGAGCCCAGGAGTTCAAGACATGCCTAGGCAACACAGGGAGACTACGTCTCGACCAAAAAAAAAAAAAAAAAAAAAAAGCCTGGTGTGATAGCTCATGCCTGTACAGCTACTCAGGACGCTGAGGTTGAAGAATCACTTGAGCCCAGGAGGTTGAGGCTACAGTGAGCCATAAATGCACCACTGCACTTCAGCCTGGGTAACACAGTGAGACCCTGTCCCAAAACAAAACAAAACAGAATCACCTTCCAAACACAAACAAATGTTTTTCCACATCTGGCTCTGATCCATGTTCATACAGAGAAATTTTGGAATTCTGAATTTGTCACTTAGCATTTTTAAAAATTTCCATGCTACCATACAGTGATTGTCATTTTTAGCAATTCCATGATATTCCAACATGCTTTTATTTGTATCATAACTTAGCTAACCATTTCTTTATTATCAGACATTTAAGCTATTTCTCTATTTTTAGTTGCCCTGAGGAGCTTGATGTGTATGGATTTTGCTTTTGTTTTGAAACAATTCTCTTGGGATAATTTCCTGGAAGTCTCGTTATTGGGTCAAAGGATATGAATTTTTTTATGACTTTTGTTAATGATTACTAAATTGCTTTCCAAAAGGTTGAACAAATTCACAAAGGCATGTCCCAACCCCATGGCACAATTACTGAGGTCTTCAGGGGAGGGGCAGGCAATTCTAGAGGTCTGTTGGGTTTTCCCATGACAAATAAATAAATGACTACAGGACCGGGCATAGTGGCTCACGCCTGTAATCCAAGCACTTTGGAGGCCAAGGCAGGCAGATCACCTGAGGTCGGGAGTTCAAGACCAGCCTGACCAACATGGTGAAACCCCGTCTTTAAAAAAAAAAAAAAAAAATGACTGCAAATATACAAGCCATATTACCTTATATAAGAAGAAAGGCAAGAAGCCTAATAATAACAACAGTATTACGACACTGCTCGACCATCTCACCCACTCTGGGCCAACACTTACCTTGCATTCCTTCTATTATATAATTCTAACATATATTCTATAATTCTCAACCCTAGGAAGTTAGATCTTACTGCTTCTCAGTTCATGGATGAGGCAAGGGTGGGAAGAGAGTTTAACGGCCCCAGGGTCACACAGTGAGTGAGGGTTGTAATGTGGATTTGAACCCTCCCTTGTTGGGCTTCAAAATTTTATTATTTCATCTTTTTTTTTTTTTTTTTTTTTAGATGGAGTCTTGCCCTGTTGCCCAGGCTGTAGTGTAATGACGCGATCTTGGCTCACTGAAACCTCCACCTCCTGCGCTCAAGCAATTCTCCTGCCTTAGCCTCCCAAGTAGCTGGGATTACAGGCACGTGACACCACACCCACCTAATTTTTTGTTTCTTTAGTAGAGACGGGGTTTCGTCATGCTGGCCAGGCTGGTCTCAAACTTCTGACCTCATGTGCCTCCCAAAATGCTGGGATTACAGGTGTGAGCCACCACACCCAGCCTATTTCATCTTTTTTAAAAACTTAAAAAAAAAAAAGTTGTGCGGGGCTTGGTGGCTCATGCCTGTAATCCCAGCACTTTGGGAGGCTGAGGTGGGTGGATCACTTGAGGTCAGGAGTTCGAGACCAGCCTGGCCAACATGGTGAAACCCCATCTTTAAAAAAAATAAATTAAAAAAAAAAAAAGTTGTTTTCTTTCTTCTTTCTTTGCTGCTTGAATCAGAATGAACCCTGTGTTTTACAACTGCTGCTATGCTATTAGGCTGGTGCAAAAGTAACTGTGGGTTTTGCCATTACAGTTTACTTTTTTTTTTTTTGAGACAGAGTCTTGCTCTGTCACCCAGGCTGGAACTTGGTGGCACAATCTCGACTCACTTCAACCTCCACCTCCCAGGCTTAAGCGATTCTCCTGCGTCAGCCTCCCTAGTAGCTGGGATTATAGGTATGTGCCACCAAGCCTGGCTAATTTTTGTATATTTAGTAGAGATGGGGTTTCTTTCTTTTTTTTTTTTCCCCAACACAGAGATGGGGTTTCTAAAGAGACCATGTTGGCCAGGCTGGTATGAACTCCTGACTTCAAGTGATCTGCCCACCTCGGCCTCCCAAAGTGCTGGGATTACAGGCATGAGCCACCATGCTCAAGCCTTACAGTTTACTTTTAATGGCAAAACCTGCAATTACTTTTGCAGCAACCTAATAAGTTTCACACCATTGATTCCTAAAGCAGTCCCAGAATCTCACCAACTAGGTGCCTCCCTCTTAATTCCTAAATTGGCTGTAAAATGGAGTATGATACAATAGATGCATTAGATTCAAGATGTCCACAATATTCTGCTGCTGCTCCCATCAAGGGTGGTCTATAGACCCTCCCCTTCAAGTCGGGCTGCCCTGTGACTTTTTTTGACCAATAGAATGCAGCATCACTACATCACACCAGACTTAGGTCTGACAGCTTCAGTGCTCACGCTCTCTTGGAACCCCAAGCCACTATGTAAATAGGACCAGTCTTTCTAGAGCAACCAGAAGAAATAAATGCGTGGCCAGCCCAGCTTTTTCAGCCATCACAACTGAGGCTCTAGATATGATTGTCACCATCTTGGATCCTTTATCCTCAGTTAAGTCACCCAGCTGACAACATGTGGAACAGAAACAAACCATCTCTGATGATCTAAAAATCAGCTGTTGTTTCCAATGCTGTTAAATATTGAGGTGCTCTGTTATGCAACAAAAATAACTGAAGCAATAGGGTTTACCTTGGTGAAAACCAAGTGCAGAAAGAGTACCAGCAGCATGTCCAGTCTGCCCTAACCCTCACACAAGCAGAATAAAACTCACTGACATTTACGACCTCTCATGCCATCTAGCACTTAACCTCTCTCATGACACTGACTCTGCTGCACACAGTCTTAACTTATGTACATGGCTGCCTTCCCTACCAGATTAGGTATAAATTACCTTGGTAACTACAGCCTTTTATGCAAGGCCTGGCACAAAAGAGTAGCTTAATACATATTTGTTGAATGAATTTTGACTTGCTCTTGCTTGATTGATGAAAGCACTTGAAATGGAATAACAGCTTTTATTTATTGTGCTCAGCATTGTGCAAAGTATTTTACATAGATTATTTCATTTAATCTTCACAGTGATCCCATGAAATAGGCCCGAAGATTATCTTCATTTTACAGATGAGGAAACTGAAAGGCTAGGTAACTTGCTTGAAGTCACGCTGCTAGGAGCCAGCACAGATTCAAACCCCACTTTGCAAAAAGGCAAATTTTCCCCCCGGGGGGGGGGGGGGGGGGGGGGGGGGGGGGGGGGCCCCCCTAAAAAAAAAAAAGTTATTATGAAACATTTCAATCACACAAATAACTATAGAGATGAATATAACACACACCAATGTACTTCTGCTTCCCCAAAGTCACTGCTTTTAACAATAAAATGCTGCAGATTCAGCTTAAGTTCTTTGTGTACTTGTCATTGTGAGCATACACAGTGAACTTCAACTGATCTGTATTCTTCTCTTCCTCCTTCATCCTTGATCCCAAGATAACCACCAACATGAATCTGGTGTTTTTAACTCATGCCTGTTTTTGTTTTTTCAACACATGCATGGAGTCATAGGCAATGTTTTGTGGGGTTTAAAAAAACTACATAAAAGGAATCTCATTGTAGGCTGGGCACGGTGGCTCACGCCTGTAATCCCAGCACTTTGGGAGGCCAAGATGGGCAGATCACCTGAGGTTCGAGACCAGCCTGACCAACATGAAAAAACCCCATCTCTACTAAAAATACAAAATTAGCTGGGCGTAGTGGTGCATGCCTATAATCCCAGCTACTCGGGAGGCTGAGGCAGGAGAATCGCTTGAGCCCAGGGGGCAGAGGTTGCAGTGAGCTGAGATTGCGCCATTGCACTCCAGCTTGGGCAATAAGAGCAAAACTCAGTCTCAAAAAAAAAAAAATAATAATAATAATAATAAGGAATCATACCGTTTCACCCCTCTGTGCCAGAAATGGCTTTTTCTCAGTCAATAAATATTTTTTAGATTCATCCATGTTAATATATGTAGCCTTTTGATACTATATATTTCACTGTAGAACTACACCATAATTTATTAGTCATTCACCTGTTGATGGACATTGTTTCCAAAAACAATGTTTTTGTTGCTGTTACAATGTTTCAATGGACATTTGTATACATGTCTCCCTAAGCAGAGCAGTAAGTTTCCACCTAGGAGTGCAGTTGCTGGATTACAGTTTACATACAGCTTTAGCTCTACTAGATTTTTTCCAAATTGTTGCGTGAAGTGGTTGTACTAATATTCCCAGAGCCCAGTCTCTTAAACATTATGCTTTTTTTTTTTTTTTTGAGACAAGGTCTCACTCTGTTTTCCTGGCTAGAGTGCAGTGGTGCAGTCATAGCTCACCGCAGCTTTGCTCTCCCAGCCTGAAGCGATCCTCTCACTTCAGCCTCCCAAGTAGCTGGGACTACAGGTGCATGCCATTATTCCCAACTAATTTGTTTTATTTTTATTTTTAGTAGAGATGAGGTTTTGCTATGTTGCCCAGGCTGGTCTCGAACTCCTGAGTTCAAGTAATCTTCCCATCTCTGCCTCCCAAAGTGCCAAGAATATAGGCATGAGACACTGTACCCAACCATAGGCAATAATCTTGATATTAGTTCTAGGGTTATCGCCAAACAAGTGTTTTTAAAGTGTCTGTGCTGGGCAAGGCCATACTTTAGGTTTTTGCAGCAATTAAATGAATGAAGCCATTGCAGTGTGTGCACAAAACCCTAAGAGGTCTGGTTGGTGGGTTGGCTGGATGTGTCATGGTAGATAGCACTAACTCTGTTAGGACTCACCCCAACTACAAAAATGTCTCAGTCATGCAGGTCAAACCCTGCATACGGGCATCCAACCCAAGGGCAAGTAGGGGCTGAAATCTAGGCTGGGCCTGTGCACTTTACTCACCATGGAGACTGGCACAGGGCTGTGCCTGTCTAGGGAATGGAACACCTGTCACCTAATTTGCATAATGCTACTAAATAGGCTCCTGGCAGTCCTGGGTAGAATGCATTCATCTTTGGCAAACTGGTGTGCCTGATCAAATGGGAGACAGACGTTACTAAGAAATTTACTAGGTTTTAGAATAGGCAGAGCCAGAAAATGGTCCCAGAGAAATAGCAGGGGGTGTGTGGAGGTTGGCGGCAATGGAAAATTTGGGTGGTGTCCAAGCTCCCATATTGCTATGTACTCTGCCCCAGCACTCCTGGGAGTGGGTCACCTTGGCCAAATGTCTCATCCCAGGGAACTGTCTCCCTGCAGTTCTGTCAGACTTCTGAGTTTGCTGTTTCAGACCATCTCAGCTTTAACTGTGTGCCTAAGGGTATGAAAATTAACAAAATAAGCATGGCACATGAGATGGCAAACCTCACCCAGAGAGCATTCACTGCAGTTTCCCTACAGATTCAAGCAATTCAAACCCCCATACACAGGCATCCAGCATGGTAGGGTGGCCTCCTGGAGAATCTCAGTAGTTGGACCAGAAGATATCTCCCATGGAATCAAATGAGGTAAGTAACAGTTTTTGGAGATTTAATTGCTTCTCTACATGCATGAACCTTGCTGTAATTAAAGGACCTAAATTGGCTGTGGGTAGAACTTCACTCTACCTGAAGGAGTCTGCAGAGTTTCTTAGGCTCCATTTCTAAACTAAACTGCAATTGGAAGAAGCTGGGAAGAGTGGAGGGGGCTCTTGGAAGCTAGGAAATATGACCAACCATATTCCTGACAGCCACCCGTTAAACAGGACCAGAATCAGGATCTTAAATAACTAGCTAAAAAATTCCCAAGTAGTATGTGGGGGTGATGGTGCCTGGGTAGCAGGCCCCTTCATCACAGCCCCTTGGATGGGGCTCTTGCCCTGGGAAGCCAGGGCACCTGAGGTTCAGAGGGGAGGCAGGGGACAGTCCTCTTTATCACATTTTGAATGACATCACATTCCCTTTTACTAACTGCTGTCCATGGTTCAAGAAAGAAAGGCACTGTGTTAATTTCCTAGGGCCTCTAACAAAATACTGCAAACTGAGTGGCTTAAGACAGGAGAAATTTAATGTTTTTTCCTTTTTTTATTTTTTCTTCTTTTTTCTTTTCACAAAGTATAAGGACACCAAAGAAAGGACAGGAGAAATTTATTGTATCACAGTTCTAGTGGGAAGAAGTCCAAATCAAGGTGGCAGCGGTGCCATGCTCCTGCTCTGAAACCTGTAGGGGAATCCTTCCTTGCCTTTTTCTTACTTCTGGTGGTTTGCTGGTGACCTGGCAGTCTTTGGCGTATAGATACATTAATCCAATTCTCTGTCTTCACATGGTGCTATCTCTGTGTCGCTCTGCCTTCACATGGTTGTCTTCTTATAAGGATGCCAGTCACATTGGAGTAGGGGTCTAATCTATTCCAGGATGACCTCAGCTTAACTAATCACATCTGCAACAGCTCTGTTCCCACATAAGGTCACATTCTGAGGTACTGGGGGTGGAAGGTTAGGGTTTTAACTTTTTTTTTGAGATACAGTTTTGCTCTTGTTGCCCAGGCTGGAGTGCAATAGCATGATCTTGGCTCACTGCGACCTCCACCTCCCGGGTTCAAGTGATTCCCCTTCCTTAGGCTCCTGAGTAGCTGGGATTACAGGCATGTGCCACCACACCAAGCTAATTTTTATGTTTTTAGTAAAGACAGGGTTTCCATGTTGGTCTGGCTGATCTCGAACTCCCGACCTCAGGTGATCTGCCTACCTTGGCCTCCCAAAGTGCTGGGATTACAGGTGTGAGCCACTGTGCCTGGCTCTCAACATTCTTTCTGAAGAGACATGATTCCACCCATAACAGACCTGTTTCTGTATAAACTGCTCCCTTGGTCTCTGGATTTGCCTCTAGTGGCAGTAGAGTGAGTTAGTTAATCCATGGGCTCCACGTCAGATTGCTTGGGTGAAAATCTTCCCATTCCTGCTGTGTGACTAAAGTCTGTGAAACAGAAATACAATGATACAGATTGCTGTGATACAGAAATAAATACAGATAACAAGAATATCTAGTATTTAAGGTTGATGGAAGATTAGGATAAATTACTTTGCATGGTGCTGGGCACTAAGTGCTCATTAAGCCTTAGTTACTTAAGTGCCATTAGTATTGTTAGTCCCCAACTCTTTCCGTTGACTTCTCTAGGAGTGGGTTATTTCTTCTTCCCCTGCAGACACACATGGTCCTGGGGCATAACAAATGCATCTCCATTTTAAAAGAATTGGAAGTGGGGTGGAGTGTGGGAGGGCTCCTTCAGGGTATACCTATAAAGGAGGCAGTTCATATTTATTAGCACTAAAAAAGTTCTTTCTGTAGATGCTTCCAATAGAAAAGTAGGGCATTTCTCAAACATGTGCCCCTGAAGTCGGAGGGACTGCCAAGAGAATAAAACCAACTGATTTTTTTTTTTTTTTTTTTTTTTGAGACAGTCTTGCTATGTTTCCCAGGCAGTGTGTGTGATCATAGCTCACTGCAACCTTGAACTCCTGGGCTCAAGCCATCCTTCACCACAGTCTCCTGAGTAGCTAGGACTACAGGAATATGCCACCACATCCAGATAATTTTTTTTTTTTTTTTCTGAGACAGGGTCTCACTCTGTTGCCCAGGCTGCTATGCAGTGACACAATCACAGTTCACTACAGCCTCAACCTCCTGGACTCAAGCAGATCCTCCTGCCTCAGCCTCCTGAGGAGCTGGGACTACAGGCCAGTGCCACCATGCCCGGCTATGTTTTTTATTTTATGTAGAGGCAGGGTTTTACTATGTTGCCTAAGCTGGTATTGAACTCCTAGGCTCAAGCGCTCCTCTTGTCTCAGCCTCCCAAAGTGTTAGGATTGCAGGTGGGAACCACTGCACCTGGCTGTACATTGAGCTAATTTGTAAAATTTTCTTGTAGAGATAGGGTCTTGCTATGTTGCCCATGCTGCTCGTGAACTCCTAGCCTCAAGCGATCTTCCTGCCTTGGCCTCTCAAAGCTCTGGGATTACAGGTATGAGCTCATAACTAGCTAAATGGTTTTTTCTTTTTTTGAGACAGGCTCACTTTGTTGCCCGGGCTACAGTGCAGTGCAATGATAGCTCATTACAGCCTCAACCTCCTGGGCTCAGCAATCCTCCTGCCTTAGCCCTGCAAGTAGTGAGGACTACAGGCAAGCACCAGCCTGTTTAGTTAATTTTTTTTTTTTTTTTTGAGACAGAGTCTCACTCTGTGTCCCAGGCTGGAGTGCAGTGGCGCGATCTCAGCTCACTGAACCTCTGCCGCCCAGGTTCAAGTGATTCTCCTGCCTCAGCCTCCCAAATAGCTGGGATTACAGGCGCATGCCACCGCACTGTTTAGCTAATTTTTAAAATTTTTGTAGAGATGGGGTTTTGCCATTTTGTCCAGGCTGGTCTGAAACTCCTGGGCTCAAGTAATCCTCCTGCCTTGGTCTCTCAAAGTGCTGGGATTACATGCATAAGAATTACCTAACTTTTTTATTTTTATTTTTCTGTCCCCTCCCCCCAGAATTAGCTAACTTTTAAAAAGTGCCTCACAAGGTGACATTTACCTTGATGGATTTTCTTCATGGTCCTGTGTCAAGCCCTCACTAAGCTTTAAAACAGGTTCAGAAACTTCACCATGCTCAAGTCCCAGAACTGAAAGCTGACTCATCCTAAAAATATTCACATGATGTACAAGATACAGAAAACGAGAGGGCAGGTTATGTAATTTACAATGATAAAAATGTCATTGGGGGGACCACTGCCTTTCATAGGTCTGATCATAGCTTCTCTCCTTAGAATGATCAGAAGGCTGCTGGGTGGGTACAGAGTCAGAGTGAAGGGCTTGGGTCATAGAATTTAAATGAATAATACAGCACTGGGTTTAGCTCTGACCGGTTTGACTTCTCAGAGAGCCAGGCTCTTGATTAAATGGCATTGGATACCTTCTTCCTTTCACGGACACTTACTATTTCTTCTATTTTTTTTTTTGTCTCCTTTGAATACTTTTATTTTTTACCTTCTTATTCTGACATGTTTCTTTTTGGATTAAGTGTTTTGCTCTATTCACCAGATTCTAATTTTTTATTGTTGTTAAGGTTAGGATTAGAGTCTGATAGAAATGATCCATGACTAATCTGTGCAGAAAGACGCCATATTTATAAGACCATGTGCAAGGCGCGGTGACTCACGCCTGTAATCCCAGCACTTTGGGAGGCCAAGGCAGGCGGATCATCTGAGGTCAGGAGTTTGAGACCAGCCTAACAAACATGGTGAAATCTCATCTCTACTAAAAATACAAAATTAGCCAGGCATGGTAGTGCCCACCTGTAATCCCAGCTACTCGGGAGGCTGAGGCAGGAGGATCGCTTGAATCTGGGACGTGGAGGTTGCAGTGAGCCGAGATCACACCATTGCTCTCTAGCCTGGGTGACAAGAGCGAAACTCTGTCTCAAAACAAAAAAACATTCAAATGATTTCAGGGGATTGTGGACATCCTTGATGTCCCAGGTTAAATTCCTATGCATCCTCGGTTAAAATTCCTGCCTTAAGCAGACCTGGCCCATTTTTGAGCTGACAAAGCTGAAGCCTAACACCATTTTATTTTCCTCATGGCCAAGTTCTTAGGATCACCTTCCATCCTCACCTCTCTTCTCATTCCTCCCACCTTCTGATCTTATATTAGGGCCACCTCTGTGACACTGGAACTGCTCAGAGCTTGTGGTTACTTCCTCAGCCACAGGTACTGGGTT
This sequence comes from Ateles fusciceps, assembly GCA_036589455.1. Taxonomy (NCBI): domain Eukaryota; kingdom Metazoa; phylum Chordata; class Mammalia; order Primates; family Atelidae; genus Ateles; species Ateles fusciceps. The sequence goes on along the minus strand of JAZHEH010001386.1, from coordinate 4,270,580 downwards.
GAGGTCTAATGGTGATTGCAGTCAATCCTATTTTCTCACCTTTTTCCCTTTGACTTGTATCTTGTACTTTCTCTAGCATTCCAATCAACACACTCTTTTTTTCCCCCTCATTCTTTTTTTCTGACAGGCTGTGCCCATGTCTCCTTGAATTGGGTGCAACTGACATATTGCTTTCACCCCTGGTCTTTGTCCTTCCTTTTCATAACCATATTCATAGCCCCATCTCCTTCTTTTACTCCTTCTGTCTCCCTGTTTTTCTCTCCTATCAATGTTTCCAGGGCTTAAATCCAAGAACATCATTTTCTCAGCCTCTTTATATGCCTGTCTCCATTACTGCTAAGTATTGTCTCTCTCTCTCTTTTATTTTTGAGACAGAGTCTTGCTCTGTTGCCCAGGCTGGAGTGCAGTGGTGCAATCTCGGCTCACTGCAACCTCTGCCCCCGGGGTTCAGGTGATTCTCCTGCTTCAGCCTCCCGAGTAGCTGGGATTACAGGTGCGTACCACACTGGCTAATTTTTGTATTTTTTAGTAGGGACAGGGTTTCACCATGTTGGCTAGGCTAGTCTTGAACTCCTGACCTCATGATCTACCAGTCTTGGCCTCCCAAAGTGTTGGGATTATAGATGTGAGCCACCGTGCCCAACCTAGCATTGTCTTTCTTTAAAATATATTTTTAAACATGATTTTCAACCCATATTTGTATTTCCCATTCTGACCACTCCTCTAAGCTCCACACTTGCATATTCAACCTAATTACTATTTGCACTTTGATGTCACAACAATGGGTCAAAAATAAAACCAACACTTCTCTGCCCCCAGCTTTCTCCTTCTCAGAAAATTGCACCCCAGTTCACATAGTAACTCAAGCCAGAGGAATCATCATTCATTGTTCCTTTTTCTTTACCAGCAACATGAGTAAGCGTGCTGCTCTACTTCCAAAATATATCTTGAGTCTAAAGCAGTGCCTTCATCCCCAGAGCCATGATCCTTAGGTCAGACTGGCATCATTCCTCACTTGAACCACATCCAGCATCCTCTTAACTACTCTCCCTGATTCTACACTGGTCTCCCTCTAATCTGTTCTTCCCACAGCAGCTACAGCTTGCTTTTAAAAACAGAAATTACAGGCCGGGCGCTGTGGCTCACGCCTGTAACCCCAGCACTTTGGGAGGCCGAGGCGGGCGGATCATGAGGTCAAGAGATCGAGACCATCCTGGTCAACATGGTGAAACCCCGTCTCTACTAAAAATACAAAAAAATTAACTGGGCGTGGTGGCGCATGCCTGTAGTCGCAGCTACTCGGGAGGCTGAGGCAGGAGAATTGCTTGAACCCGGGCGGCGGAGGTTGCAGTGAGCCAAGGTCACGCCACTGCACTCCAGCCTGGTGCCTGGTGACGGAGTGAGACGCTGTCTCAAAACAAAAAAACAAAAACAAAAAAACAGAAATTACATTATGTCACTCTCTACTTAACTCTCTTTAATAGCTTCCTATTCATTCACAAAACACATTTACTGCACACCCTTTCTGTACCAGGCCCCCCAAAATCCCTGCCCTCATGAAATAAATGAAGGATAGGGGTAAGGGTTATGAAGGAAAGAAGGGTTATGTCTGTGTGTGTGGTTACAGTTTATAATACAGAATGCAGACCTGGTATGGTGGCTCACGTCTGTAATCCCAGCACTTTGGGAGGCCAAGGCAGGCGGATCTGGATCACCTGACGTCAGGGATATGAGACCAGCCTGACCAACATGGTGAAATTCCGTCTCTACTGAAAATACAAAAAAATTTACCTAGGTATGTTGGCATGTTCCTGTAGTGGGACTATTCAGGCGGCTGAGGAGGAGAATCACTTGAACCCGAGAGGCGGAGGTTGCAGTGAGCTGAGAGCGCACTATTGCACTCCAGCATGGGTGACAGAGTGAGACTCCATCTCAAAAAATAAAAAATAAAATAAAATAGCGAGTCCAGGGAAGACTTAACTGAGTCTGAGTAGGTGACCTTTGAGCAAAGGACTTGAAAGAGGTGAGAGAGTGAGTTTTGCAGAATATTCCAGGTGGAGGAGGCCCTGCGGTAGAGTCACAGCTGGCTTTGGGACTGAGCAGAGCAGAATAAAATCCAAGCTTCACTATTTACTGTGGTAAATATTAAGTATTTACTAAGGGCAGCCCAGGTCCCTATTCCCTCCAAAAAACAAAGACAAGAAACGATCCTCTTTAGCTCCAATCTTCTTCCTGTCACTCCCTCCCTCACTACATTCCATCCACACTGGTCTTCCAGTTTACCAGGAGTTGCTTCTTGCTTTTTCTTGTATTGTGCATTAGCTAGGAATAGTCCTCCAACCTTTATGCCCGTATATAATTTGCAAGGCTGGTTCCTTCTCATCCAGCAGGTTTCAGTTTAAATTTCACTTTAGGCCTTTTCTGACCACAGGAACTAAAACAGGGGCTCTTTTTCTTTCTTTCCTATGTCAGTTTCCTATTTGTTTCCTTCATGGCATCTACCAGGATGCCAGGCATGCAACTGGGATTCATATATATGTGAATTTGACTTAAATCTCATTAGGTATAGTAAATGGTATCTGTCATTTAAATTTGCATTTGGTCACTGGTGAAGATTACGCATTTTCCCAAGTAACTGTTAGTTTTCTTAGCCTGATCTCTTTTCTATATTTTGGCCAAACAAATGCTCATTTAAAGTCACTTTGTCTTCTGGCTGGCCAGCCAAACCCCACCCTGTCCATTTATTTGGGGGAAATTTATTTTCCCAAATTCCTGGCAGAGATAGTGACTCACAGTGACCATCTCTGCAAGAATCACTCCAAAACCCAACCCATTCAGAGAAAAGTGCTTCATTTCGATAACATCAAGTTGTGAAAACGGGCAAGAAATCTGCATTTGAGTGGTACCAAGTTCACCATTATGCAGTTATTGAGCAATTATGAATGGCCAACCCAATTATACATTACAATGAAATGACGGTCACAGGGAAGCTCAAAGCCCCGAAGCAAGGGAAGCTCTGCTCCTCACCGGCCCCTTTGCCTTTTCCAGGGCGCTCTCCGTCCAGAGGCAGGAGATGACCTGGCTGACCCTTCGACCCTGCCCAGAGCCAAGGCGGAAGAACCGGTGCTAGGCTTGCGATGCAGGCTGTCCAAGGTCCTCAGAGTTCTGGACCTCCCCGCCCGGCCCCTCTCCCTGTCATCGACGAGATGATGGCTCCTCTCGCGAGAGCACGAGCAGGACCCGGCTCGGGGCGGTGGCGGGATGTTCGCCGAGCATTTTAGACCGCGCCCCCTCTGGCGCAGCTGGGAGAGGCGCAGCAGAGGCGCTGCCGGGAGAGGCTGACGGCGCGCACGCGCAGGTGAGCGGGGCGGGCTCGGGGGAGCTGGGGCACGAGGGGAGGGGCGGGGCCTGCGTCGCGCCGCGGGCACGTCGCCGCGCGTCCTCAGTATTTAATGTCTCTGTGTTCCACCGGCCTGGGCGAGCACGTGGGGGAGCTGCGGAAGCCTGGCGCTGCAGGCCGGGCCGCGGGGCACAGCCGGGGGCCGGCGGCGGCGCGCGGACTCCGGACCCCGCACCCCGACGGTCGCCGAGGAGCTGGTAGGTCGGGGGCAGCTGCGCCGGGGACCCCTGCCGGAGCCTCGAAGGCGGCGCTGTCAGGGCTATGGGGAGCCTGGGGTGTAGGTGCAGGGTGCGACGCGCGCTCCAGGTACCCCAGGGGCGGGACGCTCCGGACGCCGAGGTGTCCTGGGGGCTCCCCGTCGCCGCGCGCTGTCAGGCAGGCCCGTCTTCCCTCCCTCGCCTGCGCCCCCTCTCCTCCTCCCCCGCCGCTTGTCTACCCGCGGGCTCCTGTCAGATCGCGAGTGCGCGGCTCTGGGCGGCGCTCTGCGGTCGCGCCGTCCACCCCACGCGCGTCACTGCCCTCGGGGGCGGGGGGCGAGGGCGCGACGCCCGGGGCGCCTTTCTGCGGCTCAACTTTACCGGAGCGCGCGCACCCGCCTGCGAGGCGGACCCGAGCGCGTCCCACCCAAGGTCGCCCAGCCCCGCGGGCGTTTACTTTTCAAAGGTCGTGTGTACACAGTCTGAGCCCGGAGCTGCCCCTTCAGTTCTGGAGCCTCACCCAACTTCTCACCCTCGGGTCGTCCCGGGCTGCGCCCCGCCGAGGCCGGCGACAGAGGCCGACCGGAGCCGGCGGCGCAGCCCCTGAGAGTTCAGTGCGGGGAGCGAGGGGAACCGGGAATATGGGCCGGGACACCGCCGGTTGTGATCCAACCGTGTTCCGGGCGAAGGGACCGTTCGAACCGAGTTGGGGTCTGGAGGTCGGAGGCCCAGGGGTGTCTCGGGGGAATTCGCATTCGTAGCCCTCACAGGCGTGTCCGGAGGGGCGGAGGCCGTCCAGCCCTGGGTGTCCACCGACCTCACGCCGGGGGGGGCGCCAAGTGTCACGTGTTCGGCCCCTCCTGCGGCCCAGTGTCCCGGTCCACGATCTGGAGGGCCCATGTTCGTTTCGGGGTTACAGTGGGCTGGCAGAGTCAGTGGCTGGACGCCTCGAACGCGGGATTTCTGGCGTTTAGCTCTTTTGTGCCCTTGCTGAAGGTTCTTCCCGTTTCCCTCCTGGGAGGGATAGAAGAAGGCAGGTGCTGATCGTGGTGGGCGGTGCTGAGGCGACTCGGAATGGCATGGGAGCCCTGGGGCGTTTTGAGATCTTCCCTCTCCTGGAGAATGTCCAAGGTGGCTGCGCCTTCCTGCCGTTAACACAAACCCGGTGGACTTCGCTCCAGGTGCGAGTCGAGACCTCTCAAGCTGGGCAGGGTGTATGCGCAGGGCAATTAGTGAGGTTAAACTGGGTATCTTTCCCCTACTGTAGTGCGGGTTACTTAATGTTTAGATTTGTCTCCAGTGAAATCTAGGCTCCTGGAACTGGTGCAACAGTATCTGCTAGTTACTGATCAAGGAACACCGTTCACAAAAAGCTATTAATTCTGGCAGCTAGTAACCTTACATGCTCATGTAACTGCTAAGTCCTTCCCAAATTAGTACCTTTTTTTTTTTTTTAACTCTTTATTTAGAAAGCAAAGCTTGGACTCTTAGCACCACCCATCCACTTGGCTCTTAAAGGTACAGAACATCTTTGAAATGAAGAGGGCAGCCTGACTTGATCGTTTATATGATTCCTCTGTTCTTGGCATTCAAGTGCTTCACCTGATGATTATTTAAGACCCTGAGCACTGGAAGCACGTGAAGTTATGTTTTGGGAGCCTTTTGACGTGTTGAACCTTTCCTCTTTAACCTCTAACTAATTTTGTAGGTTCTACATAATTCCTGGGTGTATTCTCTTTGAAATATGGCCCTAGGTTAGAGGAGGATCCTACAGGTATGCAAATCACTAAAGCCTGAGTCCATTACTGGATTAATAGGCTCTGTCTTCATGCCTGTTGTTAGATGCTGGCCCAGAAATTGCAGGTAACAGATCCTAGCCAGTGAGTGAGACAGGCCTAATGGATCTGCGTCTAGGTGGAGTTCCTTGTAGGAATATCTCTCCCATCTCCCAGCTGTTTCTAGGAAATACATTCTCACTTGGCCACTGCAGGGTGACAGTGGAGGTGTCTGCTGTAATAGAGGAATCATAAATAATCAAGTCACTGCTCAGGTGCCGAAGTCGATATGTCTCCAGTGTAAAGTTGCTGAACATCAATATTTAAAAGCAATTTATCTTGCTACCTGGTAACCCAAATTATTCTTGGGCTTTGGACATAGGCTGGGTTGCAGCCATATTTTGGGGCAAGGCTGGTGTTAGCCTCTACAGTGTTCCCTTTTCCTGTCCTAAAGACAAATGGAGATCCTGTTTGTGATAATGGAGACTGCAATAGGTGCTCAAGCATTGCTCTTCACCTCTCCTTCCTAAACAAGCCCTGAGCCTGACTTTGTTTTTCTTGAATTACTTGAGTGACTTGAATTCTATTAAAAGCACCCCTCTCCCCAGTCTCTGACCCAGAAACTTGTTTGGGAGGAAAAACAAATTGGTTTCCCTAAGGTTTGCCGGCTAGCCTCCTGGTCCTAGCCTGCAACATGACTTGATTGTGTGTGCATTTCAGGGCTTTGAAGAGCAGGCAGCTTGTACTGGAGAGCTGTACCTGGAGAGCTGGCCCTAGAGTTCCCCGGGTCACTGCTTCCTAATCTTACATGTGAGTCTAGAATGATCGGGCCCCTCTGTAGCTTGGTCTGTTTTCCTTTTGTGGGGAAGTCAGTTGTTTCAGGGGAGGAGTTAATACCTTCAGCTTGTCATTCTCGGGCGTTTTCCTCCACTATGGGGTGGTAGTGGATCCTGTGGGCGTCGTGTCCCATTGAAATTGTCTCATACTGTTTGAGAGTTGCTCATCTTTATGGTGAGGGGTGTATTTTAGTCTTAAATCTTGCTTCTTAGGGCAAGTTCTGTTTCTTCCATGTTCCTTCCTGGTGTGATACCTCAGGAGTTTTCGGTTTTATGATCATTTAACATTAATGATTCTATTAGGCATCCCACTGAAGGAAACTGCTGGCCTTGGTACCTAATTTTAAGCTTGGGCTGTGAAAAACATGATCAATGAGCATGTTTGGAGTAGGACAGAGTCTGGCTGGAGAAACAGGTAGTGGGGGACATGGAACTAAACTTCAGAGGATGCCTCTTTCTTGATAGTTAACTGTGCTAGGTGAGTTCTGAGCAAAAGCTTCCCTAATCCTTTAATCCTCACACTTCTGAGTGCAGTGAGGGTGAAGCTGGAGGTCATTCTGGATTGTTTCAGTGGCTGTCACACAATTCAAATTGAGGGGTAAAGGAACTAGGAAGTGTGGATGTAGACTTAAAACTAGGTCCTCTGGATGACTTTTGTGAGAAGAACCAAGGAATATTCTTAAATCCATGGGCTTTTCCTCCTAATCTTTCTGCTGCTTTCTAAGTAGATTGTTAACATTGTGTGTGTTATCATTCAGCATTCTGAGAACTGGCTTTCCAGCAACAAATAGCTTTCAAGGTGTCCTTTACCTTAACTTTTTCTTTTACTAGATGATGCGGCCCTGTCCACATTCTATCCGGGTCTTCGCCATCTGGTTGGCTGTTTTCAGCTTGGTTTGATAGTTTGCAACAGTCAGTGGTAAGCATTTTGTTCGCTCTCCTGTAATGCTGGCTGGCTGTGTTCACTGAGCCATGTGTCACTAAGGTCCAGTTGCACTTGGGAGCAAAGAAGGGCCCCGAGGTGCGTTCTGGAAGTAAAAGTATGTATAACTCAGGACTGATGAGGCTTTTCACTGCTAGGCTTAGCTGACAAGAGCCTGGGACTTGGCACAGCTCTCAGAGCTGAAGCCTGCCTATGATTCTAGGCAGGCCAGTTGGCCTTGCAGGTCTTGGTTTATTCAGTGGCTAAAGAGCGTTGGTCAAAATTATTAGTATTCAGATTATGGTCCTGGGAGCCTTGGAGTTAGACCAAACGTGCCCCGGGCGACTGGAGTGAGGTGTTTGGGCTGGGAAGCACAGCTCAGTGGGTAGTAGATGTAACTGAAGAAAAAAAATCACTATTCATCTCAAGTTCTTAGCTCTAAGGTGCTACTGTTCTAAATATTTTTTATTTTTAAAGATAGCTCTATTTGCCTAAATCTGTCCTGGATGGGGCGAGTTTAGAGCTGCCTTGTCTATAGAACTGCCTTATCTACTAGCTGTGTGACTAAACTTTCGAAAGCGTTAAACAAACAAACAAAAAAAAAACAGTTCCTCAGTGACATTAGCACATTTTAAGGTTCTCAGCGTCATCCTATAGCTAGTGGCTGCCATCCTGGTCAGTGCAGGTCAAGAACATTTTCCATAATCGAGGGAAGTTTTGATTGGACAGTGCTGGCCTGGTAAGCTTTTTTTCTCCAACTGTAAAAGCTTAATTGCCTCAACTTGTAAATCTCTAAAGCATAACATGTTTGAGCTTACTCTTCCAGAGTCCATAAACCCAACAGCTTGGTGACAAATCATCTACTGGTTGTCTCCATGGTATACGACAAGTGAGTTCTAGTCTGCCAGTTGGGCGTGGATGATTAGTTACCAGTCTGAGAGAGGATCTTCAGAAGGGACCTGGGGATAGGAGTGTGGAGCAAGGGCCAGATGCTAAGCCCTTAGAAAGCCCTTTTGGTTTCAGAGCCTGTTTATTATCATAAAGGTCCTTGCTGGTTTGTCCTTGGTCTCCAAATGTCAGATGTCAACATGTTGTTACTTGGTCCTTCACCCACATGATGACTTCCTACAGATCTCAGTGTGGCCCTTCTCTTAAACCAGATTGTGTTTTCATTCTGCTCTTTCCAGTCTACCTAAGTGTTAGGGGACGTTCTTCACATAAGGTGTTGGGGGAGAGCTGAGGCCACAGTGTGGCGCTGATGTGTTCTGTTGCGGCAGGGGTGGGGGCTCTTTATTTCCAGATGCCCCTCTTCTCGTCCTGGGTGTACTTTGTTTGAACCCTGCTATAATGTGAGATCTCTTTTCTTGGAGCTGGACAGCATAAAAGACACTATTGATGAGCACCTACTGGCATATTAATGACTTTTTTTTCCTAACTATGTCATTTTTATTCCCTCTCAGCCCTGTGAGGTTAGTACAGTGATCCAGTTTGTAGATGAAGAAACAGGACCCAAGCAGGGGAAGCTGGTCCCAGGACGCAGCAAGGGCTGGACTGGCTTTGGACCTGGGTCAGGGCGTGCTCCTCCCTCCTCTTCTGCCCCTCTCTGCCCCCCGTGCTCATTGGCTGTGGCTTATATCCTGCTCCTTTATCATTCCATCCTCTTTCAGGAAACTAAACTGGGTTTTCAAAAGATTAAAACCATTTATCCCACATATGGAGTCTCACTATTAAGTGTTTTCAGTCATTTAGCCTCGTACAACTCTGAGGGAGGTATTCTTAGTCCATATCACAGGACATCTTCATTGTATGGGAAACTGAAGTACAGGATCCTACTCTTAACTCTCTTGTCTCTCCAAAGCCATGTTTTATCATCAGAATTATGCAACCATCAGGTGCTTTTGAAAAGCACAAGTACTGACTATGAATAAAAAAGCTGTGCCTGAGGGCTCAGGGAAACTGCTCTGAAAACTGAGCTGGTTGAAAAAGACAGTCCTGAAGTCTAATTTCCCTATACCTGTCAGACCTCACTTGGAGGTCACGAGACCATCCCCTGGCCCTTCAAAGGCTGTCACCCGGCAGTAGCTGGCCTCCTGGTTAGAGAAGGCAGTAAGATCAGTTCAATCACAGTCCAGCCCCCAGCCCTTCTCTGGCCCTGCCTGGGTGTGCCTTTGTGAGGTTGGGTTGGCGACAGATCTCAAGGGGACAGTTCAGTCTTCTGTACATCTCCTTCTTGCCCCACCTCCCCCCACTTCTGTCCCTCCCAAGAAAAGGAGCGGGAGTGATTCTCACTTTCCTGAAATGCCTTGCAGGCAGACCCACACTCAGCTGTGCCTTGAGCTGTCTCTGGGAGAAAAGGCCGTGCTGCAAATAACCTCCCTGCTTTGTCCTTTGACTTTGGTGTGGCTCACCTGGCCAAGCATGTGCTGGTGCTATTTTTGGCAGGTGGCATCCTTTAGGAGCGCCAAGTGCATGTGGCTGCAGTGTACGGGACAGGTTCTGGTGCCAAAGCTGCTGCTGTCTCTGCTGCCACCGCCTTGTCAGGAGAGAGAGAGAATAAAGCCACCCTAGAAGCTGCCAAGGGGTGTGTGGAGGGGGTGGTTGCTTAAGAGGTCTCCAGGGCTGCCTTTTCTATTCTGGAACTGTGGCAGGGGCCCAGCATGCCTCCTGGTGCAGGCAGGCATGTGACTGAGGCAGCCCAGGGAGCTAGGGGTCAGGACTGCTGCCTGGGGAGTGAAGACCCCTTGTTGCCCCAGCAGCCAATTTCTCAGGAAACCACATAACCTCATTAAAAATATATATATTTATTTAATTTTTTAGAGGCGAGGTCTTGCTTTGTCACCCAGGCTAGAGTACGGTGGCACGATCATCATGCTCATTGGCTGTTGCCTCAGCTTCCCAAGTAGCTGGGACTATAGGCGCACATCATCATACCTGGCTGATTAAAAAATTTTTTTTTTGTAGAGATAGGGTCTCACCAACTTGCCCAGATCAATCTGAAGACTCCTGGGCTCAAGCCATCATTCCATGTTGGTCTCCCAAAGTGCTGAGATTATAGGTGTGAGGCACCGTGCCTGGCCCATAACTCCATTTTCACGTGACGTTGCCCAGCCTCAAGGCTGGCCACTACATGGACACTAAAAACTCTAATAATGTGGATTGGTGAGCAGTCTGGTTCCTGGTGTCCTCTGGCTTAACCCAAATTGCAAACATGAAAGGAGGCACGCCGTAGAGCCCTGGTCAGAACTCTTGACTGGGATGCCACAGAAGCTGAAGAGGGATGAGCAAGCAGTTTGACGAGCAAGCTTGCTGGTTCCCCAGGCCACCCTTTCTTCTTTCCTTTTCAGTTCCTCCTTCCCTCTAACTTGGAGCTGCTAACTCCAGCCCATCTATCTGTTTCTGATTAAGAAAACTTCAAGCCATATAAGGCCCTCTGTTGCCTATGGTTTATGTTGGCTGGAGAGCAAGATTGTTTTTGCAACGTCTGATTCAAAGAAGTGGCAAGGGCTTACGCAGGCTGTGTGTGTCTGCCTCCTGGGGCTTGACTGCGTTATTGGAACAGGTTCCTTTGAGGGAGCCTGAGAGTAAGGGGGGCTTACTACCCCTTACCCTTAGTGGTGGTTCTCTAAGGCTAATGTGTGGTGTGGCCGCAGGCTTCCTGGCAAGTTTCTTCACTGAGAACGTGAAGGTAAAAGCAAACCCCTGTTCACCTACACAATGTACCTGTCATGCTACCAGCCTCAGAGGCATCCTGTTTCAGGAATCAAGTCTGGAAGCAGCTTCTCCTTGTTAATTAAGAACTAAAGCCCCTTGGCTCTTCAGGCACATCAGTTTCCCCTCTGGAGAAGGTTTGGTGGACTGTATCCCTTGGGGTTCTTGCGAGTCCGACTGGCCTTCTGCACAGTGATGTTGGAGAGCCCTTTCTCTGAGAGCCATGCTCTGACCTCATCTTCACCTCCCCTCTTGCTACCTCTTGAGTCAGCCAAGCTTGTTCCTGCCTTAGGACTTTGGCATGTTCTTCCTGCCTGGAACTTTCTTCCCCCTCTCCTCCTGCCTCCCCCCCCAGATCTTGGCACAGCTCTCAAGTGTTCCAGTTCTGATGCCACCTCTTCCAAGAGGCATTCCCTCCCCATTCTGTCTGCAGCTTCCCTTCCCTCCATCCAGCCTTTCTCATCTCAACCACAGCACACAGAAAAGGAGTGGGTTACCGTTCCTTAACCCTCTCAGCTGGTACCCTGCTACATGCACAGGGATATCAGTAATACACCTCATGCAAGGGCTGCCTTAGGTTCTGTTGAGAGAGGCTGTGGTCTTTACATTTAAGTTGCTGAATCTTCCTTGCAGTGTCTTACCTATCATTTGACTCTCTACCCTTCCTTCCACCTTTGCTTCCTGAGGGCTCTCTTTCCCTTGTGTGCCCAGCGAACTTGGCTCACAGTGCGTGTTAAACTCTTTGTTAAATGACTAGCCCTGAGAGGTCCAGCCATGTGAATTGATTCTGGCTAGCCCTCAGTCAGTGCCTTGCTTCCAGAGGGGTCTATCAATAAGCATGCTCTCTTTTGATATTACTATTATGTCAGCTGGGCAGTTGGGGGGTCTCTGAAACAAAATTGGCATTGATTATTATGGGAAAATAAAGCACTGCAAATTTGTACATAGATGAATTGAAACTAATGCAAATTTAGGATGGTTAAGCTGCGTGGTAATAGAGCACACATTGCTACTTGTATGTAGCTTTATAATGTGTTTTCTATCAAAACATTACTTGTAGAAAGATTTGGCTTTTGACTGTACAAGGCTTGAAAGCGCAGTCCTTTGCCTGCTGCCCTCCATCCCCCACCAGCTTCCGTAGACAGCTGCTTTCAATTCTTCCAGCTGTGCCCACTGCCATGCACCTCTCCCTCTGTCAGTAGTATTCTTTTTCTTTGTTCTTAAGGATTATTTCTGATTTGTTTTTCTGCTGTGGGAGATAGGACTTAGCTTGTTCCTACGCTTTTTTCTTCCCTCAGCATCCCAGTGGAGAGATAGGCCAAGTTTTGGTCAAGTTGCTATTCACAATATACGTTATTATAATGCAAACCTTGTTTATGGCTGCAAGGTTTTTAGGTTCCCATATTTCTTGTCTTCCCCGCTTTTCTCCTAATTTCCTTAGTTTCTTTTGCTTAATTTTCTGTGTCTCTCACAAGTTCTCTGACTCCCCCAGCCTCCATCCGCCGCTGCTGTGGAATGTCTGTCATTGGCGGAAAGTGGCTCTCGTGGCTTCAATACAGAGCATCGCAGCAGTTCCGTGTCGCTCTTGGATGCATCCCTTTTCCTTGGCTCCGGTCCCCTTCACCCTTGGAATCCCTCCCCCTTCTCTTGTCTCTTTCTGGATCCAGTGCCCCTCCTTCTTGGTTTAGTCCCTTGTCTTGGGACAGGCACCTTTGAAGGCATGGATTGGGCCTGTGTGGCTGAAGTCAGCAGAAAAGTAGGCCTGTGGAGCCCTCCTGCCAGGCCAGGCCAGGCCAACAGAAGGGCTGGCTTCACTTTTTAGAGAAGTTATAAATGTGGGGATCTGGACTTGGGTACCAGGTAGTGGTGAAAATGGGTCCTTTTTTTTTTTTTTTTTTAAGACAGGTCTTATTCTGTCTCCCAGGCTGGAGTGCAGTGATGCCATCATAGCTCACTGCAGCCTGGATTTCCTGGGCTCAAATGATCCTCCCACCTCAGCCTGCTGAGTAGCTGGGACAAGAGGCATGTGCTACTATGCCTAATTCTTTTTTTGTTTTTTGAGACGGAGTTTAGCTCTTGTTGCCCAGGCTAGAGTGCAGTGGTGCGATCTCTGCTCACCGCAACCTCCGCCAGGTTCAAGTGATTCTCCTGCCTCAGCCTCCCGAGTAGCTGGGATTACAGTCATGCACCACCATGCCCAGCTAATTTTGTATTTTTAGTAGAGATGAGGTTTCTCCATGTTGGTCAGGCTGGTCTCGAACTCCTTACCTCAGGTGATCCGCCCGCCTCAGCCTCCCTGAGTGCTGGGATTACAGGTATGAGCCACTGCGCCTGGCCTGACTAATTCTTTTAATTTTTTTTTTTTTTTGTAGACATGAGGTCTCAACGTGTTGCCAGGCTTGTCTTGAACTCCTGGGCTCAAGTAATCCTCCCACTTCCCAAAGTGTTGGGATTACAGGTGTGAGCCATCATGCCTGGCTGAAGATGGGTCTTGAATGAAAGTCTGTATACTGAATGGGGCATCCCAACTCTCCTTGGCTCCCATAATGCTGGCATTCAGACTAAGTCCTCTCATTCCTGCCACAAGATATTAGAACATTCTAATATGAGGACACTGGTACCCCATTTTCTGTTCTCCTTCACCTTTAACAGGACACTTCTCTGTCCTATGGACAAAACTTTCAGTTGGTCAGTAGCAGAGAGTGGCAGTAACAAGACCACTGGAAAAAAGTGAGACCTGGGTGACAAGGTCTCACTCTGTCACCCAGGCTGGAGTGCAGTGGTGCAATCTCAACTCACTGCAACCTCGAACTCCTGGGTTCAAGCGATTCTCCCACCTCAGCCTCCCAAGTAGTTGAGACTACAAATGTGTGCCACTATGTCTGGCTAATTTTTTTTTTTTAAATTTTTTGTAGAGAAAAGGTCTCACTCTATTGCCTAGGCTGGTCTTGAGCTCCTGGCCTCAAGCAGTCCTCCTAAAGCGCTGGGGATTACAGGCGTGAGCTACCATGCTGGCCTGTTTGGGCTCCCCCTAACCCATCTCCCCCACTCCCCGCCCAGACTGAAAATGCCTTGAGGTCAATGCCTTGCCTGATTGTGTCCCACCATGCTTTTCCCTGTAACTGCCAGTAATTATTTGTTGAATAGAAATTACCTTCTATGCTTTTATGTGATTTCTGGGGCGGTCGTATTTCACTGCCTGCCATTAGGAAGATCGGGTCTTACCTCTTTTGTTTTGCCCATGTGAGGTGGTGGTATGAAGGGTCTTCTGCTGCACACCGGCATCTTTTCTGATTTCTTTATTGGCTTTTAAGTAAGCTTGTTGTCAGATTGCCATTTCATACCTTTTGGGCAGTCCTGTGCAATGTCTTCTGTGGTCGTGGGCAGGAACTCCATGTACCCGGGAAGGCTTTCCTGGTGCCTGCGCTGTGACCATCTTTAGAAACCTGTCGGAATTCACTTGTAAAGCAAGATGATTGAGGCCAGAGGTGAGGGGCAAGGTGGGTGTGACATAATCTTCAAGGTTTTAAAATCCACACCCTTGTCCCCCACATGAAGTGATTGGAAAGACCTTTGTAGGAGGTGCTGATGATTTTTCCTTCATGTAAAGAGGCATGTGACTTGGCCCTCCTGTGGGTTTAGCCAGCATAGCAGGAAGGAGGCTGGGCAGTTCACCCTTATGTTCTAAGTTTTCTAGACCAGGAGTTAGTTTAACTTTTAATTGGACTGGAGTAGCTCTTAATTTGAGGCCATGTTCAGAGATGGAATTTCTGGCTCTGGCTTGTCTTACCTGGAGCGCCTGGTAGTGGATTCAGGGTTTCCATTTTGGCCAGAGAAGGCTTCACCAAGTGTACTCAGACACTACTGGGTTAAGCTTCTGGCCTTCCTTCTGTGAATCGGGCTGGGAAAGTGTCCTATGAGTTCCTGACAGCTGCTCTACATGGAAGGGTAGAAGCACCCCCCAAAAGGTGCTGATCTGGCTCCCCTGGCTGCTCTGTGGGCCATCACAATGGAGGGTGGGGGACAGTCCTGGACAAGACCTTACAGCCCCCACTGTGAGCTAATTTGGGATCTCTAGGGTACCCACATGAAGTCACAGCTTACTGTGTCTTACACAGGCCCCTGAGGATGAAGGGAACAGTCCTGTGAGCACTGGGGCTGGGCTGGGACCAACACCTGAGGCATGGCTCCAGCACTCTGATTCCTGGCCCAGCCATGCTGCTGAGGGTGCACAGCCCGTGCCTACCATTGCCCCCACCCTTGGTGGCAGAACTGAGCACTACCGAGCAAGGTAGGTGTTGGCCGCTGCAGCATTTATCCACTCCTCCTGTTTGTTGAGGTCTTCTGGGAACACCCTCTAGAGCTGAGTTGTCCAGTAGGTAACTGCCAGCTGCAGGTGGAGAGTTCAAGTTAAATTAACAGTAAAATTCAGTGCCCTAGTCACACTGGTCACATTTCAAGTACTCAGTAACTTCCCATGACTAAGTGGCTGCCAATATTGGATAGCAGTCACCTTTGAGGGTCACCCAGACCTTTGCCTCTTGTGACCTGCTCTACTTTGACCACGTTGCAACTGTCACAACTATGGCTCCTGTGGCAAAGATCGGACTCTTTTGTCTGACCCTACCAGCACTTCGGCTCCTAGGATTTATTCCTGTTTTACTCTGGGACTCGCTGTTCCCTCCCCACGCCCAAAGGTATTAAAACCTCAATTTGTGTCCTTGCCCCCTCCCCACCCATTGCGGCCTAAGGAAATCCTGGCCCTCTTGAGAAAACCTTCCTGGGCTCTCTTTGCCCACTGCTCAGTGTGGCTGCTTGTGGTACAGGGGTGTGTCTGTGAGTGTGAGAGATTGATTTTTCCATCAGAACTGTGAGCTTCTGGTGATCAGAATCTGCTGCTTGTAGCAATTTAAACATGTTTAAATGTATGAACAAGGTGAATGACTGATCTGATGAGGAAATAGGTAAATGCATCTGATACAAGCCAAGAGACACTCTTGGAATCTTGCAGAGAACTCCGGGTTTGTGATTTTCCTTCACCAAACTCCCATGGAAGGGAGTATGCCTCTGCCTGGCCATAGCTTGTTGTCATTCTCTGAATGCAGTGGCTGAAGTACTGGGCTTTAGGTTCTCATTCCCTGCCCTTGGAAGACCCCTTCAAGGGAAAGAGTCCCTCAGCAGGCACTTAATGAGCTAGGCACTCGGGGGGGTGCAATGTCTTGAGCAGACCCCTTCCTATTGGTGAACACCTGCGGACAGTCTTTGGCAATTCGAACACTGGAATAATGGAAGAAATGTTCAAATTCCCATGTAACTGTTCATTCAGAACACAAAGTGGATGTGGCGTCACTGACCAGGCCCAGACTGGGCACTTGGCTCCTAAGATGTTTTTATCATGGACTTTCCCATCAGTTACATGCGGCTCTTTTTTGCAGCCAAATTGGCTTAGTCACTGGGACCAACACTCTTTGTATCATTGCCAGGGATTTGTTTTTTTCTTTAGCAGAAGACTCTAGCTTACAGTTACCAGGTTTGTCAGCTGAGTTGAGAGTGAGGCCATTACTTTTCTGAGGGCCGTTTTTGAGAACCTGCGGGTACCTCCCTGGAGAAAGAAGAGATCCTTTTGGAACCTGGAGTGAGCAGATGAATGCTGAGGCCTGTGGCTGTAGCACGTGCCTACCCTGAGCTCTGTGCGTCCACTTGGCAACTAGCCAGCGTACATCTATTCCAAGGCAAATGGACCTGCTAAAAATAAGCAGGCAGCTATTTAATTCCAACAGATTCAAAATGACAGAGTGTCCTCCCCCACCAACCCTAGGGCAAGGCTCTGCAGCATCCTTCTGGGAGGCTTTTCTCTGACTGCAGACAGATCTGCTCTTAGTCCTGGTTTTGGGGAGGAGTGAGCCTTTGATTAGCTTGTGAGTATGAAGGCTTTGGGGACTACTGTGATACCACTTAAACATTGAGAAGTTCAGGTTTAAAAAAAACAAAACAAAAAACACCTCAAGGCAAAGAGCAACTGAAAACAGCCTGGCCCAACAAAGGAAGGAAGATAGTAGAAAAGCCTTTTAAGGCTGAAGGGGTGTGTGCCTGTGTGAGAAGGTGGCAGTATCTGGGCATTCAGGAAAGGCTGATGCCTTTTTTTTTTTTTTTTAATGAGACAGAGTCTTGCTCTGTTGCCCAGGCAGGAGTGCAGTGGTGCCATCTCAGCTCATTGCAGCCTCCGCCTCCCAGGTTCAAGCGATTCTCCTGCCTTAGCCTCTCGAGTAGCTGGGACTACAAGGCACGCGCCACCACGCCCAGCTAATTTTTGTATTTTTAGTAGAGACAGGATTTCTCCATGTTAGCCAGGCTGATCTCAAACTCCTGACCTCGTTATCCGCCTGTCTTGGCTTCCCAAAGTGCTGGGATTACAGGTATGAGCCACCGTGCCCAGCCAGCTGATGCATTTTATACCACCTCTTGTAGGCCTATCGGACCACTTAAATTGGGCAAAATGGCATCTTACCAATTCCCAAGAAGTCTATTTGATTGAGGCAATATTGGCTCAGGGGTGACGGAGTGAGGGGCTAGCTGATTTCTTGACTAGTGGGAAGTGAGGGCTGGTGGAGGGGGCATTTGTGAGGTGTCTCCTGGCAATGGGCACCCTTTGTGAGACCCAGCCAAGGCCTGCTGATCTCAAGGGCTCTTGGCTCTGTTCTTGTTGGAGGATGGTTCATATCTCTAAGCACAATTCCCTGGTAGCAAGGGAAAAAACATGTCTTCCACTCTGCCTTTGGGGATCTTGTAATCTCTATTCTCAAGTGCTGGTGGAGCGCCTCAAGCGGTGTAGTTCCTGTTCCTGGAAGCAATAGTGTAGAGAAGGGCTTTATCTTGACCCCTTCCCTGCATGGAAGCAGTGACACGTGGTTCCTGATTGCTCAGCCTTGGGTCTCTGAGTGGGGTGGGTGGAGGCTGGGAAGTGATGGGCACTGGGAATTTAGGTGGGACATTCTGGGTTCTGTGGGTTGGGTGACATGGCTTCAGGGTGGCAGTATTCAGTGCCTTCTAGGAGGCCTTCCCTGATTTGGAAATGTAGAAACCATGTTTCCTGGGCAGTAATTCTTCAGTAGCTCCAGTGGACTATAGGGGTGACCCTAGAGATGGTGATCTGAGGGCTTAGAGCCTCAGTCTCTGGGGAACAAGCTGGTCTGGGAGGGCTAGTGGTAGTGGTGTCCCAGTAAGCTACAGAGCAGCAGGCAGGGGTGTGTGTTGTGGCCCGCAGTGGTGATTCTGTGCATTCTGTCTGAGGATCCAGAACAGGGCAGATGAAGCACAGGGAGCCTAGTGACCGGAGACGCTGGGGACTGGGTATGGGTAGCCCAGGGTACAGGACCAAAGCCAGGGCATTCAGTGCACGCTTTTAGTGTTGGCTCACGGTAGTGTAGCTCCCTTATGAGATCTTGGAGGCTGGATATGGTGGTGTGGTGTGAGACCAGCAACTACCTGCTGGAGACAGGCAGGACCCCTTGGGATCAACTTTTAGTTCTAAAGGGGTGGGGCTTCTCCCAGCCATCTTGAGAGGTGGTTGGTGTTTTGGGGAGACAGCCAATTAGAATCTGTGGCCTTGGGCTCTTGATATGTAAAATAAGGAGAACTGTCCCCCGGTAGGGTGGTTGTTAGGATTCTTTTTCTTCCTCTCTACCCCATTCTATTTAATCTTTTTCCTGAGATCAGATAATTGCTAGGGGAGTCACAGCTATAAATCTGGGTGAAATGGGATTGCCTAGTTAATAAGGAATCATAATCTAAATTTACTGATGTGGCCAGGCACGTGGCTCACACCTGTAATCCCAGCACTGTGGGAAGCTGAGGCCAGTGGATCACTTGAGATCAGGAGTTCGAGACCAGCCTGGCCAACATGGTGAAACCTTGGCTCTACTAAAAAAAAAAAAAAAAACACAAAAATTAGCCAGGCTTGGTGGCATGTGCCTGTAATCCCAGCTACTCAGGAGGCTGAGGTGGGAGAATCACTTGAACCTGGGAGGAGGAGGTTGCTGTAAGCCGAGTTTGAGCCACACTCCAGTTTGGGCGACAGAGTGAGACTGTCTCAAATAAATAAATAAATTTACTGACCAGATGAGAACTGGGTTTAGACCTCAGCTCCACTTCCTGCTGGCATGTGCCCTGTTGGGCAAG
This sequence comes from Ateles fusciceps, assembly GCA_036589455.1. Taxonomy (NCBI): domain Eukaryota; kingdom Metazoa; phylum Chordata; class Mammalia; order Primates; family Atelidae; genus Ateles; species Ateles fusciceps. The sequence continues at coordinate 4,251,564 of JAZHEH010001386.1, read as the reverse complement.
ACTTGATCTCTGGACAGCAGGCCATGGGCACACTCCCCTATCCAGTGCAGCCTTTCCCATAGACACTTTCCTGTCTCAAATTGTCCTTATTCTTTTTTAACAAATTATTTTATTGGGTAGGCCCCAAAGCAGAAGAGGTTTAAGAGACACTTCCGTATCTTTACTCTTTTATTTGAAAGACATTGAAAACAAAGCAAATACAAGGCAAATCTCCCCATCATTACCACTTTTCCTGGGTGTGTGCAGGTTGTTAAGAGAGCAGCGATTCTCTTTTTTTTTTTTTTCTGGGATGGGGTCTCACTCTGTAGCGAGTACAGTGGCATGATCACGGCTCACTGCAGCTTCCACCTCCTGGGCTTAAATGATCCTCCTGCCTCAGCCTCTGGAGCACAGCTGGGACTATACCACCCAGCTAATTTTCTTTTCTTTTCTTTTTCTTTCTTTCTTTTCTTTTTCTTTCTTTCTTCCTTTTTTTTTTTTTTTTTTTTTTTAAGAGACAGGGTTTCACATGTTGCCCTGGCTGGTCTCAAACTCCTGGCCTCAAGTGATTTGCTGCCCGCCTCCACCACCCCCCAACCCCAGCCTCCCTAAGTGCTGGGATTATGGGCATGAGCCACCACACCTGGCCTCAGAACAGTGCTTCTCGAACTTGACTGCACATTGTAATCACCTGGGTTTAAAAAAAACAAACAAAAAACCCTGGTGCTAGAAGATACTGATTTAATGGGGCTGGGTGCCGCCTTGGCCTTGGGCTTTTAAAAGCTTACCAGGTGATGTTAATGTAAAGCCAAGCTGGAGAACCATTGTGAAAGAAATTAAAAATCTCTCCTCTGAAAAGGAGGAAGTAAGACTCTTTATCTGTGGGTAAGAAAATCCCAAGGAAATCTAAATGGTTAGAATTAGTGAGTTCAGCAAGTTGTAGGATACAAGATCAGGGTACAGAAACTTCCCCCTCTCCTACAACGAATGGCTTGTGGTGTGTCCTTCCCAGTTCTTCCATGGGATCATGTGAACGTAGACATTCCACACATGGTGGTCTGTACCTTTTTGTTTTCCATGTCGGCACAGGAGATCGACTTCTTTCTGTGACATCGGTATGTCCATGGATTCCACAATCTACCTAGCAGTGATTCTCCTGCTATGTTAATCCCAATTTTGTTTCAAATAATGCCTCAGTGGGCACCTTTGCTTATGCAGAGGTACGGTTAAAAAAAAAGGTTTTTAAAAAAAATTTTAAGGGACTAGTCTCACTATATTGCCCAGGCTGGTCTCAAACTCCTGGACTCCACCGATCCTCCTGTCTCAGCTCTCAAGGAGCTGGGGTCACAGGCACTTGGCTTTGTGGATTTTTTTTGTTGTTGTGGTTTTGTTTTTGTTTTTTTAAAGATGCCAAGTGTGGGATTTCTGAATTGTAGGATGTGGATATGCACTTTTAAGAGCTATTATAAGGCTCTCCAGAAAGGTAATACAGACTTCCCTTTTCTTGGCCCATATAATGCCTCTTCCCCACAGTTCTAGAATAATGGGTTCCAGATTTAATGTGGAAGAGAATTTAGGTACCCATCCCTTGGCTATATGCCTTGAGCTATTTTAACCTTTAAGATAGTAATACATTTGGTTGGGCGCCGTGGCCTGTCGTCCCAGCACTTTGGAGGCTGGTTGGCAGATCACCTGAGGTCGGGAGTTCCAGCCTGGCCAACATGGCGAAACCCAGTCTCTACTAAAAATACAAAAATTAGCCAGGTGCGGCAGCAGGCACCTATAGACCCAGCTACTCTGGAGGCTGAGGCAGGAGAATCACTTGAACCTGGAGGTGGAGGTTGCGGTGAGCTGAGATTGCACCACTGTACTCCGGCCTGAATGACAGTGAGACTCTGTCTCAAAAAAATATATAGTAATACATTCCAAACAGGTGGTTGAGGATTCAGTGATACAAGGGAAAAAATCTAGCAAGGTTTTGTGTTTGAATTTGAAGCAACATGGTAGCAGTCTTAAGTTTCCTCCCTGAGGAATTGATACAAAGTCTTACCCCTGACCACTGCCTAGCCCTGCATTGCTGCTGCTTCAAATATCAGCAAGAAAGTTTATTTATAGATAGAGGGACTTTCAAATGAAGGTGACCTTCTCACTACCACTCCCTCCTACTTAATCAGTTTAGGGGCAGAAGACACCTCCTAGCATTCCTCACAAACTGTAAGGCCCTTCTGAATCCTCTAGGGGTCTTGTTAAAATGTGGGTCTGAGGTGGGACTGAGGTATCTGCAAAGTCCCTGGTTGATATTCAGGACTTTTGGTATATGGGTTGCACTTTCAGAAGCAGAGTCCTGGAGTAGTGGTTCCCAGCCTTGGCTGGAAATTACAACCACTCAGGGAGCTTTTAAAAGTATTGATGCTCTGGTTCTGCCAGAAAACATTAATATAAGTCAATTAAACCAGTATGAGTTGTAAAAAAACATGTACATTTGTTATCTCTAAAAGAAAACAAACCCAAATAAGGTGTAATTCAGCTTGTCAGTTAAAGGACTTTTGGTTTTAAAAAGACATTACTTTGGCAGAGAGATTTAAAGTTTGCTGGCATAGGAAGCATTGAGTGTAAGTGTTCTAGAATAAGCCTGTCATGAGCATTAACCCTGCTTTGTAAAGAACTTTCTATATCTCAGCTTATCCTTATACCAACCATCCATTAAGAGCTGTGTCCCCATCTTACAGGTTAGGAAAAATTGAGTTTTCTATCCCCTTTACATGTCTGTTGCCTTCTTCTAGGCCCTTACCATTTCTCCTTGTTTAGACCTAACTGACTTAGGTTTCTAGGTTCCTTCTGCTTGATATGCGTGTCTTTTTCTTTTTCTTTTTTTCTTTTGAGATGGAGTCTTGCTCTGCCGCCCAGGCTGGAGTGCAGTGATCTTGGCTCACTGCAACCTCCACCTCTCGGGTTCGAGCGATTCTCCTCCCTCAGCCTCCTGAGTAGCTGGGATTACAGGCATCTGCCACCACCCTAATTTTTGCATTTTTAGTAGAGATGGGTTTCACCGTGTTGCCCAGGCTGGTCTTGAACTCCTGACCTCAGGTGATTAGCCTGCCTCGGCCTCCCAAAGTTCTGGGATTACAAGCTGAGCCACCACACCTGCCTCTGTACACTTTTCATCCTGTTCCCAGAATTGCCTTCTAGAAACCATTTGGTGTGTATGCCTTGCATACCTATGCTTGGTTCTCTGTTGTCTACAGGATAAAGTCCAGACTACACGCCCTAGGACACCCTCACTGACCCCACGACACTATAGATGCTCCTTGGCTTACAGTAGGGTTACATCCTGGTAGATCCATTGTAAGCTGAAAATATCATCAATCGAAAATAAATACATGGAATGCACCCAACCTATGAACACCATAATTTAGCCTCGACTACTTTAAACGAGCGGAGAACACTCACATTATTCCACAGTTGGGCAGAATCACCTAGCAACACAGTCCATTCTGGAGTACCAGTTGTGCACCCTTGTGACCAAGTGGCTGACTGGGAGCTAGCATCGTGAGAGAGTGTCACACTGTGTATGGCTAGTCCAGGAAAAGATCAGAATCCAGAACTGAAAGTATAGTTTCCACTGAATGGATATCGCTTTCACACCGTTGTAAAGCTGAGCCATGGAAGCTCAGGGACTGCCTGTACTTCAGTCCTCCAAGTCTGACCTGGACCTTCCTGCTGCAGTGTGTTGTGATGGTCCCTCACCCATCTCCTTAGCCATTTGAGATTTTATTCCTCCTTCGTTCTCACCATCTCTAATTGCTGAGTAACAGAGTGCCAGTTCATTGACTCATGATTTTGTGGGTAGATGTGAGGGACCCATGTTCATGTGGATTCCATGGGGATTTGAAATGCTCGGACGCCACTTGATAGATAAAAATGTTGTGCGAGTTTAGAGAACGGAGCCACACTGGGCAGAGCCAGCCCCTTTGGGGAACATAGGGAGAATTTGGCATCATGAAGTGAGGAAGGGAGGGATTTGTGTTAAAGAACAGAACGCTTTGTTTGTTTCAAGAGGGTGTCTGAGTTGGGGAGCATGCAGGGGAAGATGTCTCTTCCTGGCCACTCATCGCCAGTGGCTCACACAGAGGGTGGGCTGGTACGGGCTGAGAGGTGTGCTCCTCCTGGAGGGCAGGGAAGGTGGGGGAGATGGCTCCAGCCTTACCCCGTTGACTGTCTTGCATGTGTGGTCACCAGTATCCTCTTACCTGGCTCTGTAACATCCCTGTTCCCCGCTCTCCTGCTCTCCCCAGGTGTAATTACTTCAGACCTCCAGCATGGCAATCCAGTTCCGTTCGCTCTTCCCCTTGGCGTTGCCTGGGATGCTGGTGCTCCTCGGCTGGTGGTGGTTTTTCTCTCGTAAAAAAGGCCACATCAGCAGCCATGATGAGCAAGTGGAGGCCGGTGCCGTGCAGCTGAGGGCTGACCCTGCCATCAGGGAACCTCTCCCCATGGAAGATGTCCATCCTGAAGTAGCATCCACACTCCCCAGTGTCACACAACTGCCGGAAAAGGAGCCGTCCACCTTGAACAAGCTGCCTGCAGAGCCCCCAGCATTGCTGCGGACATACCCACCTTGCCGAAAATCAGAGTCCTCGGGCAGCCTTCCTAACACCACAGACATGAGATCGCGACCAGGAGGACGCAGAGACGACAGTGCAAAGCTGGAGCTAGCCCTGACAGGTGGTGCAGCCAAGTCAATTCCTTTAGAGTGCCCCCTTTCATCTCCAAAGGGTCTACTATTCCCCCACGAAGCAGCTGAGGTGTGTAAGCAAGAGTCCCCGTTCAGCAGGGTGCCAGGGAGGGGCCAGCCAGGCCACCCTGCAGCCCCTGCAGAGAAGCATGGCTCTGGGGAGAGGGCAAGAGAGACTGGTGGGGCTGAAGGGACCGGTGATGCTGTGTTGGGGGAAAATGTGCTTGAAGAAGGTCTGTTGTCTCGGGAGCATGTCTTAGAATTGGAGAACAGCAAGGCCCCCAGCCTGGCCCCTTTAGCAGGGGAAGAAGAGAAGGGAAAGAGCAGGCCACCCCAGGTGGTGGGGCCGGTGCATAAGGAAGAGTATGTAGTAGAGAAGTTGCCAAGTAGCCTCATCGAGTTGACTCACACAGAGCTGGTGAAGGGCGATGAGGCGCCAGCACCCCCAGTCACAGACAGCAAAGTCCGGGACAGAGATGTTGAGGGAGAACTGTGCAATGAGGACAGCTTGGATAGAAATGAGAGCTTGGAGAGAAATGAGAAGATTGAGCAGGCTGCCTTCCAGATCATCTCCCAAGTGATCTCAGAAGCAACCGAACAAGTGCTAGCCACCGCGGTGAGCGAGGTTGCAGGTCATGTGCATCAGGCCTCAGCCAGTCAACTCCAAGGACAGAAGGAAGAGAGCTGTGTCCCAATTCGCCAGAAAACTGTCTTGGGCCCAGACACTGCAGAGCCTGTCACAGCAGAGGCAGCTGCTGCCCCATCGGATGCTGCCCTCCCGTCACCAGGCCTCCCGGCAGAGGGCTCACCACCACCAAAGACCTACGTGAGCTGCCTGAACAGCCCTCTGTCCAGCCCCATCAAGGATAGTAAGCCAAAGAATTCCGCACACCACATCTCCCTGGCCCCCTGCCCGCCACTGACCACCCCCGGTGGAGAGCTCGCCGGACAGGGTGAGCATTCTGGTGGAAGATACCACCTGTGTCACCTGCATGTCAGACAGTAGCCAAGATGTCCCTTTGGTGGCTTCCCCAGGACACTGCTCAGATTCTCTCAGCACTTCAGGGATTGAAGACTCTTGCACAGAGACCAGCTCAAGCCCCAGGGACAAGGCTATCACCCCGCCACTGCCAGAAAGTACTGTGCCCTTCAGCAACGGGGTGCTGAAGGAGGAGTTGTCAGACTTGGGGGCTGAGGATGGATGGACCGTGGATGCGGAAGCAGATCATTCAGGAGGTAGGAGGGGCTTGGGTTCATGCAGAGGATGGGGCGCTCCCAGCATTTCTTGGAGAATGGCTGCCGGTCTGCCTGTCCCTTCTGCTACTTGTGCAGCAAAGTCGTGGTGCTCTTCAGCTCTTTGTCTCAAACTGCAGAGAGCTGGGCACAGTGTGGAGCTGGTGGGTAACTGAGAAGTTAGATTGCCCTGAAACCCAGAGTCACGGAAGCTGTAACTTGGTTCCCCAGCCAGTGACCTTCCCCAGTGAGCTCTTCCCAAGGAACTAGCTCGAAGTTGGGCTCACTGATTAACATTAGTGTGCCTTTTTTTTTTTTTTTTTTTTTTTTTTAGTTATTATTATATTGGTGGAGATGGAGTCTTCTGTGTTGCTCAGGCTGGTCTCACACTCCTGAGCTCAAGTGATCCTCCCGCCCTTGGCCTCCCAAAGTGCTGGGATTATAGGTGTGAGCCACCGCACCCAGCCCATTGTTTTTTTCCTTTTAAAACACTACCCTCTTTGTGTGTGCGTGTGCGTGTGTGTGTATGTTTTAATGGAGAGGCCTCCTTAGCTTTACTTCCCTTGAGTGCCAAGTATGGGTGTGAGTGTTTTGAATGGTTTATTTCCTTTTAATCATGTGCTTGTTCCCATGTCTTCACCTGCTTTCCTTCTCCAGAAGCTCTTACAGGGTAAGTGCCCAAAGAATGGCCATAGCTTTGAACACTTGTGGAAGGCTCGAGCTTCCTTAGTTGCTGTCACCTTTGCAGAGACCTCAGCCATTTTCTTTCTGCACAGTTGCAGCTCCGTCCCCAAGAACGCGGGGCTCTTTGATAACAAGGTGTCCTGGGGTTTCCGAGTGCTGACCCCAGCGTAGACAGTTCAGACTGCTAACTTACAAGGCAGCAGCTCCTGGCCCTGCTTCTACCGCCACCCTGGGGTGTTTGCATTTATCTCATGGAGAGAGGCCACGAATATCCCAAGTGGCTCTCTCTGACTTGTTTGTCCTAGAGCCATTCCCTCCCATTTCAGCTCCAGGAAGGTTGGGAATCTTTACTGGGAGTTTTACTACTTTCAGCAGCATCTGGTTTGTACCACACACTACATTTTGTCACCTCCAAAATGCTGTTAAGACACTACTGTTTTTCTGTACCTTGGAAAGAAAAAGTGCTGCCAGTCATGATTATAGAAGGCAAGATACTTACTATACGATGCATCCTAATCTAGGGATGTTTAAATGTTTCTTAAAATATTGCATCTTAAAATGGGTGATTTTTATTTTATTTAAGAATGAAGAAGTTTCCCTTTGCTTACTGCCCCTCGGCTGAATTAACAAGCCCTGCAGCCTTGCCTGCCAATGCTGGATGGATAGTAGTAGCTACCCAGACCTCTTGAAGTCTTCTGAGTTTAGGCTCGAACCTAGCCATGGTGATGGGCAGGGAGGTTTAGGGATGGTGGGCAGAAGTAAGGTAGTACTGTCCACGAGCACGCAGTGGGTGCCAAGCACCAGGCTGGTGCCTCACGTGCACCCTCATGTCAGCCCTGCTTTGTGTGTGAAGAAGATGAAGCTGAGAGGGGTCCAGAGACCACCCCACTGAGGGAGCTGGAAGCTGGCCTTTGAGTGCAGCCTGCTAGAGCCCTGGTGTGGTTCTGAGCCACTGCTGGGAGTCATCGGGATGGCAGGTGTTAGCCAGTCCCATTCTGTGGGACAGAGGCTGGGGGCTGTGAGTGAGCAGAGGTCCCAGCCTCTTCCCCAACTCTTATCAGTCTGTTGTGCTTCCAGCAGGCTGGCCAAGCAGTCTTCCCCCAGAAGGGGTACTTTTCCCTGCATGAATCCTGTTCTAAGCCCCTAGTGTTGAGGGGGGAAGTCACTTTGAAGGTGATTCTTCCTTAGCTGGGAGCAGAATCTCTTGGGCCTTGGTTCTCTGTATCCAGTGTGTGGGTTGCTTGGCAAAGGATTCTGCCCAGGGTTTGGAGAAACCATGTAGAAACCTAACTGGCAGACTCTCAGGAGTGATCTGTTTCTGATTGAGTTGTCCATATTTAAGCCAGGGCCACTTCTCTTGAGCTGGTCTGGACCCGCTCTTTTGTGACAGTCGCTTTGGCGTACTCTTGAGCCCAAGTCAGGACAAGAACCGTGTTCCCATTGGGATTTCTTGGGCATGAGCTTTGTCTCAGTCTTTTGACCAAGAGATTATTTGAGCCAGAAGAGTGTTCAGAGTTGCACACTCCTTCTTTTGTCCACATCCAGCAGAGGAACGAGCATGCCCCTGGTAAATAAAAGAATGGGGCCCTCAGACAGGCCAGTGAGGACTTTGTCTAGCTCTGTTTGGCTGAAGGCCAGTACCTGTGACCTGGGCCATGAGGACAGGAGACCGACCCTTGGTCTGAGGGGCTGGGATAGGGTGTCAAGGTGTTTGTGGTCCATTCATTGGTCTGGCTCCTAGGACCATGAGGACCTCAAGCATGTCTCCTCCTCCGCCCTGTGGGCTCCCCTTCCCAGGGCGCAGTCTGTGTCTTCCCAGTTCACCACTTGTGTCTCTGCTCCAGCAGCTGTGGCTGGGTGCGGCTGCCAATTAAGCAAGTGGGACTGTAAGTGACAGGCTAAAATTAGGTGTATTGACACCCCCAGTCCTCCTTTCATTGGGGTTGTTCTGAGCCTTCTAGACTGTAAGTTGACAGTCACCTGCCAAGCTTGAGGAGCGGGTGCGGGGCAGGGCCTCCCGGGAATGTGAGTTGGGGAAGTTCTGGGTTACTGACTGCTCTGAGCTGGGGTCTGTGTGTGTGCACGCCTGCTGCTCCCTCCCCTGCAGGTTCTGACAGGAACAGCATGGATTCCGTGGATAGCTGTTGTAGTCTCAAGAAGACTGAGAGCGTCCAGAATGCCCAGGCAGGCTCCAACCCTAAGAAGGTCGACCTCATCATCTGGGAGATCGAGGTGCCAAAGGTAGGGGCGGCGTCCCCCAGGCTGGTTCCGTGGTAAGCTCAAAGCTCCCTGGGGCCAGGGCCATTAGACCTGGGGGAGGAGGCCGGGAGAGGGACAGTAAGCCAGAAGGGGCCCCGGGTGAGCCAGAGGCTGAGGGAAAGGACACACTACACTTTGCCAAGGCTCAGAGAGCTTCCTGCAACATGGAATTCCTCCAGCTGCCTCCAGGAGCTGCTGCTTCTTGTACTTCTCAAATTCGCAGGCCTGTGTATCTCCCTTGGGGTGGTTCTTGGATATTCTGGGGCTCAGATCTATTTGGGAAAAAAAACACACCAAGGCCATGGGGGCCAGCCAGAATCCCTTCACTGAGCTCTGCTCAAGTGCTCCAGTATAAAGTGTATTTTATAATTGAGCAAAGCATAAATCCATATTTTAGAGAACTTGAAAAGTAGAAATATATGCAGAAAATAAAAATCAGCTCTAATCCTACCCCTGAGAGTGACTGTGAAAGACTTTTATTTCCTTCTCATCTTGCACCCTGTGGTTTTTAAACAAAACTGAGATTATGTTGCTTTAATTAATACTTTAAATATTTAACGATTTAATTTTCATGTGTTATTCTTTGAAAATGTAATTTTAACTGCATTATTCATTGTGTGAATGTCAGTTTACTTCATCAGTCCCCCATTCCTGAGCGCTTAAGTGGTTTTGAGCTTCTTGCTGTTAGAACTTACAGCCTATTAGCTTGATCTTGATGTTTATCTCTGGGGCTCAGAAATAATTGTCAGACCACATTTTCCCAGGGCCCTCGGCTCTGTGCTCAGGTGGAGACTTGGCTTGATCTGAACTCTGGGTCAGAGTCGCTGTTTTGACTCTGGGTTGCAAGCTCTCTTGGTAGTTTCCTCTCTGGGGGACCCTATTACCCTTCCTGCCTGCTTTTCCTTCAGTGGTTACAAAGTAGAGACAGGGTTTCACCATTTTGGCCAGGTTGGTCTTGAACTCCTGACCTCGTGATCCACCCACCTCGGCCTCCCAAAGTGATGGGATTACAGGTGTGAGCCACCGTGCCTGTCAGCCCTTCATTTTCAGATGGAGCCCCTTTATCTTTGAATCTGAGTAGACTTGAGAGAAAGGGGTGTGAGAAATCGTGTGCTGGTGAAACTTCTCAGCATGGGTTTTAGAGGAGAAGCCGCTGCTGCCTTTGTAGCTTTCTGGGTCTGGGCCACATTGTTGGGATGAAGTGGGAACTGCTGGATCTTGGAGCCAGACTGCTTGGTTAGCAGGTGTGTGACCTTAAGTCGTTCCTTAGCTTCTCTGGGCTTGTTTCCTCATCTACAGAATGGTGGTAAAGTTACCTGCTTCATAGGTACTATGAGTAAATATAAGTGCTTAGAATAGTCCTGGAAAATAAATGCTGACATGGTAACAGCTAATATGTTTGAGTATGATCTTGTGTAAAACAGAAGTAGGTCTTCGGGCGTCCAGGGAATTGGTTTTCCGTTAACCCTCTCATCTCATTTTCTCTTTCTGGAAGCACTTAGTCGGTCGGCTAATAGGCAAGCAGGGGCGGTATGTGAGTTTTCTGAAGCAAACGTCTGGTGCCAAGATCTACATCTCAACCCTGCCTTACACCCAGAGTGTCCAGATCTGCCACATAGAAGGTCAGTGGCATCTGCTGCTTGTATTGCGTCTTACCTAAAATATTAAATAGAAGTCGATAGCATCTGAGTTTCAATTTCTATCCTTTTGGAATAGGAAACCCTGCTTCATATCCCAGGGAAGGGAGCATTGGATGTCTTACGTATAGCCTTTCCCCCCAGTTCAGGTGCCCACAGGAGACTCGGGTCCCTCCCTACTCTGGTCTTTGGCCAGGAGAAGTAAGGGTGCTTGGTTGGGCGGGGCTGGGGTCCTGGGTTCATAGTGCCCACCACCCCATGAAGGCTTCTCTCGAATTGCACACCCTGTGTGCAATTCCCCTTGGCCCTTTCCAAGCGGCCTGCCTCTTCCTGTTGCATTGAAAGCATGGACCATAATGGCAGAGGTATCATTTGAAAGATTTAGATAGATGCCTTTCTTCCTAAAGCAGAGCTTAAGTGTTTTGGTACCTCAAAGATGCACATGAACTCTATGCACAGTCCTGTGGAGTGGGGTATGTGGCTGAGTTTTTGTGAGTGTGTGTGTGACTTTCCTCTTACAGTGATTGTGTGTCCTGCCCCCATCCCCTACTTAGGCTCTCAGCATCATGTAGACAAAGCACTGACCTTGATTGGGAAAAAGTTCAAGGAGCTGAACCTCACCAATATCTACGCTCCCCCATTGCCTTCGCTGGCGCTGCCTTCTCTGCCGATGACGTCCTGGGTGAGCATGCTCCTGGACTTCTTGACTCTTCCCCCCAAATCTACCCCAAACAAGAAACTAGCCAGACTCAGGCTAAGAAGGCTAAGTGCACATGAGTGCCTGTGCCCTCTCCCCTCTGGCCTCCATTGGTCGCTTCTGCTATGGGCCTGTGTTCTGGGGACAAGGGTTAGGTGGTGGCAGTGCTGATAGGAAACCAGAGGCCTCTTGGTCCCCATGTGGGAGGACCACTTTCCCTGGCTCTGCTGCCTGGGCACCTTTTACATTTTCTAGGCATTTGCTTAGAAGGGATGATATAGTTCAGCCAGGAGATTGGCTGTGTCCAGGTTTGCCGTTCAGCACCTGAGACCTGGGTGGGAGTAGAATCATGGGTTTGGACGGCGCTTGTTCTTTCTTCTGGTTGAGTCAGGCCTTAGCAGTGGCCCTGGTGAAGGATCTCCTTCCCCCTTCCCCCCTCCCCGACCCCAGGAGGTACCTAAATTATAGAGTGAAGTCAATACTCCCCACCAGGCCCAGAAGTCCAGTGACTGTTTGGAGGTTGCCCCAGGAGTTTGGCAGAGGGGAAGAGCTGCCATCTCCAGGGCCCCTGTGTGCTGCTGGCTGCAGGGTCTCTCAGGGCTGACACCCATATCCTATAGCGTGCCTCTTGCCCCGGTTGGGCCTCATCTCACTGGGAGTATAATTACAGAGTTCTGTGGGCCAAAGACTGTGGACTGCATTTTACACAGATGGGCTAACTGCGCTGCTCCAAGAAAATTGCCCTCCTGGGCTTTATAAATTATTACTTGTTTTTTAAGGATGGTAGGCAGTTCGGTTTTTGTATTTTCCCCTTTCCAGAGACCCTTGTGCTGGAGGGAAAGGATTGGGATGTCTTTTACCTGTGGATATTTGAGAGTGGGCTGAACCCCACTTTATGCTTTATTCCTGAATCAAGAGTTTCTTCCCAGGACGCTCGGTCCTAGACTCAACTCTTTTTTTTTTTTTTTTTTTTTTTGGAGACAGTCTCACTCTGTTGCCCAGGCTGGAGTGCAGTGGCACAATCGTGGCTCACTGCAACCTCCGCCTACCAGGTTCAAGCGATTCTCCTGCCCCAGCCTCTCGAGTAGCTGGGATTACAGGTGTGCACTACCACACCTGGCTAAGTTTTGTATTTTTATTAGAGACATAGTTTCACCATGTTGGCCAGGCTGGTCTCGAACTCCTGACCTCAGATGATCCACCTGCCTTGGCCTCCCAAAATGCTGGGATTACAGGTATGAGCCACTGTACCCAGCCCCTCACTCTCTTTTTAAATAGATTGGTTTGTACAGATGATTTCTTTCTTGGTACTCTGCTTGGCTCAGTGGGACTGGAGGGATGATTCCAGATACCTCTGAACCTCCGGGGGACGGGGCCAGGACTCTTAGCCAGAAGCTCTTCCCCTTGTGACCACCTGGCTGGAAGATAGAATAGATGCCCGACTGTCTGGAGCACTTAGATGTTACTTGTAGGTTGGCATTGGGGAACCAGTGTTAAGGACAAGTCTTTTAGAGAATAGTGGTGGCCTCTTCTAGGACCTTTAATATGGAGTCTGGCCACTGAGGAAACCTGCATTCCAAGTCCCAAAGTGGAATGAATTGGGGGTGTCTATGGAATGTTGAGAATAGGACCAGGACTTGGAACAACAGAGGATAAAGCAGTAGGAGGGAGAGCAAATAGGATGCAGACTCTACTAGACCTTGACCATGGATCTGACCTGAGGCCACTGCTTTCTCTTGGGAAGGCAGCATAGATGCTGTCAGACCACAGGCTCCTGGGGTCAGCTGCCAGTCCACAGGTGTTGGCTGAAAGGCCTGAGGGCCTGCCTACTAATTTTCAGGAGTCTTGTTCTCAGTGGCCACCTCATTCCTGTGTTTGCCCTCCCTGGGTCTTAGAGATTCATCAGCAAGAGTGGGAGGGAGGGCAACACTGGCAGGTGGACCCTGCCCAGGCCTGTGCAGGGCCCAGCACTGCCTCCGCAGTTGCTTCTTGGTTGCCCAGTATCTGAGACCTTCTCTGCCTGGCCCTGAGGTGAGGCTGCCCCTAATGGCTGCTCTTGGTATTGCAGGACACAGCCACAGGGGTGTCGAACACTTTGTATTGTTAAAGTAGTCCTTCAGCCTCTGCCTTCTGGGTGCCATGTTGCCTTGAGTTACCCTTTTCAAAGATGTGCCAGCCCAGAGACTTGCCCTTGGGTCTCGGGAAAAACTCAAACATGAGGTGAGGATTATTTCAGTGACCTCTGCTCCTTCCCTTCTACAGCTCATGCTGCCTGATGGCATTACCGTGGAGGTCATTGTGGTCAACCAGGTCAACGCCGGACACCTGTTTGTGCAGCAGCACACACACCCTACCTTCCACGCTCTGCGCAGCCTTGACCAGCAGATGTACCTCTGCTACTCTCAGCCTGGAATCCCCACCTTGCCCACCCCGGTGGAAAGTAAGCAGTGCTCTGAGGGGCTGGGAAGGGGGGCCCTGGAGTTGCCTCTTCTGTCCTGGATCCTGATCAGGAGGAGGCTGCTCTGGGATCCTTCCTGGAAGCAGCATATCTGAATTCTTGCCATTGTTATGGAGCTGGGGTGGGTTTTTCTGGGTAGGCAGAGCTGGGGTGTCCACTGGCTGGTGGAGTGATGGGTGTTGGAGTAGAGTTTTGACACAGGGATTCAGATGCCAGCTCTGCCACTTACTATTTTTAATTTTTTTTCCCCTTAAAACCAGTGTCATAGTTTCTCCCACCTATTTATTATCTGTTAAAGGGGGCGATACCCACTTGTTCCAGGAATTAGTGTTGAATACTGTATGTGTTACATATAAAGCACCTGATGCATATACCGGTCATCATTAAAAAATCCCTGAGTCCAACAAGACTATGCAGTGGGTTGGGTCATCTCCATTTAACAGATGAGAAAACTGAGCATTGGAAATCAAGTGACTTGCCTCTGTGAGCAGGATCTTGGGTCTGAGCCCAGCCTTTGTCATTATTACCTTTGTTGCCCTTAGGATGGAATGTCAGAACATCACCCATTCCTCACCAGAGGAGGGTGGGGTCCCCCCAGTTGGGTCCCTCAGTTTGTTAGAAAACCTTTTGAAGTGATCTGTAGCTTTTTGTGTGTATTTTTTTCCTTTTGGAAGGATAAGGACTTAGTTTTCATCAGCTTCTCTAAAGTTGCCTCAAACCAGCAGTAAAGACGGAACCAGAGCCCGAGGGGTAACTGCCAGGGGCTCTAAGGGTCAGGACCCAGCGCAGTCAGCCTCATGTCACAGGTCCTCATCCCGGCCAGCCTGGGGCAGCTGTTGGGATGCTGCTGGGAACCTTTACTCTATGGTCTCATCTGCCTCTGCCCCACAGTGGACTAGTGACTCCTTGATCCTGGGTGGCTGCCCAGGTGCTCTCAGCACTTCCCAGAGGCAAAGGCTAGAAGAAGGGAGTTTAGGCCCAGGAGGCCCCTTCTGGTCAAGCTGTCCATCTGAGTTGTGGGCTGGAGCAGACCCTAGGTACGAGGATCCTGAGATCTGTGGCACTTGATTTCTTCAGGGACTTTTTCTTAAATGTAAGGCTGGCCCTGGCCCCCATTCCTGAGTGCTGTATTTCCTTGGTTTATTCCTATTCATCTGTGTCTCTCTCGGGTCCCAGAAAGTTCAGAGTAACGGATCTAGACTGAGTGCTCTGGATGGCTTCAGGGGCGGCACACTTGCTAGGCTGAACTTCTCACATCCAGGTTCTTCGCTTGGCTGGTCTTGGGCTCTAGGGAGGCTTTGCTTGGGGCCCACTGCTATTCCTGTCCCCTGCACTGCAGAGGTGCAGGCCTCTGAGAGGTAACGCAGGGAGGTGAGTAGCGGCCACATGGCCCTTGGTGCCCTGCCCTGGACCAGGTGTTCCACACGCTTCTCTCTCTGCCTTGCAGTAACGGTCATCTGTGCCGCCCCTGGTGCGGATGGGGCCTGGTGGCGAGCCCAAGTGGTTGCCTCCTATGAGGAGACCAACGAAGTGGAGATTCGATACGTGGACTATGGCGGATATAAGAGGGTGAAGGTAGACGTGCTCCGGCAAATCAGGTGAGCGGAGACGCCTCAGACAGGCCCACGCCCTGCTCATTCTGGATGTGCCGTCTCTGCGTGACTGGCTCAGTTGTGCCTGGGCTTGGGTGAGGGTTAATTCTTCCCTCCTGACGCCTGCTGTTTTAACAGAGTCTGATAGAAACAAACTCGATTACTTACCTCAGCCAAACTGAGCTAGAAGGCCCGTGTTGTGGAAGTATCCCCAGCATCATCCTTCAGAAGTGAAGCTGGGCCACGTGTGATGGCTCATGCCTATAATCCCAGCGCTATGGGAAGGTCACTTGAGCCCAGGAGTTCAAGACCAGCCTGGGCACTATAGCAAGACCTCATCTCTACAACCAAAAAAAAAGGAAAAAAGTGAAGCAGGCTCCTTTTTAGGAATTTGCTGTAGGAAGTCCCTCTGAGGTCAGGCTTGCAGCAGGGCTGGCTGCCTGTGTTTGGGTGTGCTGTGAGCCATGGCCTGCTATGAAGTATAAACTCTGCTCTGCTGTATCCTAGGTTATAGGTGTTGCTATACAAAGGTAAATACTGGCTTGGAGTGGAGTCAGCCTTCATGTCCACGTTAAACTTGTTCCTCTCTTGCTTTTCCAGGTCTGACTTTGTCACCCTGCCGTTTCAGGGAGCAGAAGTCCTTCTGGACAGCGTGATGCCCCTGTCAGGTAAGAGCTGGGGCCTCTGGCTTGGGGGGATTATGAAGGACAGTTGTTAAGAGTAGGCCTTTCTCTCTTAGAGCATATGTTCTCACCTGGAGGACTTGTGCTAACACAGCTTGCTGCCACTCAAGAGTTTCTGATTGAATAGGTCTGGGCTCAGGCCCAGGAACTTACATTGCTGTCAAGTTCCCAGGGGAGACTAGTGCTGCTGATCCATGGAAGAGCCTTTGAGGTCCACTGCTCTAGTCTGTACTCAGAGCTCAGGCATTGAGGGGCTTCCAACAAAGGCACTTTCCAGATCATAGTCCAGACCCAGAGTCTTAGCCCTGGTGGTTGAGGGTGTGCTGGTCACTGAAACTGCTCAGCCAGGCCATAGCTCCATAGGGCACAGTGGGGACACCGTATCTGGTATCTTAGAGTACAAAAGCATTGGCAGAGGGAAGAGGATTGGCAAAATCTTGGCCAAATCACTTAGCCTCAGTTTTCACCCCAGAATATGGGAATGGTACCTGTCTTTCGCACTGGCTGTGAGAATTACGTAATCCCAGGATCTGGTGTCTAGAGGGTAGTGAAATGGCAGCTGTTTATGGCTAGGAATTTTCTATTTGTAGGTGATAGTCGGTTCATCTCATCCCACTCCCTCCCCAGGTTTGCCCCTTCCGATCTTTTTGCTTGTCTTAAGCCATTGCATGCATTAGAAACTCTACAGTCTAGCTAGAGTCGTCAGAGAAAGCGCTGGGGCAAGATCTTTGTTTTGCCTCTTTAATTGCTGTTGCCTCTCCTTTCTCTCTGTTTCTGTCTATCTAAACGATCTGTCCAGACCCAGCTGAAACTCACCTTCCTAAGATTTTCCCAGATCTTCCTTGATAAACCCCTGTCTCTCCCATCCTTACCACCGCTTGCCTTGGTTGTGTTGTTCTATGTAACTTGTAATCCAGCAAAGCTGAATGCTTCCACAGTGCCTTGCCCACTGAGTAGCTGCCCTTACTGAGTTGTGTGGCCAGCTGCCTGGGTTTCATTCCCACCTTCCCACTTGGGAGCTGGTTGACCTTCGGGAATCAACCTTTGCCTGAGTGTTCTCTCCTGTAAAGTGGGGATAGCACTTGGTGTTACTAATTTGGTGGAGAACACATACTACGTGCTCTCTCTTGCCAGCACCCGAGTTGGTGGTGGTGATGCTGCTGCTGGTGGTATTGGTGGTGGCAGTGGTGAAGGCAAGCGTTTCTGTCCATCTGTTGTCTGTACTCTAGTGGGCAGCATGCAGCAGCGGCCCTGAGTTTATCCACAGGGAGTCATGTGGAGGCCTAGGCTCTGTCCCTGACGTGGGTGGATCTCCCCCAGTGCAGTTCTCAAATCCCACAGCATCTGAAGCATTCTACTTGGAATGTTCCTGAAACGTGTACGTGACAAGGGTGCCTTGCCTTAGTGAGAGTCTAAATGCTGCTTTTCCTTCTCCTCCTGAAGATGATGACCACTTTTCACCTGAAGCAGATGCCGCCATGAGCGAGATGACAGGGAATACAGCACTACTGGCTCAGGTGTGTGGTTGGCGGGGGTGTGGGGGAGGCAGGTTGGCTAGGTTCTTGGGAGCTGACCTTTAAATGCCTTTGTTCCTGTGGCTTGGCCCTGGATTGACCAACAGTATTTAAGGAAAAGTGCATTAAATAGCTAATACTTGATATTAGTCTGTTCTCATATTGCTATAAAGAAATACCCGAGACTGGGTAATCTATAAAGGGAAGAGGTTGAATTGACTCATAGTTCTGCAGGCCTGGGGAGACCTCAGGAAACTTACAATTATGGCAGAAAGGGAAGAGGCACATCTTACATGGTGGCAGGCAAGAGACACTGAGTATGTGAAGGAGGAACTGTCAGATACTTATAAAAAACCATCAGATCTCATGAGAGCTCACTATCACTAGAACAGCATGGGGATACCACCCCATGATCCAGTCACCTCCCCACCAGGTCTCTCCCTGGACACATGGGGATTATGGAGATTACAATTCAAGATGATATTTGAGTGGAGACATAAAACCATATCAATACTTTTTTCCCCCGTTTTCTTCAGGTGACAAGTTACAGTCCAACTGGTCTTCCTCTGATTCAGCTGTGGAGTGTGGTTGGAGATGAAGTAAGTTCTGCCCTTCTTTTCCTTCTGTGTTCCTGGCCCAAAGTAGTGGATTGATTTGGACCTGGTTCTGGGATTTGTTTCCTCTTGAGTTAGAGGCTCTAACTGTAGACCAGCACCTCCCAGGGGACACTTTGGATATCCTCATTGGGGCTGGTGATGTCAGTGTCCTCTAGTGGATAGAGGCCAGGGATGCCGCTAAACATCCCATAGTACTCAGGACAGCCCCCCACAGCAAAGAATTATCCGGCCCCAAATGTCAATAGTGCTGAGGTGAAGAAACCCTGTGCGAGACCTTCTGGGACCTTCCGTCTGTTGGATTTTTCTATCCTCTGTCTTATGGTACGAAAGCTTAAATTTCTTCAGCATGTTAAAAAGCCTGTCCTGGCGAGGTGCGGTGGCTCATACCTATAATCTCAGTACTTTGGGAGGCCGAGGTGGGCAGATCACTTGAGTTCAGGAGTTTGAGAACAGCCTGGCCAACATGGCGAAACCCCGTCTCCACTAAAAACACAGATCAGCTGGGGATAGTGACGCACACCTGTAATCCCAGCTGCGTGGGAGGCTGAGGCAGGAGAATCACTTGAACCTGAAAGACGGAGGTTGCAGTGAACCAAGATTGTACCACTGCACTCCAGCCTGGGTGATAGAGAAAGACCCCGTCTCAAAAAAAAAAGTGTATTCCCATGCCACAGTAGGCAACAGAACACTTAAAATGTCCCTGTTGGCTAGAGCATAAGCCATGTCCCCTACCCTGTTACTTTTTTTTTTTTTTTTTTGAGACAGGGCCTCGCTCTTGTTGCCCATGCTGAAGTGCAATGGCATGATCTTTGCTCACTGCAACCTCCGCCACTGGAGTTCAAGCTGATTCTGTCTCAGCCTCAGTAGCTGGGATTACAGGCGCCTGCCACCACGCCCAGCCAATTTTGTGTTTTTGCTAGAGATGGGGTTTCACCATGTTGGCCAGGCTGGTCTCGAACTCCTGACCTCAGGTGATCCACCTGCCTCAGCCTTCCAAAGTGCTGGGATTACAGGCATGAGCCACTGCGCCCGGTCTACCCTGTTACTCTTGTACATCTCTTGCCTGCATTGGTGATCAGAGAGGGGAGAACTCAAGTTGGCTTGGGAGATGGCCCCAAGCTGCCATGGACAAAGCTTTAAGAGAACTTTCTTTTCCAGGTGGTGTTGATAAACCGGTCCCTGGTGGAGCGAGGCCTTGCCCAGTGGGTAGACAGCTACTACGCAAGCCTTTGACCCCCCGGTTCCCCATGCTGCTTCCTGAGAGTCTTTTTTTGCACTGTTGAAATTAGGCTTGGCACTCAAGTCAAAGATTAACATCAGAATAACAAACACTGTCCTCTCCAGAAAGTCCTTTCTTCCTCCATACTGTAGTCCTATTGAGAAGCGTTTCGTCTCTGAGAGAAAAGGATGGAACTATGGGTTCTTCTCAAAGCCAAAGGATAGTGTTTAACAAGCCAGCTGGCTGATCCTGGTTCTCAGCTGTTTAAAAAAACAAAAGGAATAGAAATGGCCTCAACCAGATTGTCCTATTCCCCTTGTTCCATTCTCTTCTTCCTTCTATATCCTTCCCGGCAAAAACCAAACAAACTGGCACGCAGGCCGGGATGTATGTTACTTGCTTGAGAGGGTTTCTTCTACTTCAGAATCTTTCTTCAGGGAGCAAGACATGAACTGACTAATTGGTATCCACTACTTGTACAGCTTACATACATGAATTGTTGACATTTTAACCCGTTTTTATAAACTTCATCTAGGCCTCTAAACACAGACTTTTTAAACTGCAAATGTAAATATGAAATGGTTATCACATCTCCGACCTTGGTCAGTGGGGAGGGGAACTGGTATCCTGCCAAGCCTGGTTGTAATTTGTAACCATTTTCTATTTGTGCAAACTCTGTATATATGTGTTTAAACAAATGTAATATTTTGTACAAGATACACTGGAGAACAAAGGGAACTCAAGATTTTTCCAGCCACACATCACCTGTAGGTAGAAGTCAATCCTGCAGTCAGCTGCCGACCTTGGTTCCTGTGGCTGGGGCCTCTGTGGCTTCCTGTGCATTGGACGGGTGACTGTATGGTAGAGACTGTGATCTGGGAATTTTTTGCTGTACAAATCTGTTAAAAAAAAAAAAAAAAAAGGAACTCATTGAATTAACTTGCAGTGGTGTGTTTGATTCTTTTTTAGACTGGCTTCAGCATTGTGCAGTTGAAAAATAAGTAACTTAAGTAACTTACATAAATCTTCAATTGTATGAACTATAGCTTTGAGTCCATTTTTTTCCAGTGGTGAAGAATTGAGGGGTGGAGAGCGAAGAGTGGGGTGGTAAGTGTGGCGAGCTGGATCACAGGCCCCACACAACCACCTCTATAGGAGACACCCTTTTTTGAAGACAGTTTGGCCAGAAATTTCTATCTGGCCTTTTCCTCTCCTTGTCCCACTAGGTGGCAGCCAAGAGCCCTCTGACTTCCTTCACTGCGTATCAGCTACCCAGACTCAGTTTAAAGCGCTGGCTTCCAGAACGGGTTGTGTCTTCTTTGGTTGTACATTCTTAATAGATCCATGAGGTTATTTAATCTACTATAGTGATGAGAATGATGTAAAAAATACAGGTTATGGGAAAAGATACTGCCTCAATTTAACGGCTCCTTGTCTTAAAGGAGGCTCTGATCACTGCGGCCCAGGCCTACCCCCAGTGCCCCCCGCCCCCTCCCCTCCCTGGTCTCCCTACGTTTAAGGCCTCTGGCTTCAGGGCTATTGTGCTTGAGCTCTAGTCTCTAGAGAGGTGAGATAGCCTGAGGGTCATTCAGACTGGAGGTATCCTCCCCACCCCACCCCCCTCTCCTGGGAGCTCCTCCCAGTTCCAACCCAGCTGGCTTGCTCTCCTTTCCCTCTCTGTCCTGGCCAAAGGCTGCAGCCCCATGAGCCTGAGCTGTGGCCACTGTCAGGTGCCCATCTTCCCCTCAGTCCAGGTTCTCACCTGTGTGGTTAACAGCTTCTGTTTCTCTCATCTGTAAGATAATGGTATCAACCTCATAGGCAATTTACTCATAGCAATGCCCTCTGCTTCTACAGGGCTTGGTCCCAGGTAGCTCTCCTGCAGTCTTAGCCTTAGCCACTATTGACTTTAAGTCCTGGCAGGAATTGGGTGTGACTTTGACCAAAGTCACCATACACCCAGGTCTAAGCTTTTCCTCTATCACCCAGCATTGCTGGAGCAAGAAAGGGTCTACAGAAGCCTTCCAACTAGCTAAGGGAGAGCTCACAGAGCCTCGTATGCAGATTTAGCTTTTCTCTCCAGGGAACCGTTGAGAGGTTTCAAACATTACAACATGATTCTAGTGCAAGGAGAAGTACGGGCGAGGTGGAGGTGTAGATACTGACGCTAGGGTAGTCATAACGAGATAAAAGGGATTCCTCTGGGATGGAGCCTGGGACAGACAAGATGTGATGAAGTCAGGATCCTCAGATAAAGCCCCCTGGGCTTTAATGAGTGGATGGGCTGCCACCCAGGACTCCCAGGCCTTAGAGTCCTACCCTGCAAGGGTGCCTCCATTAGATTCTGTTTGGAATGCCAGAGGAAGAGCAAGCTGGAGGCTGATGAAAGACTTGTACTCCTCAAATAAATGCTTCTCAGATTGTTGTGGGCCTTTGATTAATTTCCAGAGTTCTGAAAAACTTGACTTTTAACCACTTTGCCAGAAATCTCATTGCTCTTGAGGAGCAGATTTATGGAGGTCCTTACGCCATCACTCTGGAATTCAGCTGTCTGGGCAAGTACATTTGTGATGCCCTCTTTGAATTACCTGTGGGGCATCCAGGGTAATTGTGTATTGGAAACTCATGGGAGAAGCCAGTGCTGGCGAGAGATCTGTAATCTGCCAGGGTGTAGGGGAGAGGGGTGGAATGCTGGACGCAGGAGGCTGGAGCATCTGCCCTGTTCTCACTGCAGGTGTTGGTGTCAGTACTGCCCTTCTGGTCTCTGGGGCGTCACCATGGAGGCTGGGTTCTAGGGTTACTGCTATACCTCATACAACTTCAGATATGCCACTTGTAGACATCAACATCTGCCAGGTGATAACTGATGTCAAGTCGTTCTTTTTCTTTTTTTTTTTTTTTTTGAGTCAGAGTCAAGCCTTTCGCCAGGCTGGAATGCAGTGGCACAAACTCGGCTCACTGCAACCTCTGCCTCCTGGGTTCACGTGATTCTCGTGCCTCAGCCTCCCGAGTAGCTGGGATTACAGGTGCGTGCCACCCAGCTAATGTTTTGTATTTTTTTTAGTAGAGACGGGGGTTTCACCATGTTGGCCAGAATGGTCTTTATCTTCTGACCTCATGATCCGCCTGCCTTGGCCTCCGAAAGTGCTGGGATTACAGGTGTGAGCTACGGAGCCTGGCCGACTGAAGTCAGTTCTAAGATAAGATGAGAGTTGTAGCTGGAGTTGGGGAGTGCGTATTGTGTGTCACGCTGTGTTCTTTTACAGGTAACAGTCCTTGACACAACCCGGAGAGGCAGGGACTCCTTTGTAGATGAGCAGACCCAAGAGATAGAAGATGGTGACTTTGGAAAGTGGTTTGTTGTTAGAGCAGAGCTGACTCAAAACCAGGCTGCCCCCTCAGTCCAGGTGCTCTTCACCACCACTCCTAAAGCAGCGTAGATTCATCTTGCCCCAGTCCATATCCCCAAATAACTGCCACAGTGATGAAATGGTCAGTTCATGGAAAGGCTTTGGAACTTAGTGGGAAAAAATACCATGACAGGAGAGATCAATGATTTTGCCTTTATGGAAAATTTAAGTAACATAAAGCCAAGAGACTCTTGCAGCAGGTAGGGCCAAAGCGTGGACATTCTGAATCTATGATAACGTAAAACAAGGAAAACTGGCCAGCCGCTGTGGTTTGCGCCTATAATCCCAGCATTTTGGGAGGCCAAGGCAGGCAGATCACTTGAGGCTAGGAGTTTGAGACCAGCCAGGCCAACACGGCAAAACCCTATCTCTACTAAAAATTCAAAAAAGAATTAGGCATGGTGGCATGCACCTGTAATCCCAGCTACTTGAGAAGCTGAGGCAGGAGAATTGCTTGAACCCAGAAGGCGGAGGCTGCAGTGAGCCGAGATCACACCGTTGCACTCCAGCCTGGGCGACAGAGCCAGACTCACTCTGTCTCAAAAAACAAAAACCCAAAAAGAAACCCCTACGTTTCCATTGGGAAATATCATAAAGGATGTAGACAGAAAATCTGGGTCTGTTTCTAGACCAGCAATGTCCAAATAGAAATATGTGAGCCACATCTGTAATTTTAAACTTTCTAGGAGCCAAAATTCAAACAGGTGAAATAAATTATCATAATACTTTAAGTCATATCATTTCAACATGTAATGGATATAAAATGTATTAATGAGCTGTTTTACAGTATTTTTCCTACTGAGTCCAGTGTGCATTTTACACTCCCAGCATGTCTCTGTTCAGGCCGGCCACATTTCAAGGGCTTGATAGCCACATGTGGCTTGTGGCCACCACGTTGTTCAGTGTAGCAGGCCTAGACTATTCCATTGATCACCATCACACTGATACTGACAGCCTTATTTATGTTCTTCCTTATTCAAAAAGTTGTAGGTTCTTTTTTTGTTTGAGATGGAGTCTCACTCTAGCCCAGGCTGGAGTGCAATGGCGCGATCTCGGCTCACTGCAGCCTCTGCCTCCCTGATCCCGGTTCAAGCAATTCTCCTCCCTCAGTCTCCCAAGTAGCTGGGATTACAGGCATGAGCCACCATACCCAGCTAATTTTTGTATTTTTTAATAGAGACAGAGTTTCACCGTGTTGGCCAGTCTGGTCTGGAACTCCTGACCTCATGATCTGCCTGCCTCGGCCTCCCAAAGTGCTAGGATTACAGGCGTGAGCCACCACCCCTGGCCAAGTTGTAGGTTCTTTTGCACATTAATTTTCCGGATGAACTTCAGAATCATTTTGCAGGGAAGGAACCATAGTAAATATTCTGTTGGTATTTGAAAATAATGCACATTTTCAAGTTGGTATAAAGTTATATGTAATCTATGAAATTGGCTGTGTTAAGTACTTGAATTTATTGTTTTCCTTTCTTGCCCTCTCCTTCCCTGCTGCTTTTTTTTTTTTTTTTCTTTAAATGCAGGGTCTCAACCTGCTGCCCAGGCGCCAGGCTGGAGTACAGTGTACAGTCAGCTTATTGCAGCCTTGAACTCCCTGACTCAAGCAATCCTCCCTCCTCAGCCTCCTGAGTGGCTGGGAGCACAGGTGCACGCCACCACACCTAACTAATTTGTGTTTTCACTTTTTTGTAGAGATAGTGTCTTGTCATGTTGCCCAGGCTGGTCTCGAACTCCTGGCCTCAAGTGATCCCCCACTGCCCCAGCCCCTCAAAGTGCTGGGATTACAGACACAAGCCACTGCACCCAGCCCTGAAATTTTTGCTGTTGTCAGAGCATGTATGAGACCTTGTACGTCAACATTTTTATCTTTTTGCAGTTTGGCTGGGCATCTCTGGTAGACTCTCCTTGCCAAAAATTCTGTCTTCCTCATAGTAGGGTTGTACATCTTAGTTTCTTGTTAGACTCAGCATGGACTCATCCTGGTCAGTGGAAGGTGGGGTAAAGGTAGCACGAGTCAGCGAGGCAGACGCCTTGAGCCTTGAGCGATATGTGGTTCACTTGTCTTCTCCCTCTATGCACCAGTGTCAGCCACATTCCAGGCAGACACCCGTCCACCCACCTGGGTCCCGGTGCAAAGATGACATGGAACAGGCTGCAGCCAGCCCTCAATGGATGTGTGGTTTGTGAAACATCTAACATGAGCCTCTGAGGTTTGGGGCTTGTGTGTTCCCCGTGGCTTGTCATTCTAGGGTCCCAGATCTTTCCTCCAAGGGCTTGGAGCTCTGGCCACAGACGCTGCCAGGGTACCGTGTTCTTGTGCCTGACTTGGGACTAGCTCCTTGCCTTCTCTGTTCCCATAACCCCATCTGTAAACAGTGGGGGTGAATTAGGTGAATGTTGACATGCTTGCCAGGGTTGACTTTTGACTGATCTGTGAATAAGGGCCTTCCTAAAGATTCCTCTTAATGAGGCTGACTTGTATTTTTACAAAGCAAATCATCTAAGAGAGATCTTGGCTGTTTCTTGCTAGAAATAGGCCCAGCTGACATCTGGTGGGGACAGACGGTATTTGAGAAGCCCTGATGCTCTGGGCAAGGAAGGCGGATACCTCATACCCGGAGCTAGGATGGATTTCTTGTCTTTCCCCAGCCTCCCTGGCTTGCTGACAGGCAGGAGCTCTGACTGTGCCCACTGATTTCTTTGTGTCCATTGAGCACCTGCTGTATGCCAAGCATCCTGCTGGGGGTTTCAAAGATGAAACGAATACTGAGCCTTTAGGAAGCTTCTCTGTTTTGGGAGCAGGGTTTGATGATCTCGATGCAGATGGTGCTTTCCTGAGTGGGTGCCTTGTCCCACTTTCTAATGGGATCCTGGCGATTGCTGGTGAGGTAGGAAGGAAACAGGCTTCAAATCAGCAGAGCCAGACTTGAACCTGGGTCTTCTGCACTCCAGACTCTGTCTTTGCTTGCATGTGATGCCTCCGCCTCTCTTTATGATGGCCCAAGAATCCAAGGGACATGTTGACAAGAAGGATGAATGAGGCGACAGGCGGGAGGGCTCCTCTCCAGAGCTGGCCTCTTCTAGGCTTTGAAGGAAGAGGAGGCCAAACAGAGTGGCGTGGCAGGTGAGGGAGAAGCCACACGGCCAGGGTCATTGCCATGATGGGAGGCACTTCCTGCTGAGATTGGGGCGGGTCCTGTAGGTCTGGCTTATAGACACTTGGAAAAGGAGATGGTAAAAGAGCAGGGGCTAGGTGTGGTGGCTCACACCTGTAATCCCAGCACTTTGGGAGGCCAAGGTGGGAGGATCGCTTGAGCCCAGGAATTGGAGACCACCCTGGGCAATATGGTGAAACCCCATCTCTACTAAAAATACAAAAATTGGCCAGGCGTGGTGGTGCGTGCCTGTAGTCCCAGCTACTTGGGAGGCTGAGGCAGGAGGTGGAGGCTGTAGCTGAGCTGTGATCACACAACTGCACTCTAGCCTGGACAACAAAGTGAACCCCGTCTCAAAAAAAAAAAAAAAAAAAAAGTGAGCATGACATCATCACAGGAAGCTGTCTGAAAAACCATCATTGATAGAAGTCCTGTCTTTTTAATCTTCTAATAGGTAATAAACACGTAATACATGTTTCCAAAGATACTTAAGGATAACCAGAAAAAAAAAAATCTTCCCTTTACCCCCAGACACCCATATTTTCTCTCTGGGGGACACTAGATACAGTTTCTTGTGTTTCCTGCCAGAGGTTCAATCCCTGCACACCCAACTTACACAGATGACAGCATAACATACACTGAGGGCCACACACGGGCCCGGGTTTGTCAATAAAGTTTTGTTGGAACAGGCTTGGCCATTTTTTCACGTATTGCCTGTGGCTGTGTTTGTGCTACAACCACAGAGATAAGTACCTGCAATAGTGGATGCCCTGCAAAGCCAAAAATGTCTCGTCTTTTACAGAAAGCTTGCTGGCCCTTGCTGAAAACACTCATGTGCAATTCTTACCCCCCACTCTCCACTTAATCAAACTTAAATGCAGCTTTGATATTTATTTGCCTCTTTTCCAACCATGAGTTTTTTTGGTTCTGTTTTTCTTTGAGACAGAGTCTTGCTTTGTCGCCCAGGCTGGAGTGCAGTGGCACAATCCCAGCTCACTGCAACCTCCACCTCCAGGGTTCAAGCGATTCTCCTGGCTCAGCCTCGTGAGTAGCTGGGATTACAGGCGTGTGCCACTATACCCAGCTAATTTTTGTATTGAGTTCAAGCGATCCACCTGCCTCTGCTTCCCAAAGTGCTGGGATTACAGGCATGAACCACAGTGCTGGGCCAACCATGAGTTATGTAGATTCCGAAAATTGCAGAATCTCAGTTTCCTTATGATGATAGTGGGATCACTTCGAAAACTACTGATACCTTTGCAGGCCATGCTTAAGTTATTGCTCAAAAAAATTTTTTTTTAAAAAAAGGTTTAAACGACTCCATGCCTGAGACCTGTTTTCAGAGACGTAGATTTAATTGGTGTGGGCTACAGCCTGGGCATGGAGAGAGATTTAGAAAAATTATTACTTTTGGAGTGTGCCATGTACACCAAAGCACACAGAGTGCATAGATCTTGAGTGTAGATCATGATGCATGTTCACATATGTGTGCATCTGGGTAACCATCACCAGAGGAATTTAAAGGAACATTCCTAGGACCCCAGGAGTTGACCTCATGCCATTGTTTCATCAATACCTTGTCCCCTAGGGAACTGTGATTTTATTGCCAGAAGATTAATTTTGCCTACTCTGGAACTTTGTACCAATGGGGTTCTGCAGTCTGCACTCCTGTGTCTTGGCATTTCCACTCACCATGCCTGAGATGGCGTGTGCCTTGGCTCTCCTGTGTGCATTCCACAGCATGAGTATACTGCAATTGATTTACCCATTCTTTGATGTTCACTGAGGTTTCTGGTATTAGGCTGAGGTTATGCATAAAGCTCCTATCCTTCATTCTTGTATTTTTAGTGGATGCGTGTATTCATTTCTCTTGGGCTCACACCTGTGAGGGGCACACACCACAGAGCAGGAACATGGTCAGCTCCAGTAATTATTTGTGTTTTGGGATTTTTTTTTTTTTTTTTTTTTTTGGAGACAGGTTCTCACTCTGTTGCTCTGGCCGGAGTGCAGTGGCACAATCTTGGCTCACTGCAACCTCTGCCTCCCGGGCCCAAGGGATCCTCCTACCTCAGTCTCCTAAATAGCTGGAACTACAGGCTCGTGCCACCATGCCTGGCTAATTTTTGTAGAGATGGGGTTTCACCATGTTGACCAGACTGATCTAGAACTCCTGGACTCAAACAATCTGCCTGCCTCAGTCTCCTGAAGTGCTGGCATTACATGTGGGAGCTACTGCGCCCATCAATGTATTTGGACTTTCAAAGCTCACCAGGTGATTGATTTGCTGCTGGAATCAAGAATCCCTGGTCTTGGCTGGGTGCAGTGGCTCACACCTGTAATCCCGGCACTTTGGGAGGCTGAGGCGGGCAGATCACCTGAGGTCAGGAGTTCGAGACCAGCCTGGCCAACTTGGTAAAACCCCATTTCTACTAAAAGTACAAAAATTAGCAGGCATGGTGGCGGGTGCTGATAATCCCAGCACTTGGGAGGATGAGGTAGGAGAATCAACTGAACCCAGAAGGTGGAGGTTGGAGTGAGCAGAGATTGTACCACTTCACTCTGGCCTGGGTGAAAGAGTAAAACTCCATCTTAAAAAAAAAAAATCCTTGCTCTAGTGAGATGGCTCTCAACCCCTGCTGCCGAGTGCTGCTCTGAGGGCAGTGGTTGAGCTTTTCCAGCAGCTGTTCTATGAGTCTCTCCAGCAGCCTTCCAGTAAATCCCTAATCTATTTCTGTTGCTTGCCACCAATGAGCCCTATCCAACCAGGCACACAGTTCCAGTACAACTCCCAGTGGCCCTCCCGTTCAGTGTTGACGTCTCTTCCTCATTATCGCTGTCGACTGGATTTCAGTCTCAACCGGCTATCTCCCTGCCAGAGCCCTCAGTATCTGCTGCCGCCTAGCCCAGACTTTTGACCAAGTTCTTTCTTCTGTGTTCTCCGGATCATTTTGAATATGGCCATCTGAATATATGAACGTGGTAGTGGGGAGGCGGAGATTCACACCACCCTCTGTATGTTGAGAATACTGATACAGGGTTGATATGAGGCTGAAATGGCCTAGAGCATGTAAAGCTCTTACCACGAGGCCTGATGTGTAGAAATTAATCAATGATGCCTGAATGCAGGTGATTTCCATTATCACTCAAAGTTTTAATGGACTGCACTCCACCTAGAGATGCCCTCTCCTAGATGGCAGCCATTGGCCATCTGAGGCTATTGAGCATTTGAGCTGTGACTTGTCTGAATTGAGATGTTATAAATGTAAAATATACACTTTATAAGAAAAAGTGATTACATATTGAAATATCATTTTGGACATAGCGGGTTAAATAAAACAGTTGCACTTATTTTTTTAAGGGTGGTTAGTGGACATACTGAGATCCCATGTGTGCCTCTTTCCTGGTGGACAGCACAGGGTGGAGGAGCATCATTATAGGAGGTCACAACCTTTCAGACAGTGTGTCTCAAATGAGGGGGTTCAGGTCATTAGTCTCAGTTTACCTGGCGTGCTTGTTAAAAATGCAAAGTGCTGGGACCCGGACTCTCATTTTCAATAGCCGCTCCCCGCCCCAGGCTACACTCATGCCACTGCTCCTATAACTTGGGACCATTTGGTTTTACTTATAAGCAGGCATGCTCTCTTGCTTTAGGTTGTGAATAGATGGAATCCTTGTTTCCTACGTTGCCTTGGCTGCTAGGACATGTTCAAGACTACGTTTTTGGTTAAGTTAGGGTTTAATTATTGTGTAACCTGGATGACTGTTTCGCTGTCTGCCACTGTGCTACCGTTGTCTTGCCTTAAGCTGGAAGTATCCGAGGACAAACACCAGAGTCTATTTGCACAGTTTGAAGTTTCTAGCCTTTAAACACTCATCTTCCAGTCTCAGTTCTGCCGCTGTGGGACTTTGGGCAGGACACAGTCTGTAAGGCTCCCATTCTCCTGTGGTTGTTCAGAGTATGAAAAGTGATCATTTAACTTCAATAAAACACTTACTTAAAAAAGTAGAGATGATAAAGGGGAAGGCGTTTGGGGGAGGGCTAGTTTTCAGGGTTACTCAATGCACACAGCACAGATTGCTGCTACTATGTCTTAGAGCACTAGATGGCGCCATAGCACAAGCTACCGGAAGTGTCCTCTCCCACCTCCTCCCAACACGAGTTGTCGCGGAACAGCCATTCTCCAAGCGGTATTATTAGAACTTACTAGAAATGTACATTCTCAGGTCTTCCCCCAGAACTCCTGAATCCAAAGCTCTGTTTTAACACACCATCCTGATGCACACTTAAGTTTGAGAATCACAGTCCTAGAATCAGCCTCTGGGAAACTTAGGAAAAAGCGAACAGGTAGCTGTGAAATAGAGGGTGTGCTGGAGGGAATGAGGGTGGGTGGCCTGGAGGGGGTGAGGGTGGGAGGTCTGGAGGGGGTGACGGTGGGAAGGCTGGGGGAGGGCTGCTGAGTGAAGGTCACAAGTGCAGGAACAATTCCACAGGGCTTGTCCCAATCAGGGAACCTTTAAGGAACAAGATACCGGATAGCGATTTTGCATTTTCCTTTTTAGGTAAGACATATCCAATGCTGTCAGCTGATAGGAGGAAAGTCGGGGCTACTAAGTGACCCACAATTTAGGGGCAAGGTCTGGGCCAGGAGCAGAAACACGGGCTGGCTGAGTGCGGCTGGGAGCCCTTTCTGTCCCCACTCTGGCTGCGTGTCTCTGCCTGTTGAGATTTCACCAAACTACCACTCTGTTAATTGACTAAAATCTTGCAGCCCTCTCTAGATGACCCAGGAAAATGGGTGCTCAGAAATCAAAAAGAAGCTTGAGACTGTGTGGAAAAATCACTAGTGAATGAAACCTTATTTCTGTTTTTTTCAATCCTGTGTCCGAAGAAAAGGCTGGTGGTGGAGTGAATTCGTATCTTTTTGTTGTTGCTGTTTTGACACTGACAAAAATTCCTTTTGCAGGTGGCTACTGAGGCTTCAAAGGGCAATGTATCATGCAAATAATTTTTTTCAGCAATGACGTGTACAGTTTAGTTTGATTTATTTTTGATGTCAGAAACAAAATGGAAAGTTAGCGCTTTAAAAATGAGCGTGGCTGACTGAATAAATAAATAATATGCTCTTGGCCAGAACCTGCCAGTGTTGCCTTAATTGTCCATTGATTCTTTAATTCTCTGCACTTTAACATCTACGGAAATTAAGAGGCCACAGAGCATGGAGATGTCTTTTGTTAAACAAATTAAGGAAACTGGGTTTTAGAAGGTGTAGTTTTTCCTTGGGCTTTGACCTAGCATTTAAAGGCGGGAGCGAAGTTGCCCGATGCAGGCCGGTTGCCCTCCGTGGTTTCTTCTGGAGCATGGCTACTCTCACCTGTTTCCAGCCATGAATATTTGTAGCATGTCCTCAGGCCACGAACATATAGAACATGGTGTGACTCAGAGAGCAACGGAGACCTGAGCGTCCTTCCTGTCAGTTCCTGGGAGGTATGGAGGTGGCCTGGCATGGCCTCCATCCCAAAGATGCTGGTTCCCATGTTTAGATCCTGGCAGAACAGCCCCAAGATACCCAGAAAGGGTCCTGGGGGAGTCTCCTCCATTTCTTACAGGAAGAGAAACACTCTGGAATCTTTTTTCTTTCTTCCTCTTCTCTCCTTCCTTCCTTCTTTCCTTCCTTCTTTTCTTCCTTCCTTCCTTCCTTTTCTTCTTTCCTTCCTTCTTTTTTCCTTTTTTCTCTCTCTCTTTCTCTCTCTCTCTTCTTGTCTCGCTCTTGGCACCCAGGCTGGAGTGCAGTGGCACAATCTTGGCTTACTATAACCTCCACCTCCTGGATTCAAGCAATTCTCCTGCCTCAGTCTGCCGAGTAGCTTGGATTACAGGTGCGTGCCACCGTGCCTGGCTAGTTTTTGTATTTTTAGTAGAGATGGGGTTTCACCATGTTGGTCAGGCTAGTCTTGAACTCCTAACCTCAAGTGATCCACCCACCTCAGTCTCCCAAAGTCCTGAGATTACAGGTGTCAGGCACTGTGTCCGGCCCGGAATCTTTCTTTTATCCCCCATATTCGGCTGGATCAGAGGCACCAGCCATTCTTAGAGCCCTCAACAGTGATTTCCAATACCATCCAGAAAGGCTCCCAGAACCCCAAGGACACCAGAGCCTCCTGGCTCACGAGCCACCACCTCCAGCCTGCTCAACTGCGGAAAGTCTGTGTCCTCTCCCCCGCCTCCATCCCTTGCCCTTCCCCTAACACACTCTGCACTCACGCTGAGGCTCCCTCCTCCAGGAAGTATTTCTGAGCCCTCACTGTGGCCTCCCCACCAGGTGTGGAATGGCAGGGCCCCCTCCCCCAACTCCTTTGGCCTGCTGTGATTCAGCTGCTGGTACTGTGGACCCCTCCAGAGCAGGGCCTAGTCTTTTATTATGTAACCCCTGCGTATAAAACAGGACCCAGAACATCATCTGCTCTCAAAAATATTTTGTTGAACGAATAAACAATTGAGTCCATTTGCCCCCAAGCAGATGCTACAGATAGAGGTGCACGTAACAGAGGATGAAATACCCAAAAGGGAATTCCGTGACTGTCCTTGGCTTGTGTGTTCCAGCGTCTCAGGCCTCTTTGAAAGGTCCTTCCTTATACTCCTAAGCACCCCACTTCGGGGTCAGGTAAGGTCTGATGAGGTTAGATGAGAAAATGAGTTGCAGAGTACCGAGTGAGTGGCTCACGCCGGCAGCGGGGGAGCCTCCTTCCGCCCTGTGACTGGTGGAAGGCTGCGGACAGGTGGTGCATCTTAGCCTCTGGTGCATGCAGACTAGGCCGGTCCGGGTACTTGTGAGTGATACGAAGAAAAGGCCGGATCCTGCCGGCCTTCAGTCCCGTGAACACGTCTCTGATCACGTCAGTGTGTCACTAAGGCTGAAACCTCCCGACTTGCAAAGGCCATGTGCATGCCTGGAGTTCTGGGTTGGCTATGCCAGTTAAGAGCTGTGTGATCTTGGGGAAGTTACTCCACTTCTCTGGGCCTCAGTTTGCTCCTCTGTAAACTAGGGTCAATAATAGTGCCACCTCAAAAGGTGATCGTAGGACTTAAACATGAAGCCGCTGGCATCCAGGTTGCCCTCAATGTATATTTTATTATTTATGTCCCTTAGCGGCGGCCTGAAGACAACAAGACCTGCTGATGCTTCTCTGTAGAAATCTCAAGCAGGCCAGCTTTGTCGGCCGGGCGCGGTGGCTGACACCTGTAATCCCAGCACTTTGGGCGGGCAGATCACCTGAGGTCAGGAGTTAGAAACCAGCCTTGACCAACATGGTGAAACCCCATCTCTACTAAAAATACAAAAATTAGCTGGACACTGTGGCATCTGCCTGTAATCTTAGCTACTAAGGAGACTGAGACAGGAGAATCGCTTGAACCTGGGAGGTGGAGGTTGCAATGAGGCTAGGTTGCGCCACTGCACTCCAGCCTGGGCAACAAGAGGGAAACGCCATCTAAAAAAAAAAAAGAAAAGAAAAAAGAAAGAAATCTCAAGCAGGCCAGCTTTGTCTGCTTCTATGGGCTTTTCTAGAGTGGGGGCTACCCCATCTCTGTAGGTCCAGAGCGGCCCATCATTTTCCCCACCCTGGAGATCCAATTGCCAGTCCTTCCTCCGCTTTCCCCTGGAACCACCAGGAGATGCTCCTTGGCTGTAATTATGACCCTAGGGAGCAGCTGCCATCAGAACACCTGCCACCCAGTCCCTGCTCTCAGGGTGTGAAGCTGGGATCCCCTGCTCAGGCACAGCGACCTCAGCTGGCTGCCTTAGGGACCCCTCACCTGCCTCTCCCCCTCTGAGTCTTCAATGCCCTCTTCATCAGCATCATTACATTAGAATTCCCACCCTTCCACTTACCACATCAGCATCGTGCCCGTCTGTCTCCGCCACTGTCAACAGCCCTGCTTCTCGTGTCTCTTGCAGCCGGGCACCTGGGCCGCCCCTCTCTCTCTGGCAATTATGATTCCTTCCCCAGCTCACATCCCAAGTCTTTGTTCTTCTCCCTGAACATTCAAGTTAATTTCCACCGACTGTTTATTCAGCCTTTGTACTGGCTGGCTTGCTACTTGCTCAGGAAAGGCAGCCCTTTGGGGCAGAGTGGGACGGCAGAGCAACAGTTTAGCACAGGAAGGAAAGACACTTCAGAGAGTGAGGGGGCGAGGCAGGAGTCCTGAGGGCCCTGGAACGTGGGCGTGGGGGAGGGGGAGGAGGGAGCCCAAGAAGGGTGGCCTGCCAATTCCCAGGCTCTGCTTTTTGGGTTAGCATCTTGGTGTAGTTCCTCCCAGTGTAAGTGCATGTACAGATGCACATGGCTGCGAAGACGCATAGAGTCACAATCCTACAGATGCGAAAGGCAGAGAAAATAGCTCTTGGAAGCCGCAGCGATTTCTCTGTGGGCCTTCTGTTCTGCCGAGCATCTGAGAGTTCAGAAGGAGGTTCTGGGCCAGCAGAATTGCCCTGCTCTGAAAAGGGAAGAATTTGGGGCAGACAAAGTGATCCCCACAGGGAGGAACAAAGAGGAGGGAGGGGACTGGAAGGGGAGATGGGGAGGGAGGGACGGCTGGGGTGGCGTGGCTGCAGAGGAGGAAGTCCCAGCCTGGGCGGCCTCAGGAATACCGGGACATTTTAAGGTGTTTGCCCTGTGGTGCTGATTCGGGTTCCAGGTGTCAGCCTTGTATTTGAGTTGCTTGGAGGTGGGGCTGGAGGGAGCTGGGGTTGTTCGGGACCAGGAAAGGATGAGGGAAAGAAAGAGGTGTCTCATGTATGAATGCTTAACCAGGGTGGAGATAAAGCTACAGCCAGGAGACCCAGGGCTGAGCAGGATTTGGAGGAGGCTGGACGTCTAGAACCTGAGCTCTCTGGAATTTGGAGAAATTTTGGAGGTAGTTTTGGACTGTGGAAATAGAAACGGGGGTCAGATGAATGCTACCCACCTTGTGGGGCCAGGAGACCCAGCTGACATCTAGGATTCTCTATATAAACATTACCCCTCGGTATTTTCATAATCTAAAAATGCATACAAGCAATTATATATGACATACAACAGGAGACGTTGTATAAACGTATGAAATCATATGAGAGAGATACAAATGAGAAAGTCAAATGTATTTATGTAAGATAAATATAATTCATATAAATATACACTTTAGTATGTAATCATGTATATAATTATACATAAAATGTGGAATACATAATCATGTTTTTAATATATACAAGTGATATCTTGGAACACAAAATAAAGTCATGTCTTTTACTTTCCCCATTCTGATCACCTCTAACTTGAAGTGTTTAGGCCATTTACATTTTTTAAGTTTATAGATGTATAATTGGCATAAAATAAGCTGTGCATATTTGAAGCATACAACTTTAAAAGTTTTTTTTTTTTTTTGAGACTGAGTCTTGCTGTGCCACCTAGGCTGGAGCGCAGTGGTGCGATCTCGGCTCACTGCAACCTCTGCCTCCCAGGTTCAAGTGATTCTGCTACCTCAGCCCCCCGATTAGCTGGGATTACAGGTGGAGGCACCATGCCCGGCTAATTTTTTGTATTTTTAGTAGAGATGGGGTTTCACCATGTTGGCCAGGCTGGTCTTGAACTCCTGACCTCAAGGGATCCACCCACCTCGGCCTCCCAAAATGCTGGGATTACAGGCGTGAGCCACAGTGCCCGGCCATACAGCTTTATAAGTTTGGACCTACATACACATCTGTGAACTCATCACCACAATCAAGATAATGAACATATCCATCATCCCCAAAGTTTACTTTTTCTAGGTAATCCTTCCTGCCCCTCCCACCCATTCCCAGACAACCAATAATCTGCTTTACATCACAGGAGATTCATTTGCATTTTCTGGAATTAAATGAATGGGATCAGACAGTGTGATTCTGCTGGGCTTCTTTCACCCGGCATAACTTTTTGAGACTTATCCGTTTGCTTTGCGGGTCAATAGTTCTTTCCTTTTTTCTGCTGAGTTCCACTGAATGGTTGCACCACATTTTGTTAATCCAGCCACCTGCTGAAGGACATCTGGGTTTAACATTTAAATGAAAATGCCTCCCACCTCCCATATCATGAAATGTAAGAAGTTCCCTTCTTTTCCCGAGTTTCTCCTCATTTCTGGAGTGCCGCAAGGGCTGCAGGGTTGATTTCTCCCTGAACCAGTAAGTTTAGGACCTGCTGCCAGCACAGGCTAGCTGCTCTGTCTCCTGCCCTGGGACAGGCTCCTCACTGCTCCGCCCCATCAGCCCCTCACAGGGCAGCGTGGGCATAGGAGGCAGGATCCCGTTGTGCCTGAGGGATCTGGTCAGGAGCCTAGCCAAGTCCTACTCTCCCAGCTTGCCCCAAGCAGACACCGCTGTGCCTCTCCACTCTGTCAGGGCATATTCTGGGCCTCCCCAGGGGTACACACGTGCACATGTGGCCACACTCCCATGGAAGCGAGCACTGCAAAGGCTCAGCCCCGGCTGCTGCCCCACAGCCCTACGGCTGCCACACAAGCCTCCCAGCTGTTTCAAGGAGGCTCTTCTCACTGCAGTCTCTCATGCTTCCATCCCCGCCTCCTGACTAGACTCTCTCTCTCCTTCAATCCCCTGCATCCACACTGGCCCCTTCACTGCTCCTTAAGTCCATAGGCGGACTCCTGCCCCAGGGTCTTTGCACGTGCCCTTTCCTCTGCCCAGAATGCTTTTCCCTCAGGTGAGTGCTCCTTCACTTTTTTCAGGCCCTTAATCAAAAGCCTGCTCTGGACACCTTATACCTAAAATTTTATCTGTGCACGGTGGCTCATGCCTGTAATCCCAGTGCTTTGGGAGGCTGAGGTGAGTGGATCACTTGAGCCCAGGAGTTCAAGACCAGACTGAGCAACACAGCAAGAACCCTGTCTCTTCCAAAAAAAATTAAAAAAAATTAGCTGGGCATGGTGGTTGAGTTGGGAGGATCGCTTGAGCCCCTGGAGATCGAGGCTGCAGTGAGCTATGATTACACCACTGTACTCCAGCCTGGCAACAGAGTGAGACCCTCTAAAATTAAAATACATAAAATAAAATTTCACCCCACCACCCTTTCCTTTTCCCTTTCCCATGCTGACTTTTTTCCTTGCCAGGCGTCACCATCAAGAGGCATAGTTTACTTCTCTCTGGTTTATATTGTCCACCCCATTAGACTGTAAGCTCTCTGAGGGCAGCAAGTAGTCTACTTTGTACGTCACTATTCCCCACTCCTAGAGGGCCTGGCACATAGCAGGTGCTTAAATACTTGTCGAAAGAATGAGTGGCTAAATGGACATTTGTTTCACGTTCATGCTATTGGAAAAGAGCATCCCTATCCCTCCAGGATGAATAGCCAAGGGCGATTTCAATCTGAACAGGATGTGTAATTTCCATCCTGAGAGCTGAGCACATTTAGCTCACTTAGTAAGCCCTGATGGAACCTGACCCTGTGCTGACACTGAATCACACGGCTGTCAGAGTCTCCCCTGGCCTGAAGGAACAGCACCTCTACTTGTTTGCAAACTTAAAAAAATATATATAGTGGATCCCCCTCTCTTTTTCCTCAAATAAATCTTCCTGAAATTTCATTATATAGAACATATAAAATGGATGTTTTGTTAGTATGAAACTACATGCTCACATTTATAGCATTTACTCATTAAATCAGGACATCGAGATTGATGAAAATACAAAGCTGATGAAGTGATATATTGGATTGGATCATGGAACAGAAAAAGGACATAGTGGAAAAACCAGTGAAATCTGAATAAACTCTAGAGTTCACCTGAAAGTGATATACCCCTGTTGGTTTCTTAGTTTTGACAAATGGTAATGGACGTTGGTGATACCAGGAGAAAGTGAAAGTGGGGGAGGGGTATTCAGGAAACAGTGCTATCTTTACAAGTTTTCTGTGAATATAAAATTATTCCCAAAAAGAAAGTCTATTTTTTATTTATTTATGTTTTTTAAGACAGAGTCCCCCTCTTGTCACCCAGGCTGGAGTGCAGGGACACGATCTTGGCTCACTGCAACCTCCGCCTCCCAGGATCAAGCAATTCTCCTGCCTCAGTCTCCTGAGTAGCTGGGATTACAGGCGCCCGCCACCTCACCCAGCTAATTTTTTTGTATTTTTTAGTAGAGATGGTGTTTCACCAAATTGGCCAAGCTGGTCTTGAACTCCTGACCTCAGGTGATCCACCCACCTCAGCCTCCCAAAGTGCTGGGATTACAGGCATGAGCCACCTTGCCGGCCTAAAGAGAAAGTGTATTTAAAAATGTGTGTTGCCTCCCTGGCAGTTTAGTGGCTAGGATGTGGCACCTCTCTCCCTGTTGCAGCCCAAGTTTGTTTCCTGGACAGGGAAAGAAAAAAAATTTCTTATTGCATTAGTAAATAGATTTAACAAACAAAAAATACAAATTTGAAATTATGGTTATGGATGACAATTAGCATCTAACACAACATGTAAATGATTGCCATGTTTTGCTTTGGTGATACAATATTGAAAAAAATCTTGATTCTCTCAGCTAAGCAGTCCAAAATGGCAACAGATTTTGACAGCTGCTCGCCTTGCGGTCGTAGGATACGCTCCAATTAAACAGAGAAGGCGAGAGAGGCTCATTTCAAGTTCTCTAGAAGAATGAGGGAAGCAGGCCGTTCACGTGAGTGCAGTGCTGGTCTGCCAGGGCTTATCATTTTGAACAAAGGACACTGGAGTATGTGCGTTGTTGCCTCTGGTTTTAAAATCGTTCAAAATATTTTTGAAAGATGACGTTTAGATAAACGTTTGCAGACCCTGTGAAGTATCACGAGGACTTTGGCAAACACAGTCCGAAAACCACTGGTCTCTTCCTCAGTTCCCATTTTGCAGATAAGAAACCTGGGGTCTAGAGAAGATAAAGGACCGAGTGCTCACAAGTAGAGGATAAGCCCAGATTGTCATATTTCCACCATGAGATTCATTCCAATGGATGGATAGAACTGGATACTTTTCCTAAATGCTTGGATAGAAAGCATGCAATCCAAGCATTGCATGCTTCATTCTATCTGTTCTCTTGAGGGTCATTTAGTTAGCACCATTTTTTAAAGCTCCAGTGAACAATCTTTTTTTTTTTCCTTTTCTTTCTTTCTTTTTTTTTTTCTTTTTTTTTTTTTTAAAGACGGGGTTTCACCATGTTGGTCAGGCTGGTCTTGAACTCCCGACCTCAGGTGATCCGCCCGCCTTGGCCTCCAAAGTGCTTGGATTACAGGCGTGAGCCACCACGCCCGGCCTTTTTTTTTCTCTTTAAAAGGCAGCTCCAACAGAACAATGAACGATCTTGAACAGGTTTCCTCGTTTCCATGTCTAGGGCATAATTTAAAAAGTGCCAGTGCTGAGTTTTTGGATGTATATACCCTCAACTTCACTATAAAATGCCAAATGGTTGCCCAAGAGCTCGTGAGAATTCTGTCTTCCCTCCAAAGCAGAGTGTGGCTCCCAGTGGCTCCACATCCTCACCAGTGCTTGGCACTGTCAGAATGGAAGGAGGAAGTTTCCCCTGCTACCCTAGAAACCTTGATGGTCCCAGGACCTGGGTTCTCGCCCTGCGTCTGCTCTTACTCACTGCATGACCTTGAGTGGCTTTGACTCTCCTTATCTGTGATATGAGGAGGTAGGCGTAGCTCAGAGGTTCATAATTTGAGTGTTGTTTTTTTTTTGACATGGAGTTTTGCTCTTGTTGCCCAGGCTGGAGTGCAATGCTGCAATCTCGGCTCACTGCAACCTCCGCCTCCCGGGTTCAAGCGATTCTCCCGCCTCAGCCTCCCGAGTAGCTGGGACTACAGGCGCGCACCACCACTCCCAGCTAATTTTTGTATTTTTAGTAGAGACAGGGTTTCACCATGTTGCTGAGGCTGGTCTCGAACTCCTGACCTCAGGTGATCCACCCCCCCCCCCTTGGCCTCCCAAAGTGCTGGGATTACAGGTGTGAGCCACTGCACCCAGCCTTTTGAGTGTTTTTATTCAAAATTACAATTTCACAAACCTCCTCCATACTTGCAGATGTACTTGTAGTATTTGCTGAGTGAGAAGATACATGATTCTAGGTGACTCTGAATTCAGTAATAATTTACATTATTAATTTGTATTTCATTAAACACTATAACATGTAAGACATTTTGAAATGGCCGTGCATGTATCTGTGATCAATGTATTATTCACAATGCTCTTTACGCATGTGGACGCATACTCCATACCCCATGTTTATTCACATGTCACAACGCAAGGTTGGAAAATACTGGACTAGAGAATGTCAGTGAAGGGGGGAAGGGAGCATGGTGGTTTCAGAAAGCCCTGGATTTGAATACCGCTTCTGCCATTTGCTAGCTAATGACTTCGGGCAGGTTGCTTGCTTCCTGAACCCTAGTTTTCTCTTACATGGGCACACATGCACCAGGCACTGTTTGAAATGTCTTATATAGATTAACATTGTATGCTTAGAACAGCTCCTGGCACCTAAGTGTTCTTTAAATGTTAGCTCTTTTTATTATTTCAGTGAATCCTCCTAACAATCTATCATTCGTTTATTTTATTTATTTATTTATTGAGATAGGGTCTGTCTCTGTCACGCAGGCTGGAGTTCAGTGGCAGAAACATGGCTCACCACAACCTCGATCTCTCAGGTTCAAGCAATCCTCCCACTTCAGCTTTCGGAGTAGCTGGGACCACAGCATGCGCCGTTACACCGGGCTAATTTTTAAATTTTTTGTAGAGATGGGTTTTTGCCACGTTGCCCAGGCTGATCTTGAACTTCTGGACTCAAGTGATCCTCCTGTTTCGGCCTCTGAACAAGCAGATGCTGGGATTATAGGCATGAGCCACTGTACCCAGCTCATTCGTTTATTTATTCAATAGATAATTATTGAACATAAACGCATTCTAGGCGTTTATTAAGCACTGGGGATATGCCAGTGAACAAAACAATAAAGAATCACTCCCTTTATGGAGCACACCATTATCCCAATTTTACCCTGAAGGAGGCTGAAGCCCACAGAGGCTAAGTGTCTTTTCCAAGTCCACAGTGAGTACAGAGAACAAACATTCTGGTTGCTTTGTCTGTTGACACACTGGGAACTGCTCCTTCCCACACCCAGTCCATTGAATGCTTCCTGCAGCGGCTGCTCTGGGCTCGTGATCCTGCTCCTAACCTTTGAGCCACACGGGGAATTTGGATTCCGTTCCATGGACTTGGGAACGGAGAAAGTACAAAGTCAGTCTATGGAAACTGTAAGTGGCAAAGCTTGGGAGCTGTGGGCTGCCATGTTTTCTTCCATATGGAGAATGTCAATCTGGAGTGTGAAAGAAGAGTGGAGCCAAGGCCCAGAGAGAGGCAGAGATGTGCAGGAGAGAGGCAGTAGCAGCCACTTTGAGACCCAGCCCCATGCCTCTCCTTGAGTTCCTGGAGACACCCAATAGCCTTAAAACAAGCTTCCCTTTTTTGCTTAAACTTGCAACCAAAGCAATCCTAGTTAATACTCGGGGACGTGGCAGGTGCCTAATGAGTGACTGCTGTAAGATTCT
Source organism: Ateles fusciceps (assembly GCA_036589455.1). Lineage (NCBI taxonomy): Eukaryota > Metazoa > Chordata > Mammalia > Primates > Atelidae > Ateles > Ateles fusciceps. The sequence goes on along the minus strand of JAZHEH010001386.1, from coordinate 4,210,115 downwards.
TCGAGCTCTTGCCGCAGCCCAGACTTGCTGTTTTGGCGTCTGGAGCTGAGAGTGTCCTGCTCTTAGATAACTTTGCAATAGATTCACTACTTCAGAGCATGTGGCTGCAACCTAACTCTTCATAAATCAGACGGGAGCTTTCTGCATGGAAAAGAGCTTCTGCCATACATCATTTTTGTTTTCCTCTTGGGGAGAACAGCTATGCTACAGCAATAACCTGCCACGTATACGTCTCAAAGCCCTATTTATATAGCCATATGGATAAATATATATAAATAGGACTCGGGAATAATAGATTAAAGGATCTGCTCATCCATAGAAGACTTATGGGGCTTTCAGGACCTAATGGTGGCCTGATTCAGTAAGAAAAATGGGTCTCGAGTAGGATGTGGCCAAGAATGAGATGAGTCCATAACCTCACAGACGCTCACCCCAGAGACAGACAGGTCGGGGGACCTTGTGAGAAGCCAGGGATTCTGACAGAATGAGCTACAGGAGGGACAAGAAGAAAATGGTTGTGCAAAGTCATGAACTCTGAGCTGTCTTCCCAGCTCAGCCCTGTTCTGTGTGACCTTGAGCAGATCACTTGCCTTCTCTGAGCCTTCATTCCTCACCTGTAAATGGGGAATGTGGACTTGCTGACCTACAAGTTTCTTTTCTTTTCTTTTCTTTTCTTTTTTTGGAGATAGGGTCTCACTCTGTCTCCCAGGCTGCAGTGCAGTAACTCACTGCAGCCTCGACCTCCTGGGCTCAGGTAATCCTCCCGCCTGGGACTACAGGCATGTACCACCATGCCTGTCTAATTTTTGCATTTATTTTTTTGGTAGAGACAGGGTTTTGCCATGTTACCCAGGCCAGTCTTGAACTCCTGGGCTCAAGCGATCTGCCTGCCTCGTCCTCCCAAAGCGTTGGGATTACAGGCATGAGTCACTGCGCTCGGCTGGTCCTTTTCTGCTCTGATATTAAAATGACTCTGAGGCCTATGGTCATGGTCCTCAGGTGGGGGAAGGCTGGGAAGATCTCATTTGAGTTTAGTTTATCCCTAGGCCTTGACCAGTCACTGGTGCTCCTTAAGGGTCTCCTACATCCTGGAGGCGGATGCAGAAGGAACCTGAAGTCACAAGATCAGAGGTCCTGGGGCCGTTTAAATAACAATACTAACAACTGCTACGACCAGGTCTCCCATTATTCAGCACAACTTTGGCTGGGTGATTTAGGCTCATGATCTGCAGCTAACATTTATCGAGGACTTACTCTGGGCCAGGTACCATTCCTTACACTTTATGTATAATATCCTGCTTCACCCTCACAATGACCCCAGGAGGTAGGTACTGTTATTGTCCCCATTCATAGATGAAGACGCAGAAGCACAGAAGCCTAGTGTGTGTCCCAGGCCACACAACTGGTAAGTGGGATTGTTAAGACGCCCCTGGGAGTCTGTCTCCAGAATCTGTGTTCCTCATCACTCCTGCATACTCCCCATTTACAAGGGCAGAAACTGAGGCTATACAGGAGGTTAATTAATCTGTGAATAGCCAGGATCCCAGGAGTTCTCAGACCTGTTGGTTTTGTGGGGAGGGAAAAAGTCTCGCTGCTCCTTGTGTTTCTTTCTGTTTTTCCAAGTCAGTCAATTTTTTTTTCTTTTAACAAAAGTCTATTTACAGAAGAGACATATAGGGCCCAAGATAATCATGCGTCAGCCATGCTTCGGTGAACTCCCAAATCAAAGATGGGCTGGATAACGTGTACCTGATGCTCTTGGCTTTTTCAGCATTTCAGGCGTTTTGTTGTTGTTGTTCTCTCTGTGGTTTGAAACCAGGCTTTTGTGACTTGATGAGGACACATTTTTCCTGGGGTGTAATAATGCCACTGGTGTTAGCCCTAATGCTGAAGAGAGAACATTTGCTATTTTGGAAGAGTTAATCCCAAAGCTTCTTTCTTTTGCTCCTGCCTTTAGAAAAGGCATTTCTGAGGCAGGTCCAGGCAAGAGTGCTGCCTCTATAATCCGCCCTCAATCATCTTAGCGCTAATCACCAAGCTTCATTGAGCGCTTTGTAATGTGCCAGGCTGGGAGCCGAAGGCTGATTTGATTTTCCTAACATCTTCTGAACGGGCATAGCTCTTACCACCCACCCCCATTAAAGATAAGGCACTGAGGCACGGAGCTTAAATGGCTTGACCAAGATGCCCTGGCTAGCAAGGGGCAGAGCTAGGAATAGAACCCCAACTCCAGACGCAGGCTATTAATACCACTGTCTGCTACTCTAGGACTGACCATTACATTTGTGGGGAGTAGGAGGGGAATGAAACTGCAGGGCCTCTTGTTCAACAAAGATTAAGACTTTAAGACTACCGGGTGCAGTGGCTGAAGCCTGTAATCTCAGCGCTTTGGGATGCTGAGTTGGGAGGATCACTTGAGCCCAGGAGTTCAAGACCAGCCTGGACAACATAATAAGATCCCTGTCTCTATCTTTTAAATACATATAAAAAAATAAAAAATAAAAAGAATGTACGCCATGTGTGGTGGCTCACGCCTGTAATCCCAGCACTTTGGGAGGCTGAAGCAGATGGATCACCTGAGGTCAAGAGTTCGAGACCAGCCTGGCCAACATGGTGAAATCCCATCTCTACTAAAAATACAAAAGTTAGCTGGGAGTGGTAGCCTATGCCTGTAATCCCAGTTACTCAGAAGGCTGAGGCAGGAGAATCACTTGAAACCAGGAGGTGGAGGTTGCCGTGAGCCGAGATTGCACCATTGCACTCCAGCTTGGGCAACAAGAGCGAGAATCCATCTCAAAATTAAAAAAAAAGGAATGTTAAGACTGTGATGGCAGAGTATTAACCAACTGTGGGGCCCTTCTCAGTATGAGGCCATGTGTGCCTGCACAGGACAGATGCCCAGGAAGCTGGCCCTGACTACCCCTTTGGACAGTTCCCTGGCTGTCTCCCAGCTCCCAGGCCTCTTTTCCAGGGGGCAAAAGCACTTTGGCCCAGGAAATATGCCTTATACCACCCTGACAGCTATGAAAAAGACCAGCATAGCCTGAGCTTTAGAAAGTTTGGGCTGCTGCAGGTTCCTTCTGAATGGCAGGCAGAGAGGGCTCAAGCCAGGACTGGGTGCCCTGATCCCACCTTCTGCCTCATCAGTGCCCCCAAGGGCTGGCACTTGGCCAAACCCCACCCCATCTCCAGGCTGTGTCTTGGGAGTGCGGAGAACGTAGCCCATCTGGACTCCTCCCTGTCTCTGCCCATCCTGTGGCTGTTTTCGTGATGGGGCCTCCTGGAGGTTCAGAGAGGGCCAGAACGTTGTCCTTTCTTTAAGCTTTGGTTTATTAAACAATGGAGAAATGTCAAAACATATTATAAAAATTGTGGTGTGCTTCAAATGAGTGCATGTTTAAAATTAAGGCCATTATTATAAAAACAAATAAAATGTCATATAAATGTGCTTTTCCCAAGACAGTTACTGGATTTATTCATTCACAGCTCACATTCACAGTAGAACCCGGGAAAGGAATAGGTAGTGTTAAGATATAAATGGGCTTTGTCTATGGCTCCTGCTTTATATCTCCCATAGCTCCTGTTACAGTCTTTGGTTATAATGCTGAGTGTATTAGGCTTCAGGGGCAGGCTTCAGGCAACAGAATCTCTCTCCTGCCCTCCATTCACCTGCCTCAAGATAGGACTCTCATCCTTTTTACTTTTTTTGTTTGAGATGGAGTCTCGCTTTGTTGCCCAGGCTGGAGTGCAGTGGTGCAATCTTGGCTCACTCCAACCTTTGCCTCCCGGGTTTAAGTGATTCTCCTACCTCAGTTTCCTGAGTAGCTGGAATTACAGGTGCCCACCACCACGCCTGGCTAATTTTTGTATTTTTAGTAGAGACGGGGTTTCACCATGTTGGCCAGGCTAGTCTTGAACTCTTGATCTCAGATGATCTGCCCACCTCAGCCTCCCAAAGTGTTGAGATTACTGACGTAAGCCACTGTGCCCGGACTCAACTTCCCCTACTTTTCTGATTGTGGGTCTTAAGGCTCTCTTCAAAGAGGGTCCCACCTTATACCCTCGAGAGAAAATGCCACAAAACTTCCATAAATACCCAAGAGGACTGGGTTGAGGGAGCTCCTGGATAGCTGAAGATGTGAAGTGTGGCACCCTAGGGAGGGCATGGAAGCTCCATGCCCTTTCTCCTATACCCTACACATCTCTTCATCTGTGTGTGTGTTTTTTTTTTTGGAGATAGTCTTGCTCTGTTGCCCAGGCTGGAGTGCAGTGGTGCGGTCCTGGCTCACTGCAACCTCCACCTCCCAGGCTCAAGCCATCCTCCCACCTCAGCCTCTCAAGTAGCTGAGACTACAGGCATGCACCATCATGCCTGGCTAATTTTTGTGTTTTTTGTAGAGACGAGGTTTTACCATGTTGGCCAGGCTGGTCTCGAATTCCTGGCTTTGAGTAATCTGCCCACCACGGCCTCCCAAAGTGCTGGGATTACAGGCATGAGCCACTGCGCCCGGCTGCAGTATCTTTCATAATAAACTGGTAAATGTGAGTGTTTCCCTGAGTTCTGTGAGCTGCTCCAGCAAATTAATTGAACCCAAAGAGAGTCGTGGGAACAATTGTGAAGCCAATTGGTTAGAAGTTTGAGAGGACTGAACTTGCCTCTGGCCTGTGCTGAGAGGCAGTCCTGGGGACTAAGCCCTCAGCCTGCGGGAGCTAACACTATCATAGTGTTTGAATTGAATTGGAGGACGCCCCCCTGGTGTCTGCTGCTTGGTGTGTGGGGAAAACACACACCAACCTTCGGTCACAAAAATTCTGTGTTGATTGCTGTGGTGTGAGAGCCGAGGAAAAATGTGGCTGGAGAGAGTTTTTCCCTACGTAATATAATTATTTTTTAGTTTTTATTGAGGTATAATACACAAAGTATGTCAAAAGTGCACTGATCTTAGGTGTTCCACTTGTTTTTTATATATGTATATACTCCTGTAACCACTACCCACATTTACAGCACCTAGAAGGTTCTGTCATCCCCCTTCAAAGTCAGTACCCTTGAAGAGGTAAGCGCCATTACGGCTTCTACCACCATTGGTTGGTTTTACCTGTTCTTGGATTTCCTATAAATGGACTAGTACAATGTATATTCTTTGGTGCTTGGTTTCTTTCTCTGAACATAATGTCTATGAAATCACCCATGTTTCTGCGTGTGGCAGTGGTTTATTCTTTTTATTGTTGTGTAGCATTCCATTATGTGAATATCCTGCAATATATTACCCATTCTCTTGCTGAAATGGGCATTTGGGTTGCATCCAGTTTGGGACTATTAGGAGGAAAATCCTATCGACGTTCTTGGACGCTCTTTTTGGGATCTATGCCCTCATTTCTCTTGGCTAGGGTATGCCTATGTTCGGTTTTCTGGAGTGGTTGTACCAGTTATCACTGGCATAGCAATGCATGAGAGGGCATATACACTTAAAACTGTAGGATGAATGTCCTCTTCTTTCAATCTGTTTGGTGTCCCTCTGTGAATGCAGCATTTTGCAGAGATGTCCAAGTTTAAATAGGATGCTAGGGAGCCCCTGGTGTCCCACTGGGACCACATCTGATAGGGAAACTCCACGGAGGCACTGCTTTCTCTTAGGAGCCACTGCACCCCACCTCCTGCAACATTACGCTCCAGCCACTGGGGCAGGGGCTTTGGGGGTACGGTGCCTCCAGTCTGACCAGCTCTGTTAATGAGGTCGTGGGAGGGGCAACCAAACCAAGAAAGAAAGAGCCAGAGGGGAAAAGAGGGGGAAGGAAGTGGTTCCATGTGACAGATAGTCCTGTGGGATCTGTGAATATCTAACCCAGGACCTTCAACTGCCTTCACTTTTTGGGCAGCTCCCGTGGTCCGGGCACATTGGCGGCTTCGTGCAACAATTCCAACAACCTTGCAAATTCACTATTATTAGACCTTCCTCTGTGCCAGACATCTCGTTAATATTCATTATCTCTAATCTTCATGACTCCTCCGTGGACAAAAGAGAACAAGGGAGAGCAGATTGATGAAGTGGTTCTCACAGGACCACATGGCCAGAAAGTGCCATCCTAGACTCAACCAGATCCTGCCTGGCACAGTGGGGGGAAGCCTTCTGGTACCCGACATGTGGAGCCTCTGTCATCAGTTATTTGCTCCCATGGCGTGTGACCTGTGTGCATGTTTCACAGGTGAATGAGAGTGAACACAACTTCCGGGCCCAGGCGTTGCTCATCTGAAAGGCTAAGCACAAATGGATGTCTTGCAACTTGAATTACATGACTTACCAGGGGAGCTGACTTTTTAATAAAAGATCTAAAAGGAGACATAGGGAGAGGCCTTTGGGAAATGTGACCGTATCTTCTGTGTGTATTTTATAGTTGGGACTTGGTGGACCTACTCCCCCGCTGCCTCTCTCCCACTGTGGTGCTAGTATGTGTACACTACAAGAGCCTCAGTGTCCTAGCTTGGTTTGCAGAGGCCCCTAAGTGGGCAAGGCCCCTGACTCTGGCTCTTTGTTTTGGCCAGATAGGGGTGAGAGGTGTCCACAGCCCACAGGATTCAGGTTCACGCATGAGAGGCAGGCTCCTCTTCTCTCCTTACTTCCCACCCCAACCTCCGTGGAGGGGCCAGTCATTTCTGCGAGGTCTGTTTATTTCAGAGTCTGTGAAGCAAGCTAACACGGCTGGTAAAGTCATAGAAAGGGATGGCCTGCAGTTCAAAAAATAATTGTTCTACTGGGCTCAGTGGCTCATGTCTGTAATCCCATAACTTTGGGAGGCCGAGGCGGGTGGATCATCTGAGGTAGGGAGTTCGAGACCAGCCTGACCAACATGGTGAAACCCCATCTCTACTAAAAATACAAAAATTAGATGGGTGTAGTGGTGGGAGCCTGTAATCCCAGCTACTCAGGAGGCTGAGGCAGAAGAATCGTTTGAACCCTGGAGGCAGAGTTTGCAGTGAGCAGAGATCGCGCCATTGTACTCCAGCCTGGGCGACAGAGTGAGACTCCATCTCAAAAAAAAAAAAAAAAATTTCTGTTTGTCCCCTCAGATGTGTGAGAGGAGCAATCACGAGCTCTGGATGGGACGTGCTCATTCTATGGCTGGTCACTGTAATCACTCAGTCATCTAAGGGGAACAGTCTTGGTGCCAGCCGTACCGCTCTTGGTCGGGGGTGCTGTTACCCGTGGTAGTTATCCATATGAGTCTGCCGCAACCTCAGTTCTTACCTCCTCAGAAGAAAGAATTTGACTGAAGGGCGTAAGAAAGAGGAGAGACTGAGGCAAATTTTAGAGCAGGAGTTAAAGTTTATTAAAAAGCGTTAGAGCAGTAAGGAAAGGAAGGAAAGTACGCGTGGCAAAGGGACCAGCTGGGCGACTTGAGAGACCAGGTGCACAGCTTGACCGCTTGACTTGGGGCTTATATGCCGGCTTACTTCCGGGATCTTGCATTACTTCTCCCCACTCTGGGGATCTTATTGGGAAGCTGCTGATCAGTTTCAGGTGTTTTCTGTCTATTAGGAGGCTGCCTTTCCCTGGTGCCAGCTGTGACCAATTATTATTTTAGCTAAACAGTTAACAACCACTTGACCATCACCTGATGTCAGTTGCTGGCTGGTCCTGATGTGTGTGGTGTGGGGGAGCCCTCTGCTTCCTTGCTGTACCTGACTAGCTACCTTGTGTGGGAAGGGGCTCCCCCAACTCCCACTGCCCAGGCTGCTCCTCCCTAGAACAACGAGACTTTGTGGCCACAAAGGGTTTTTCTGAGCTGGGTACACTGGCTCACACCTGTAATCCCAGCACTTTAGGAAGCCGAGGCAGGAGGATCACCGGAGCCCATTGCTGTGAGTTAATTAAGCCTCTTTTCTTTAGAAATCACCAGTCTCAGGTATATTGTTATAGCAGTGTGACAATGAACTAAAACACACTGGTGTATCTTGCACTGGACTGCATAAATTTGGTAGCAGGGCCAGCCGTAAAGGCAGGCACTAGAAGGCCAGGTGCAGTGGCTCATGCCTTTAATCCGAGCACTTTGGGAGGCCAAGGCAGGTGGATCACTTGAGCTCAGGAGTTAGAGATCAGCCTGGCCAACATGATGAAACCGCGTCTCTACTAAAAATACAAAAATTAGCCAGGTGTGGTGGTGCATATTTGTAGTCCCAGCTACTCAGGAGGCTGAGGCAGGAGATTCGTTTGAACCCAGAAGGCAGAGGTTGCAGTGAGCCAGGATTGCACCACTGCACTCCAGCCTGGGCGACTAAGCAAGACTCTGTCTCAAAAAAAAAAAAAAAAAAAAAAAAAAAAAAGGCAGGTACTAGAGCTTCTGGAGCTATGAAGATGTGTTGTTCTGAGAGGTGACAGAAGGGTGGAAGATGGTTAGATGAATGGAGGAAGTTCGTATTTTTTCAGTACCTACAATGTGCTGGGAACTGTGTAAGATGCTTCCAGAAGCCTTATCCTGTTTGCTCTTCACAGCAGTCCCATGAAATAATACTATGTATTATAAATCCCAGCCCCGCATTGCTGGCCTGCAACCAGTGTGCTCACAGGGAGTCCTGTGCTCAGAAGGACACCTGTACTGTTTAATGCCCTGTTGTCACTGTGATGTGGGTTGGCTCTGTGTCCCCACCCACATCTCATCTCGAATTGTAATCCCCACGTGTCGAGGGAGGGGCCTGGTGGGAGGTGATTGGATCATGGGGGCGGTCCCCCCCATGCTGTTCTCATAATAGTGAGTTCTCACGAGATCTGATGGTTTAAAAGTGCGGCATTTTTCTCCCTTGCGTGCTCTCTCTCGCCTGCTGCCTTGTGAAGGAGGTGCTTGCTTCCCCCTTTGCCTTCTGCCATGACTAAGTTTCCTGAGGCCTCCTCAGCCATGCAGAACGGTGAGTCAATTAAACTCTTTCCTTTACAAATCACCCAGTCTCAGGTATATTGTTACAGCAGTGTGACAGTGAACTAATACCACATTTCTATCTTGCACTGGACTGCATACATTTGATAGCAGGTCATGATTATACCCACTTTATAAATGAGAAAACTGAGGCTCCAAACGGTTACATAACCTGTCCAAGGTCATAGCTAGGAAATGGTGGATTTTGCACTTGGGAGTCAGACAGCCCTGTATTCAAGACCAAACTCACCATTATGGTGCATTTCATTCAAAAAAGTTTATATACTGAGGCTGGGCACAGGGCCTCACACCAGTAATCCCAGCATTTTGGGAGGCCAAGGATTGCTTGAGGCCAGGAGTTTGAGACCAGCCTGGGCAACATAGCAAAACCCTGTCTCTATTCTGTGAAAATAAAAGTATAGGTATTGAGCATCTGCTCTAAGGCTGATACTCTCCTAGGCTCTTAGGATTCATCAGTGAGCAAAATAAAGTCCCTACCCTCATGGGGCTTGCACTCTAGCAAGAGTGTGTGGTGTGCAAGTGCTCTGGCCCTTAAAATGAGGTCCCTGGATCTGCAGCCGGAAAACCTGTTAGAATCAGACACCCTGGGGGGGTGGGCTCAACATTTGGTGTTTTAACAATCCCTCCAGGTGATTCTAATGGAACTCATTTGAGACGCACTGAGCTGAAAGGTAACACAGATGAAAAGTGCAGAGCAGAGAGGGAGATGGGGATGGGGAGTCTGCAGTGTAAATGGGATGGTCAAGGAGGGGCTCCGTGAAGGCTTCCCTCTGGGCAAAGCTGTGAAGGACATGAGCAGGTTGCCTCCTCCGGGGACACATGGCCAGGCAGAGGCGGTGGCTGGCAGAGAGGCCTGAGGGCAAGAGTGTGACTGAGGCACATGAGGTAGAGTGAGGGGCCATTGGCAGGGTGGTGGCCCTCAGGATATATCAGGGACATTTTCATTAAGTGTCAAGTATTCCTTGAGCTTCAGCAAATGATGCAGGAAGCTTCAGGACCTAACCACAGGGACGGCAAGTCTACCATCTAAATGCTTTCCTCAAAATTTCAGGGCCACCCTTGTCACGCAGCATGAAATCCCAGGAGAAAAAAACATTGGCACAGTTGACCAGCAGGGGCTCACCCTCTGCCTCAGAAGAAGCTCTGCCTCTGGTGGCTTCATAGTGTCATGTCCTAGGGAGGGCCCTCTCCTCCTCTGCTTGTCTTTTTCTTTCTCATTGTGTTCCTAGTCTCGGCCCCATTTTATAGATGTGAAAACTGAGTCTCAGCTGGGAAAGCTTCTAAAAATGGGGGATAACGAGGAATTAAACGCAATGATACATACACATACTGCGCTTAAGATACTATCTGACATAAAATCAGCACTCAGTTAAAAGTTGGCTAATATTATCCAGCTGTCCAACCAGGAAGTTATCCTCCATTTTGCTTTCTCATCACCCCACATGCAATCCTTCATCCAGTCTATTCATCTTACACCCTTAATATTTCTTCCCTTCTTCCCCTTTCCTTCCACCATTACCGAGCAGTCCAAGTCCACATCATCCCGCATTTGAGAGAGGTACAGATTCCGCACAAAGGCTGAGACTAGAAACGCAGCTACAGAGCTAGTAAGTGGTGGATTTGGCATTGGAAACCCAGGCCTGCTGAGATCCAAGACTTCATTGATTCTCACATTAACGCATGTATTGGAATTCTGAAATGCTTGTTAAAATACAGATTACTGGGCCCTACTTCCAGGGGTTTAGATTCAGCAGGTCTTGGGTGAGGCCAAAGAATCTGCTTTTCTAACAAGTTCCCAGGTGATGCTGATGCTGTCGATTCAGGGACCACACTTTGGGAACCAATGCATTGTAGTAAACTAGTGATTCTCAGCCCTGGCTGTACATTGCAATCACCTGAGCACTTAAAAATTCTGATGCCAGCCGGGCGCGGTGGCTCATGCCTGTAATCCCAGCACTTTGGGAGGCCGAGGAGCGTGGATCACCTGACGTCAGGAGTTTGAGATCAACCTGGCCAAACATGGTGAAACCCCATTCTACTAAAAATATAAAAATTAGCCGGGCGTGGTGGCACATGCCTGTAATCCCAGCTACTTGGGGGGGGCTGAGGCAGAAGAATCACTTGAACCCAGGAGGCGGAGCCAAGATCGTGCCATTGCACTCTAGCCTGGGCAACAAGAGCAAAACTCCATCTCAAACAAAACAAAATACTTCTGATGCCAGCTTCCATCTCTGAAAGTCTGATGGAATTGATCCGCAGTGGAGTCCAGGCATTGGCATTGTTTTAAAAAGCCCTCTGAGTGTTTCTAATGTGCAGCCAGGAATGAGGACCACTCCTCTAAACACTGTCAATAGGGAGTGTAGAAGGAGTAGCAGGTTCCTGAAGGCAAATAATGGTCCCTTTTCCCTAAAATACAGAATCGTAATGACTTCTGCTTTCAAGCTCAAAATCCTCAGCGTTACGAGCCAATCTGTTCAGCCCCAGCTAGATGCTAATTGAGTTTCCTCTCTGGGCTGGGTCTTGTTCTCTGTGGCTTTTTCGACAACCTGAGTGTGGACTGACTGGGGCCCACTGGTTGGGAAATGACAAGATGGAAATCCGTTGAGAAGCTGATGACAGGTCTACCTTGCAACTGGGCATTTTTCTTGCAAATAATAATCTGTGATGATTTCACTTAAGTTTGCAGCAGCATGTTTTATGACCACAGTCCTTGCATAATTCTGCAACGGAAATGTATTTGAAATTGCTTAAATGGTTATATATAGGTAGGATTTGCTCAAGCATTTGATGTATACTTTTTAAAAGTCCACATGCAGTTGGATTACCATTAAAATGTGCTTTTGAAATTGGAGTTTGCTATTACCAGTTTATTGCTGAGAAACAGGAGAGTGTTTTGTATAACCTAAAAGCCATAATGCATTTAGAAGGCTGGCATTAATTCTTTGTAAGGATGATTAAATCTTATCTGGTGATTAACTGTTTAGGAACTAGGCAGGGAGGCTGTGGCTACTGCCTTAAAGTACAAGGAAAATAAAAACAAAACCAAAAAAGCCCAAACAAGAAAAATTGAATACCTTAGTTAATTGGCTATTATCAATACAGAAACAAAAATGGTGAGGATGTGGTCTGGATAAGAGGAGGAAGAAGAGAAATTGGAATCATGGGGTGGGAGACCTTCAGACTTGGGAGCTGAAGAAGGCGTCTAGCTAGGAAGCTCAAGTCCAAGACCTACAGAAGTCTAAATGAGTGAAGGGCCAGCATGTGCCCCTTTCAAAAGGAGCAGCCAGCTGTTCCATCCTTGAGTGTGGGCCCCATGCCATCAAACTTCTCTGAGTTTTCAAGAGAAGACAGAATTCAAGATTTTTCTTTTGTTTTGTTTTGAGACAGGGCTTCTGTCACCCAGGCTGGAGTGCAGTGGTATGATCTCGGCTCACTGCAACCTTTTGTTCCTGGGTTCAAGCAATTCTCTTGCTTCATCTCCTTAGTAGCTAGAATCACAGATGTGAGCTACCAATGCCTGGCTAATGTTTGTTGAGATGGGGTTTTGCCCTGTTGGCCAGGCTGGTTTCAAACCCCTGAGCTCAAAGCAGTCCACTCACCTTGGCCTTCCAAAGCACTGGGATTACATGCATGAGCCACAGAGCCCAGCCTAGAATTCAAGATTTTAAAATAAACTTTCCCAATTTAAAGTGCTCACTTAGACTGGGTGTGGTGGCTTATGCCAGTAGTCTCAGCACTTTGGGAGGCTGAGGCGGATGGATCATTTGAGGTCAGGAGTTCAAGACCAGCCTGGGAACATGGCAAAAACCCCATCTCTATTAAAAATACAAAAATTAGCCGGGTGTGCTTTCGGGCACCTGTAATCCCAGTTACTTGGGAGGCTGAGACAGGAGAATCGCTTGAACCCAGGAGGCAAAGGTTGCAGTGAGTGGAGATGGCGCAACTGCACTCCAGCCTGGGTGACAAGAGCAAAACTGTCAGAAAAAAAAAAAAACAAAAAACGCTCACTTAAGCCAGGCATGGTGGATCATGCCTGTAATCCCAGCACTTTGGGAGGCTGACTTGGGAGGACTGATTGAGGCCAGATGTTTGCGACCAGCCTGAGCAATATAGCAAAACCCCATCTCTACAAAAAATTATATTAAAAAAGCCAGGCATGATGACTTACGACTATAGTCCCAGCTACTCAGGAGGTAGAGGTGGGAGGATCTCAAGCCCAGAAGTTCAAGGGTACAGTGAGTTACTATGATAGCACCACTGTACTCCAGCCTGGGCAACAGAGCAAGATCTTATCTTTTTTTTTTTTTTTTGAGATGGAATCTCACTCTGTCACTCAGGCTGGAGTGCAGTGGCTTGAGCTTGGCTCACTGCAACCTCCACCTCCTGTGTTCAAGCGATTCTCCTGCCTTAGCCTCTCAAGTAGCTGGGACTACAGGTATGCACCACCATACCTGGCTAATTTTTTTGTATCTTTAGTAAAGACAGGATTTTACCATGTTTGCTAGGCTGGTCTCAAACTCCTGGCCTCAAGTGATCTGCTTATCTCCACCTCCCAAAGTGCTGGGATTACAGACATGAGCCATCATAGCCAGGACCTTGTCTCTTAAAAAAAAAAAAAAAAGAGCTTTCTTAAATAAAATACATATTCTGTGAGCTTTATTTAGATCATATGAATGATCTTGCCCAACCCCCTTATTTTACAGAGAAGAAACATGCCCTAGAGGGTTTATTGATTTAAATAAAGGCAGTCCACTCAGAGGTCCTTTTCCTCCAAGGTGTTCATAGTCGTATGTGGGGGAAAAGGTAGGAAATAGAGGTAGACCATGATGGAGTGGCCTCTAGAATGCAGTTAATGAGGAAGTGATGGTTTCACCTGGCCATGGGATCAGGAAGGACTTCTCTCCAGGGAGGAATTCTCAGCTGAGTCTCGACAGAGGAATAGGAGTTAGCCAAGTGCAACGGTGATGCTTTGCAAACACCCAAGGACATGAACGGTTGAAGAACTGCAGTCAGCTGTAGGACTGAACCCAGGTATAGAACTGAAAGGTCACAGGCTGAACCCCAAGGAGACTCTGAGCGATTGGGACATTCTGATTTGGCTAAAACTGAAGCCCACACCCCAAGATGTATTTTCACAGTAGTGAAGGAAACAGATGAGTTAAGTGTCAGAATCTGAGAGTGGGGCTTAGCCAGCCTGAGGAAAGGGTGACATATCAGGTGGTGAAGTATAGTTTTGGCTTTTGCTTTTTTCCTACTTGCTCTGAAATCAGCATTCCAAGCTCTGTCATCATAACCCCTGAAAGGCTGCCCGATTCCTTCATAGAAGTGGCTCCTGCTTTTAAGAGCTCCCAGTGCTCTGAGTGGATGAGTCTTCACCTTTCAAAAATCAACATGATTTCCCTTCAGTAACCTTGGCATTCATTGCACCTGATCAGGGAGGTTTTCTTTTTCAGTCCTGATGCCTTAAAAGAGGGATTCCAGTTGTTTTTCTGTGTTTCATGTGTGGGGGAAGCCAGTCATGCAAAACTGAGTCAGTTAAACCTCTTTTCCTTATAAGTTACCCAGTCTTGGGTATTCCTTCAAAGCAGTATGAGAACAGACTACTACGGAAGTCATGACATGGTTAAATACGACATTTTTCAACTGCAACAACAACAACAACAAAATTACAAAGCAGAACCAGGGGTTTAGCAGGAATCTTATGGCAGGGCGTCAAGAGTTTGATTCCTTTTATTGTTAGAGAAACTGGTTCTACAAGCAAACAAATCTTGACCTGCCATTTATTTTTTATTTCTTTTAAATTAGAAAAAGAAAAAATGGGCCAGGTGCAGTCATGCCTTTAATCCCAGCACTTTGGGAGGCCAAGGCAAGTGGATCACCTGAGGTCAGGAGTTTGAGACCAGCCTGGCCAACATGGTGAAACTCCGTCTCTACTAAAAAAAAAAAAATAATAATAATAATAGCGAGGTGGGGTGGTATGTGCCTGTAATTCCAGCTACTCAGGAGGCTGGGAAAGGAATCACTTGAACCTGGGGGCGGAGGCTGCAGTTAGCTGAGATTGTGCCACACACTCCAGCCTGGATGACAGAGCAGGACTCCATCTCAAAAAAAAAAAAGATAAAATTTATGTAACATAAAAATCACCATTTTAACCACTTTCAAGTATAGAGTTCAGTGATTTTTTTTTTTTAGCATTAATGCCATGTAACCATTACTATGATCTAATTTCCAAACATGTTTATTACACCCCAAAAAAAACCCATACCCACTCCTCGTTTCTCTTACCCCTAGCTCCTGGCAAACAATAATCTACTTTCCATCTCTCTGGATTTGCCCATTCTAGACATTTCATATAAATGGAATCATGCAATATGTGGCCTTTTCTGTCTGGCTTCTTTCACTTAACATAATGTTTTCAAGGTTCATCCATGTTGTAGCATTTATCAATACATCATTGCTTTTTATAGCTGAATAATGGTCTATTGTATGGATATACTAAATTTTGTTTATCCATTCATCAGTTGATGGGCATACGGGTTGTTTCCACCTTTCGGCTACAGTGAGTAGTCCACCTATGAACATCTGTGTACAAATTTTTGTTTGAACGCTTGTTTCAATTCTTTTCAGCTATACAGCTAGAAGGTATATTGCTGGGTCATGTGGTAATTCTATGTTTAACTTTTCGAGGAACTGCCAAGCTGTTTTTCACAGTGGCTGAACCATTATACATTCCTACCAGCAATGTATGAGGGTTGCCATTTCTCCACATTCTCACCAACACTTGTCGTTGTTTGTCTTTTTTATTATAGCCATCCTTGTGGGTGTGAAGTGATATCTTATTGTAGTTTTAATTTTCATTTCCCTGATGGCTAGCAATGCTGAGTATCTTTATATGTGCTTGTTGGCCATTTGTATATGCTCTTTGGAGAAATGTCTATTCAAGTTCTTTGTTCATTTTTCATTTTTTTTGGTCTTTTTTCTTTTCTTTTCTTTTTTAGAGATAGGCTCTTGCTTTGTCACCCAGGCTGGAGTGCAGTGGCATGATCATAGCTCACTGCAGCCTCAAACTGTGGGCTGAAGTGATTTTCCCACCTTGTCCTCCCAAGTAGCTGGGACTAGAGGTGCATGCCGCCATGTCCAGCTAATTTTTAATTTTTTTGTAGAGACAGGGTCTTGCTTTGTTGCCCAGGCTGCTCTCCAATTCCTGATTTCAAGTGATCCTCAAGCTTCAGCCTCCCAGAGCATTGGGATTACAGATGTGAGCCACTGTGTCTGGCCTGTTTGTCTTTTTGTTATTGACTTGTAAGAGATCTTTATATATTCTGGATTCTTTGTATGTTCTGGACTCATCTATGATTTGTAAATATTTTCTCCCATTCTGTAGACTGTGTTTTCACTTTCTTGAGTGTCCTTTGAGGCACAGAAGTTTTAAATTTTGATGAAATCCGATTTATGTTTCCTTTTTGTTGTTTGTGCTTTTGGGGTTCTATCTAAGAAACCTTTGCCTAATCTAAGGTCACAAAAATTTACACTTATGTTTCGTTCTAAGAACTGGGTTCTTACATTTAGGTCTTTGATCCATTTTGAATTAATGTTTGTTTGTGGTGTGAGGTAGGGATCCAACTTTGTTTTTTTGCATTTGGTATCTAGTTGTCTTGGCAACATTTATTGGAAAGACTATTCTTTTACCATTGCATGGCCTTGGCACTTTTGGCAAAAATCAATTGACAATAGATGTGTGGATTTATTTCTGAACTCTCAATTCTGTTTTTATCATTAGTCCTTATGCTAGTATCACACTGGTTGGATTATTATACCTTTGTAATATAGTTGTGTCCAACCTAGTTGTGCCACACCCCTACTTCCCCCACCCCCATTTAATTGCCCTGGCTAGAACCTCTAGTACAATGCTGAATAGAAATGGCAAGAGTGGAAGTGCTTGTCTACTCCCTGATCTTTAAGGAGAAAGCCTTCAGTCTTTTGTCATTAAGTATGATGAGGGTACAGGCGCTCTCATAGATGCCCTTATCAAGGCTGATGAAGATTTCCTTCTACTGAGTGTTTTCATCATGAAAGAGTGTTGAGTCTGGCTGGGCATTGTGGCTCATGCCTACTAAACTCCATCTCTACCAAAAATACAAAAAATTAGCCAGGCACAGAGGCAGACACTGGTAATCCCAGCTACTTGGGAGCCTGAGGCAGGAGAATCGCTTGAAACCCGGAAGGCAGCGGTTACAGTGAGCCAAGATCGTACCACTTCACTCCAGCCTGGGCAACAAGAGTGAAACGCCATCTCAAAAAAAAAAAAAAGAATGTTGAGTTTTTTCATCATGAAAGAGTGTTGAATTTTTTAAAATATTTCTTCTGTGTCTAGTGACATGGCCATATATTGTTTCTTTATTCTATTAATATATGACGATTTTTTCCTCTTGACAGCAAATACATGGTATCTTTTTTTTTCTCCAAGACGGAGTCTTGCTCTATTGCTCAGGCTGGAGTACAATGGCACAATCTCGGCTCACTGCAACCTCTGCCTTCTGGGTTCAAGCAAGTCTTCTGCCTCAGCCTCCTAAATAGCTGGGATTACAGGCACCTGCCACCATACCTAGCTAATTTTTTATATTTTTTAGTAAAGACGAGGTTTCACCATGTTGGCCAGGCTGGTCTTGAACTCCTGACCTCATGATCTGCCCACCTAGGCTTCCCAAAGTGCTGGGATTACAGGTGTGAGCCATCTCACCTAGCCAACATGGTATCTTTTCCAGTACCACTTCTCAAATTATTTGACGTCAACTGCATGGCCAATAAATTCAGTTCAATCTGATACAAACTATCCAAAGTTAGCCCAGTCCTCATAGGTTGAAGTCTCAGTCCCATAAGACTGTTCCCGCTTCAGACACCAGCCATAAATGGAGTGCCCAGGCTACTCACATTTCTGCCCAGCCTACCACAATTTTGGGAGTTCCAATCACCCCTCCCCTGGTTCGAGAATTGAGTAGAATGACTCTCAGAACTCAGGAAAACACTTAGTATTTCCAGTTTGTTGTAAAACATGCAACTCAGGAATAGCCAAATGGAAGACATGGATTGGGCAAGGTACCTGATTAAAAAATTCAGTAAATCTTTATTGCATTAATGACATAAATGCCGCTGCCTAACAACAGAGTATTGCTGAATGTTTTAATTGTGTATGTGTGGTTAATTGGTGGTGGTGGTGTTTCTATAGAATCTAAGGCGAATTGCCCCTAATCATCACTGTCTTATATCTCAGTGTACCTGACTTGTCACAACCTCTTGGAAATGGCTGCCCAGGGGTTCATACAGGTGAGGTTTTTCTGGAGTCAAACCAGAGCTGACAACTATACAGAAATCCTGTAACCTTGACCGTTTTAACATTTGGACTAGCTAAATCAGACAATAGATCTTTACCTTCCAAATGTTCAGGCCTAAAATGTTAATGTCAACTCCTAAGTGCATTGTGCATTAGAAAGCTACAAAGAGTTAATTCTAAGAAGCCATTCCTATTAATCTTGGCGTCTGGATAAAAACTAAATTTGGGACCTCAATTACCTGATCGTGTCCCATGTAGATTTAGCTGGCAGTAATATTGATGAGGGCAGCAATCATTCCTCCCACTTGGAGACCCAATTGCAATCCCATCCTAAGCAATCTGTCCTTCAAGTGCTTCCGGAAGTGGGCATTATTTTCTCTCTTGTTTTGTTGTAGGGAGGGGTTTTCCGGTCCAGCATCTTTAACCCTTTGTGCTCCGTAGTACAGCCCTACTTGACTGAAGAGAAATCATACCGTGAACGTTTCCATTGTCTTTTGTAACTTAGTAAGCATTTAACGTTATCCTGTCTCAGTGAATCCTGATCGTTGCTCAGTAAATATGTTTGGCTGTGTTCATTTGTCAGAGGAGGAACCTGAGGTTGGAAGGAGTTAAGTCACCTGCCTGTGTCATCCAGTTGGTAAGGGGCAGAGAGATAGATGGGACTCAAGTAGTGCTAGTTTCTCTGGGCTTATGGGCTACAGAGGATGTCATTAAATAGGTCCAGATAACCATCAAAGGGCCACAGACACAAAAGACCAAAACTTCAGTGGCTTGTGGGGGCGAGGCAAAGCCTGATTGAAGGACTGTGAGGGAGGAGAGCAAAGAATTTTGAAGAGGGGGATTGGAATGGGCACTGTTGGCAGATACAGTGATACTGTCATCAATTACTGAACATCGCAGCCTCTCCAGCAGCGGTTTGTGTCACTGGCCTTCATTTATTTGTAGTTCCCCTACACCAAGCCTTGTCAGTTATCCCCCTGGTGAATTATTGGTGATGTGTTTTTGATCCCAAACCACCTGGCGCACATCTGGTCATCTACCTAGACAGTGGGCATGCAGTCAGAGAGCGTGACTTCCTCTGAGTAGGTCTCTGTGCAAAATAGGTCATGGAAGCAAATCCTTATTAAAAAAACAGTCAAGCAGTGGTGGCAAAGGTCAGGTACCCTGCAAAAGATGAAGAGCCTTCTCCAAGCCATGCTCCTGTCATTACGACCAGCTGGTAACTGGTCTTGTATGAAGAAGAGAGCAGTAGCTTTGTGAAGAGAGCAGCTTTATGTTACCTTTGCTCTTTCCCATTTTATCATTGAATAAAGGGAAAGAGAATGAGATCTGATGAAATTTGTCCATTCACCCATTCTTTGCATTTAATTCTGTATTCCTTCACTCAATAACCATGTATTGGCCGGGCACAGTGGCTCATGCCTGTAATCCCAGCACTTTGGGAGGCCGAAGCGAGTGGATCAGTTGAGGTCAGGAGTTTGAGACCAGCCTGGCCAACATGCTGTGAAACCCATCTCTACTAAAAGTATAAAAATTATCCAGGCATGGTGGTATGTGCCTATAATCCCAGCTACTTGGGAGGCGGAGGCAGGAGAATCACTTGAATCCGGGAGGCAGAGGTTGCAGTGAGCCGAGATCGCACCACTGCACTCCAGCTTAGATGACAGAACAAGACTCCATCTCAAAAAAACAAACAACAATAACAACAAAACTATGTATTAAGCATCTACTGGGGTCTGTGCTGAGCACTGAGGATGCAACAGTAAGCAAACCAGACGCCATCTTTACATTCACGAAGCTGGAGTCTAATAGAAAAAGAAAGAAAATTAAATAAACAAATAATTACAAATAAGGTAAAGAGCTAGTAGGAAAATAAACAGGACCCCTTTGCCAGAGAACACTAAGAGACTTCCTTCGATTCCATGTTCATAAAGACATCTTTTTGAGGATGCTGCAGTTAAACCGTCCGGTTTTAAACCTGAGAAGGAGCCCATCTTGAGGCAGGAAAAGTGGTTAGGGAAAGGAGAGTTTTCCATGCAAAGCACATGCTAAGGCCCTGGGGCACCAATTACATTAGGGCCTTCAAAAAACGGAAGACACTGGATGGGCGTGGTGGCTCATGCCTGTAATCCCAGCACTATGGGAGGCCAAGGTGGGCAGATCACCTGTGCTCAGGAGTTTGAGGCCAACCTGGCCAACATGGTGAAACCCTGTTTCTACTAAAAATACAAAAATTAGCTGAGTGTGGTGGCACATGCCTATAATCCCAGCTACTTGGGAGGCTGAGGCACAAGAAGCTCTTGAACTCGGGAGGCAGAGGTTGCAGTGAGCCAAGATCATGCCACTGCACTCCAGCCTGGGTGACAGAGCAAGACTGTGTCTAAAAAAAAAAAAGGCAGTATAGCTAATGCATGAGTAGGAAGAATGGTAGCCAGAGTCAGACCATTGCAAGGCCTTGTTCCTTTCTCCGAAGCCTCCTACTCCCCACTAACCCATGAGACTTTGCAAGAGTGTGTCCAATAGAAAAGGGTCAATTAATTTTTTAATCCCTCAAATTCTACATCCATTCTTCTACCATGGCCTCTTGACTTTGGGCTTGACCTTGTAACTTTGCTTTAGCTGGGAGTATGTGAAGGTGACAAGGGCCGGAAATATGCTTATGCAGCTGGGAATATCCCCACGTGCTCCTGCCTTTTGCCATTAAAAGGACATGTTTTGGGGGAATGACAGACATCTGGAGTAGACCTGGATCCAATCTGAAGCCCAGAGTCAAGCTCCAGTAAATCCAGGTTAAGGTAGTATGCCATTGAGCTCTTGGGTTTTTCCATTGAGTTTTTGTTTTTTTCCATTGAATTTTTGCTACATAGCATTATTCTGTCAATAGCTGACTAATACAAGCAGAACAGTGAGGACTACTCTAAGAAATGATTGACAGAGAAGGCATAAGTATTCTGGAGAATGGAAGAGAAAAAGAAACCCAAGAAAGTAAAGTAAAATGTGTCACATGACAGAAAGATGAGATTTACTCCATGTAACCCTAAAGTAGTTGTCTGAGATCCATGAGCGGATATACAGGGACACAGGTTCAGCCATACCTAGGGAAGAACTTTTTATCAACTAAAATGTCAGGAAAATGAAATGACTTATCTCAGAGATTGTCTTTCACCACCAGAAGGCATAGAAATGATGATTAGTGCCTGCTGTGTGCCAAGGACTCTCATATTTTTTCTTTTATTTTGTGGTAATTCTCACACACATTTTTGGGATAAGAATTATTCTATAGATAAGGGAATTGAGATTCAGAGAAAATAAGAAACTTGCAAAAATCTATAGCCAGTAAATTGCAGTGGGCAGGATTTGAACCCAGGTCTGGCTGGCACTAAAATATTGCTATTTTAGACAGGGTACAGTGGCTCACGCCTGTAATCCCAGCACTTCGGGAACCCAAGGTGGGTGGATCACAAGGTCAGGAGTTTGAGACCAGCTGGCCAACATGGTGAAACCCTATCTCTACTAAAAATACAAAAATTAGCTGGGTGTGGTGGCATGCACCTGTAATCTCAGTTACTTGGGAGGCTGAGGCAGGAGAATTGCTTGAACCCGGGAGGCAGAGGCTGCAGTGAGCCGAGATTGTGCCACTGCACTCCAGCTTAGACAACAAGAGCAAAACTCCATCTCAAAAAAAAAAATCACTCTGCAGATAAGAGAACTGAAATTCAGAGACAATAAGAAACTTGCAAAAATCCCTATCTAGCCAGTAAATTGCAGAAGCAGGATTTGAACCTAGGTCTGACTGGCATTAGTATCCTGCTGATCTAGAAGCTGGTTTCCAGGAGATCCACGTGCCGAATGAGAGTGATACACAAAGCCTGGATCTATAAGCCATCCATTTCAGGGATAAAGTTTTCACTAGCATTTGGAAAGTTTTCGCTACTGGGGGAAAGAGGAGGACTAGGGCGGGGGAAGCAGAAAGATAATGAGATTTTCATGATGCCAAATTGTTTCATTTAAATGGCTTTCTTCTGACATTCTATCTTTTCAATTGTTCTTTTAAAAAAAATCCAATACTGATGTTTAATGATTCAATAATGTCCCATGTCAGTGTCCCTAGGTATTTTAGAAGGATATGGGATGTGAAACCTAAAAATCTAGATGCTACTATCTGGCTGACATCCGAGGATTTTTCCAGCCTAAACTTTTATAACTTTTCTGTCTTAACTCTAAGGTCCAGTTACAGGCTCAAGGACCTCAGGAATTGGCCCTGGCCTGCACTTGCCTCAAGGCTGAGGGAGGAGGACTGCAAGGTTGGCTCCTCCTCCTGGCTGGAGAAGGAGGTGAAAGTCTCACCGATCATTTGCTGCATGAGAGCTGTCTGCCTCTCTCTCAGGCCGCCCATTTTGCTGATTCAATGGCAATAGGTCAGCGGTCAAAGGTGGTGGGCTGATGGGGGAATGGGGTCAGCCCCTTAGCCGCAGGTAAAGCTAATCAGCAGGGACTTCTTGGAGGCTGCAGTCCTGACTGATTTTGTTTTTGTTTTTGAGACAGGATTTGTTGCCCAGGTTGGAGTGCAGTGGTGTAATCACAGCTCACCGCAGTCTTGGTCTCTCAGGCTTAGATGATCCTCCTGTCTCAGCCTCCTGAGTAGCTGGGACTACAGGTTTGCACTACCATACTCGACTAATTTTTGTATTTTTTTTTTTTGTCGAGATGGGGTCTTGCTGTGTTGCCCAGGCTAGTCTCAAACTCCTAGGCTCAAGCACTCCTCCTGCCTCAGCCTCCCAAAGTGCTAGGATTACAAGCATGAACCACTGTGCCCACCACCACCCTACCACTTTTTTAAAACAGCTTCATTGAGATATAATTTACATACCATATAATTCGCCCATTTAAATTGTACGATTTAGTGATTTTTAGTATTACTATGGTCATGAATACATGCACCTCTCACCACAGTCAATTTTAGAACATTTTCATCACCTCAAAGAGAAACCCATACCTTTTAGCTGTCACTTCCCTTCTTTCATTCCACACCCTCCTGGCAGCCACGTGTCTGTCTCTATCGATTTCCTTATTCTGGACATTTCATATAAATGGAATCATATAATATGTGGCCTTTTATGACTGGCTTTTTTCACATAGCATGATGGTTTCAGGATTTATCTAAGTCGTAGCCTTTCTCAACACTTCATTCCATTTTTTTTAGATTTAATTTTGTAGAGCAGTTTTAGGTTCACAGCAGAAATGAGCAGAAAGTACAGAGAATTTCCTGAACCCCACACAGGCATAGCCTGCCCCACTGTCAACACTGGCACGAAGAGTGGTACATTTGTTAGAATCGGCGAAACTGTATGGACACGTTATTACCACTAAAGTCCATGGTTTACATTAGAATTCCTTGTTGGTGGACATTTTGTGGATATTGAAAAGTGCATAATGGCATTGGCAGGTATCCACCATTATAGTGTTTTACAGAATAGTTTCACTGCCCTAAAAAGCCTCTGTGTTCTGCTATTCATCGCTACCCTGAAGTAACCATTGATATTTTTACTGTCTGCATAGTTTTGCTTTTTCTGGAATGTCATTTAGTTAGAATCATGCCGTATGTAGCCTTTTCAGGTCAGCTTCTTTCACTTAGTAGCATGTCAATAATATTTCATTGTCTAGATATACCACAGATTATTTCTCTGTTCACCTACTGAGGGACATCTTGGTTGCTTCCAAGTTTGGGCAGTTATCAATACAGCAGCTATACTTTCTTTCTTTTCTCGGTTGAATAATATTCCACGGATGTAACATTTTGTTTACTTATAGTTGATGGGCATTTACGTGTTTTCCACCTTTTGGCTATTGTTATGAACAATATGTGCTGTTATGAACAAACTAAGCCTGTTTTCAAACAAACAAATACTGTTTTTAGTTCTTTTGGGCATGTACCTAGGGAGAGCAATTGCTGGGTCATTTGGTAACTCGATATTTAACCATGAGACGAACTGCCAGACTGTTTTTTAAAGCGAGCGTATAATTTCACATTACCACCAGCAGTACATGAAGGTTCTGATTCCTCCACATCCTTGTCTGACTTCTTTATTCTAGCCATCCTAGTGGGTGTGAAGTGGTATCTCACTGTGGTTTTGTTTTGCATTTCCCTGATGACTAATGACACAGAGCATCTTTTCATATGCTTATTATCCATTTGCATATCATCCTTGGAGAAATGTCTGTTCAGATCCTTTGCCCATTTTTTAATTGGGTTATTTGTCTTTATTATTGAGTTGTGAGAATTTTTTTTTCTTCTATATTCTGGATACAAGCCTCTTATCAGATATATGATTTGCAAATATTGCTCCCACCATCCACTCCTATACAGTACTCTCTTCCCCATCCCTGCCCCCTGCAAAGCTGGAAACACAGTAGGAGAGTTTTTATTTGTTTTTAAAAACTCATCTACTTCTGGATATATAACCTGTATTAGTATGTTCTCACACTGCTATAAAGAACTACTTTGAGACTGGATAAGTCATTAGGAAAAGAGGTTTAATTGGCTTATAGTTCAACAGGCTATACAGGAAGCATGGCTGGGGGAGACCTCAGGAAACTTACAATCACAATGGAAGGTGAAGGGGAAGCCAGCACATCTTCACATGGCAGCAGGGGAGAGAGAGAGCGTGCGTGAAGGAGGAAGTGCTACGTACTTGTTAACCAGATCTCGTGAGAACTCTATCAGGAGACAGCCCTAGGGAGATGATGCTAAATCATTAGAAACCACCCCCATGATCCAATCACCTCTCACCAGGCCCCACCTCCAACACTTGGGATCACAATTCACCACAATATACCACAGTTTATTTCTCTGTTCGCCTACTGAAGGACATCTTGGTTGGGGATATAGAGCCAAACCCCCAAAGAATTGAAAGCAGAGACTCACGTATAGAAGATATCTGTATACAAGTGTTCATGGCAGCATTATTTTCAGTAGCCAAAAGGGGAAACAACTCAAATGACCATTAATGGATGAAAGGATAAGCAAAATGTAGTATATAGAGATCATGGAATATTATTCCACTTAATGAGCCTGGCACAGTGGCTCACACCTGTAATCCCAGCACGTTGGGAGGCTGAGGCAGGCGGATCACCTGAGCTCAGGAGTTTGAGACCAGCCTGGGCAACAAGGTGAAACCCTGTCTCCACCAAAAGTACAAAAACATAGCCAGGCTTGGTGGTGTGCCCCTGTGGTCCCAACTACTCAGATGCTGAGGTGCGAGGATCACTTGAACCCAGGATATGGGGCAGAGGCTGCCGTGAGCTGACATCACACCACTGCACTCCAGCCTGGGCAACAGAGTAAGACTGTCTCAAAAAATAAATAAAAAGATTCTGACACATACTACGGCATAGATAAACCTTGAGGACTTCATACTAAGTGAAATAAGCCAGACACAAAGGAGAAATATTGTATGATTCTACTTATATTAAGTACTTAGAGTAGTCAAATTCCTAGAGACAAAGTAGAATAGTGGTTGTTGGGCTGGTGGGGAGGGAAGGGAGAATGGAGAACTGTTCAATGGTTATAGAGTTCCGGTTGCAGAAGGTGGCAAAAGTTCTAGAGATGGAGGTGGCCGTAGTCATACGTCAACGTGAATGTACTGGCAGTGGCTCACTCCTGTAATCCCAGCGCTTTGGGAGGCCAAGGCCGGTGGATCACCTGAGCTCAGGAGTTTGAGACCATGCTGGGTAATGCTGCAAAACCCTGTATCTACTGAAAATGCAAAAAATTAGCCGGGTGTGGTGGCAGGCGCCTGTAATCGCAGCTACTCGGGAGGCTGAGACAGGAGAATCACTAGAACGCAGGAGGCAGAGGTTGTGGTGAGCTGGGATGGCACCACTGCACTCCAGCCTGGGCGACAGAGGGAGACTGTCCCAACAGATGTAAAAGTGACCATACTTAATGCTACTGAACTATACACTTAACAATGGTTAAGATGGGGTCGGGGCTCTGTGGCTCACGCCTGTAATTCCAGCACTTTCAGAGGCTGAAGCGAGTGGATCACCTGAGGTCAGAAGGTTGGGAGCAGCCTGGCCAGCATGGCGAAACCTTGTCTCGACTAAAAAAATACAAAAATTAGCCGGGCCTGGTGGCAGGCGCTTGTAGTCCTGGCTTCTCGGGAGGCTGAGGCAAGAGAATTGCTTGAACCTGGGAGGCAGAGGTTGCAGTGAGCTGAGATCGTGCCACTGCACTCCAGCCTGCGTAATGGAGACTCTCTCAAAAAGAACCAGCCTGATAACATGGTTAGACCCTGTCTCTACTGAAAACAAACAAAATTAGCTGGGCGCGGTGTAATCCCATGTAATCCCAGCTACTCGGGAGGCTGAGACAGGAGAATCGCTTGAACCCGGAAGGCAGAGACTGTAATGAAACAAGATCGTGCCACTGTGCTCCAGACTGGGTGATGGAGACTGTCTCAAAAAAAAAAAAAAAAAAAAAAAGGTTAAAATGGTAAATCTTACCACTAGTATCAATTAACCAAATAAAACTGAAAAGAAAAAAAACCCAAGTCACCCATAGACTCTACCCAAGAAGCATGCTTCCCCTGCAGCTGGCTCTGGGTTGAACCTGTGGGTTCCTCTAAAACAAATGTGGACCTGACCTGAGGGCTGCCATCTGCTAAGACTGAGAGCAAGTGATGGAAGGGATGAGAATGCAGAAACACAAGAGAGGCACTCAGAGGAAGGGGTTTAGGGAGGTCGTGTAGATTGTTTGAAAGAGATCTGGCTTTGGAGTTAGCTTGCCTGAATTTGACTTCTGGTTCAACCTCAGGCAAGTTACCTTGCATCTCTGGGCCCCAGCTTCCTCACCTGTAAAAATTCTTAGGAAGATGTGTGACTCAGGAACACTGGCCTTGGAGAGAAAGTCCTGGAGGAAGGTTTCTGCTCTGCCCCATCCTTGCTGTGTGTCTGATGTTGGGCAAGATGCTTGATCACACGGGATCTCAGTTTTTCCATCTGCATAGTGGAGATGATTACACCAGCCTCTGTTATATGCTCTGAAGTTGTGAGCTAGATATGAATGTTTTCTGTAAATGGAACAGCCTTATATAAAAGCAAAATAAAGGGTTAAAGAATAAAGATAATCCTTGGCACCATAATGAACTGTTAACCCAGGGTATTGTAGTTAATCAAAAATGATCCTGCATGATGTATAGCCATTAAAACAAATAATTATGCAGACTATAGAAACGAGCAACACCATTTGTAAGAGGTAGAATGCTTACCAAATTATATGTACATGAGGATCAGAGCTGTGTAGAATTATGCATATTGCAGAAAAGGACTAGAAAACGATCACAAAAAAATCTAATTATTGTGCACAGGCATGGGGAGGATTATGGGTGATTTAAACACATCCCTTTAAAGTCATTATATTGTTTTGACAATAAGAATATGATTTAAAAAAATAGATGTGGCAGGGGGTCGTATGGAGACAGCCTGCATTTGAATTTTGGCTTTGTGTGCTCTTGGGAATGAAACCACAGTAAGAGTTGCCCCTCTAGAGCCCTGCCCAGCCTTCCCTGTCTGTCCTGTTCCCAGTACCACCCGCTCTTCCCCTGCTGATTTCAGGGCTCACAGATCTCAATACAAGATGAACCAAGCACCTTTCCTAGCACCACCACGGCAGAAGTGGGCCATTTCACATTCTGACAAATTACCCCCGTAAGCCCGGATCCCGCATATAAAATGAGGAGACATCATCCCTTCCCGCACATTCCCAACTCATGGGGTTGGGAAAAGGATAGAATGAAATAGTAGATATGGAAAAACCCAACCCCCTGCATCCCACCAAACAAATATGGGGGGTCACTGCTCTGACCTTAACTGCAGAGGGAAGAAGGGCTCCACATCAGTGCAACTAACTGCCACCGAAGCCGGCTTCCCTCTCGTTCCAACCCCTAGCTATATTTGAGAAATCTCCAATTTATTACAGGCTTATATCCCTTCAAAAATAGAACATATGGAATATAACTGTGCTTTAAGATGCATTTTTAAGTCAAATAGCAGAGTCCCCTATTCTTCAATCCCCAGAGCAACCACTTCTCACCTTTTTAGATGTTTTTCTCTGAATGTTTTCTGCATGTCCCTAAGTAAATACTGTTGGTTTTTTATTTCACATTTTAAATGCATATTCACTGACTTCCTGCTACATTGGAAAATGACTTAACTCACTTACACCCCTCCTCCATCTCCCTTCCTCTCATCCTCCCAACACAGCTATATCACTATTTTGGCTACAATTGTCACCTTGAGAAATAGGCTTAGATTACCTCTTGTTCATCTACTAGTATCTCCTGACACCACCCACCAGTGCTTTATAAGAGGTGGCTGGTGCCTCAGCTTTCCCTCTTTTCCTACCTTTTCTCTCCAAGCCTCTGTCATATATACTTTTACATTCTACTGACTGAGAGCTTCCTCATTCTGTTTCATAATTCTAATTAATTCTTTCATGCTTTGTTTATAGATTGATTATCAGATCAATATACAATGCTTACATTATTGAAACCACACACCTATGGTTCTTTGTCCAGCCAGTATTATATCTGTCTATATTTGCTTTCTTGTGATACTTTTCTTTGATCTGGAATTTCTTTTTTTTTCCTTTTTTTGAGATGGAGTCTCACTGTGTTGCCCAGGCTGGAGTGGAGTGGTGTGATCTCAGCTCACTGCAACCTCTGCCTCCCAGGTTCAGGCGATTCTCCTGCCTCAGCTTCCCGAGTAGCTGGGACTACAGGTGTGTGCTACCACACCCAGCTATTTTTTTGTATTTTTAGTAGAGACAGGGTTTCACCGTGTTAGCCAGGATGGTCTTGATCTCCTAACCTTGTGATCTGCCTGCCTCGGCCTCCCAAAGTGCTGGGATTACAGGCATGAGCCATCGCTCTCCGCCCTGATCTGGAATTTCAAAATCCTTTTCTTTTTTTCTTGCACTATTTGACTTTATCATATTCTCAGTTTCCCCCTGACTTTCCATCCCAGTGGGCATTCTGTTGAGTTTCGCCCTTCCCAAGGTCTACCTTCTACAGCCCCTGTCCTCCCCCTGAAGTCTGGACAGTCATCATTTGGAGACTTCGCTCCATGCTTTCCTGGGTTCAGACACAGTTGCTGAGGCTTAGGTTGCCATCTAGATTTTTTCTTTATTTTGCCAGAGCATACCACTGAGTGACATCCTACACAGAAGTGTGTAGTAGGTAAAACTTCTGAATCCTTTATGATTAGAAAATTACTTATTCTGCCTTTCTACTTGACTGATAATGGGGCTGGGCATTGAATCCGCAGCTGTAAATAAAATTCCCTTAAAACTTTGAAGGCACTGATCTATTGCCCTCCATATCAATTTTCCTATTGAAAAATCCTGATTCTTGCTTTACATACTTGCCAGCAAAAAAAAAAAAATATTTGGGCTGGGCATGGTGGCTCATGCTTGTAATCTCAGCACTTTGGGAGGCCGAGGCAAGAGGATTACATGAGGTCAGAAGTTTGAGACCAGCCTGGCAAAAATACTGGTCTCTACTAAAAATACAAAAATTAGCCAGTTATGGTGGCACACTCTTGTAATCCCAGCTACTCGGGAAGCTGAAACAGGAGAATTGCTTGAACCCGGGAGGTGGAGGTTGTAGTGAACCAAGATCATGCCCCTGCACTCCAGCTGCCCACACCCAAAATTTTTTTAAAAAAGAAAACCTGGATTCATTATCATTCTTATTGCTTCATAAGGAATCTGACCTTTCGTGGAAGTTTTAGGGTGCTCTCTTTATCCTTGGTGACCTCATTTCACAATGTAGCTTTTAGGTGTGGGTCTTGTTTCATTCATTGTCTTGAGGTCTCTTAATCTCAACTCTTGTGTCTTTCACCTCTCAGAAATTTTCCTGTATTAGTTCTTTGATAATTTCCTCTCCTGTTTTTCCTGTCCTCTTTTTTCAGAAGCTCCTATTGGTTGGATCCCAGTTTGATCCTCTATACCCCTTATCTATTGGCTCATTTTTTTTCCATCTCTTTGTCTTGATATTTTCAAATTCAAATATTTAAGTGTGAGAACAATTTATCTTTTCTGGCTGCTATGCAGAGTCTTACATGAAAATGTATTTTTTGTTATATTGTTTCTGTAATAACAGAGTGACAGACATTTCAAATAAGTTTCACTTAACGGTTTAAGAATTACCATAAAAGAGAAACCAAAATTGCCTTAAATGAGCAAGGCTCTGAAAACTTAAGTACAAAATGAGAGTAAGGGCTTTTAGAGGCATAAAAGAAGGATTGCGGTAACTATGCCAGGTGAGGCAGGAGCCAGCTCGGGAAAAATGTCATCTTAGCAAGTGTTACAGGTGCCGCCTTAAATCAACAGGCTGGTGGGCATGCTGTCCCCCTGCTCCCACCCCGCCAAGATGTGGGTAATGTCAGCCAGTCAGGCAGAGGGGCTGAAAGAGTCAAATCCCATCTGTGATAGGGTCTTCTCTGAGCAAGGCAGCTGGACTGAGAGTCCGGGGGTCTTCCTACCAAGGAGACAAACCCATCAATGCACTAGGCACAGTGAGGCAGGAGCCAGGCAGGTAAATGAAGAATTGGGCTCAGACAAGGGCTCAGGGCTCAGATTGAGTGGACAACAGGGGTGGCTAATACGTGGACAGAGGCTTTGAATACTGACGGGCACCCAAGGTCATGTGGGTCAAGAGAAGCAGCACTCTCCCGGCCCGTGGGATTGAGAAAACTCTTCCCCAGCTTATGCCTTCTACCTCCAGGCCACAGGGTCTTCTTCCAATGAGGATGAGGTGGCAGAGTAACAGGGTACAACAGAGGTTCAAGGGCCTTTTTTATGTTCTGGGACCCTGTGCGCATGATTTACCCTTAAGCCTATGTTCATCCTTTGTGTGTGCTCTGAAGTTGCCCAAAGCACCCCTGCAACCCTGTACCATTTGCAGTCGGGTTTCATTGTGAAGGAATAAAAAGCAGTATACACACACACACACACACACACACACACCCCCATCACCACCACCACACCAGCTCGTTCTTTTCTTCACACGTGTGTGGAGGGTCTGCCCCTCACGTGCCTGCACGGAGTGTGGGCCGGAGCCCCAACACTGAATTGGATGCCCTTCCTGTTTCTGTGTCCCGCAGGGGAGCAGACATGTGCCCAGAGGAGGGCTGGCAATTCCTTCATGGTTCAGCTGCCTCCAAATGAGATGTTTGGCAGGAGAGGAGGACTGTCGCCTGTTGTCCCTATGTTCATTGTTTATTTGCTAAAGGAATAATTTAGGTAATTAGTTATTCATGCAAATGTTTACTTACTCAAAAAATGTTTGGTAGTTCCAATAATAGGAATAATAATCAGCACTCACTGAGTGCATGCTATGTGTCAGGCACAGTGCTGAGCCCTTTAACCTCCACTGTGTGCCAGATTTTAGAAAGATAAAGAAGTAATCACAATCTTCAAGAAGTAGAGAGACCAGTGATCAACGTTGCAACCAATTTCTGAAGCCCTCACCACAACCCTGGGAAGCATTATGCTTGAAGGAAGTGTAATACAATGGTTAAGAGTAAAGCCTTTGCTAGCTGAGTGTGGTAGCTGTACCTGTAGTCGCAGCTGCTTGGGAGGCTGAGGCTTAGAGGATCACTTGAGCCCAGTAGTCTGAGGCTGCAGTGAGCCAAGATAGTGCCACTGCACTCCAGGATGGGCAATAGAGTGAGACCCCGACTCTTAAAAAAAAAAAAAAAAAGTAAGGCTTTTGTGCTGGGGACCTGGGTTGAAACCTGTCTAAACCTCTTATTATCTGTGCAACCTTAGAAAAGTTACTTAAATGGTCTAAGCCTCAGTTTTTCCATCTATAAAATAGGCATGGAATTAATAGCAGGTATACTTAACGAAGTTGCAGTGGTCAAATGAGATAATGCATATAAAATGTTAACGCGTTGCTGGGAACATAGTGAGTTGTAATTAAGTCCAGGGTACTATGGGATCCCAGGAATTAACTTAGCATAATGTTAAATTAAGGCAGCCAAAGGCATTAATATTCACGGATGTAGCAGTTACACAAAATAGGAAGTGGAATCATTCTAAATGATTCCTATTATTCTGCTTGGAAACCCAGTATCTCCCCCTCATCCATATTTCTATGTAATGACACAAGCCTCTTCAGTTCCAGGTTCTACTACCCTGTCTCACAGTGGGTAATTATCATAGGCCTTGGGAAGTCAATTCTTACATCTGGGCTTCAGACTCTTCATCTTTTCAGGGAAACAGCTGTAACAATCCAACTTAAATCTATCCTTCAAGGATGTGGACTATGGCATTGCTTATAATAGCAAAAACTTGAGAAAAATCTAAATCTAAAATCTAAATGTCATCAATGGGTAAACAGTTTGATAAATTATGGTACATTCATAGAACAGAAGGCTATACAGCTGCTAAAAAGGTGAATTTACTCAGAGGTAAGTCCATATGAGCTGATATAGAGAAATGTACTTTATTGAGCCATAATTTTCGTATTCTGAGGATGAGTCTCTATGTATTTTTACAAATGTATTCGCCTGTGTCAATATCACCCTGATCAAGAAAAAAAACATTCCCATCACTGACAATTTCCCTTATGCCCACACAAAGACAACCACTGTTTTGATTTATAACATCATAGATCACTTCTTTGTTCTTAAACTTCATAGTTTTTGAATTATAGGTCTTTATTCAGTTATGTTGCAACTATCAGTAGTTTCCTTTTTGTTGCTGTTTTGGACATTTTACATCCCTTCCGCCCCCGCCTCCGACCCCGCAAATTCATATAGTGAAGCCTTAATTCCTCAGTGTGGCTGTATTTGGAGAAGGGGCCTCCAAGGAAGTAATTAAGATTAAATTACTTAATTAAGATTGTCCCACCCACACCACCATCACTTTTCGGACACCTTAGCTTGGACTTCCTAGCCTTCAGAACTGTGGTATTGCTATGGCAGCCCGAGCAGACCAATACAGTTGCAGAGTAGTATGCCATGACTCATTTGTATACTATGGTTTGTTTATTCCCAGTAGACGGACATTTGGACTGTTTCAGTTTTTGGCCATTATATATAAAAGCGTGACCATTCTTGTACAAGTCTTTTGTGTGTGTGTGTGTGTGTGTATATATATATATATTTCTCTTGGGTATGTACCTAGGAATTGAACTGCTGTGTCAGGCTGGGTGCAGTGGCTCGTGTCTGTAATCCCAGCACTTTGGGAGGCTGAGGCAGGCAGATCACTTGAGCTCATGAGCTCGAGACCAGCCTGGGCAACATAGCGAGACCCCATCTCTTAAAAAAACAAAAGCAACAAAAAAAGAATTGCTGTGTCAGATGATGAATGTTTGTTTAACTTCATTAAAACTGCCAAGCAGTTTTCAAAGTAGTAGTACTATTTCATACTTCTACCAGAATATATGAAAGTTCCAGTTGATCCATATTCTTGCCTACATTGAGTATTTTCAATCTTTTAAATTTTAACCTTTTAGTGTAATAGTCTATTTTGTGGTTTTAATTTATATTTAGCTAATGACAAATGATGTGGGACACCTTTTCATATGATTATTGGATATTCAAATATCTTATTTTGAAATGTTTTTAAAAGTCGATTTTTTTTACTGCATTGTATTTTTTTTCCCTTTTAGTTTGTAGAAGTTTTTTTTTTTTTTTTTTTTTGAGACAGAGTCTCACTCTGTCACCCAGGCTGGAGTGCAGTGTTACAATCTCGGCTCACTGCAACCTCCACTTCCCGGGTTCAAGTGATTCTCCTGCCTCAGCCTCCCGAGTAGCTGGGACTACAGGCACACCACTGACCCAGCTAATTTTTGTACTTTTTTTTTTAGAGACAGGGTTTCACCATGTTGGCCAGGCTGGTCTTGAACTCCTGACCTCATGGTGACCCCACCTCAGCCTCCCAAAGTGCTGGGATTACAGGTGTGAGCCACCACACCTGGCCATTTGTAGAAGTTTTGATAAACAGCCCTCCATATCTTTGGGTTCTGTATTCACAGATCTCAACCAATCACAGATGAAAAAGTTTAAAAAAAATAACAATACAACAATACAAATAATACGAATTTTAAAAATACAGTATAACAATTATTTGCATAGCATTTATATTGTATTAGTTATTATAAGTAATTTACATATGAGTTAAGTATACAAGAGGATGTGCATAGGATATATGCAAATACTACACTGTTTTATGTAAGGGACTTAAGCATCCGTGGGTTTTGGTATCCACAGGGGTTCCTAGAACCTAGTCCCCACAGATACTGAGGGTGACTGTATTCTGGATATTAATCATTTGTCAGGCATATGTATTGCATGTATTTTCTTCTAGTCTGATTTGTCTTTTCATTTTTTAAAATTACACATTTTGAAAAATAAGTTTTTAGTTTTGAAGTGCAACTTATTTATTTTTCTTTTATTGTTAGTACTTTTTGTGTCTGAAGAAATCTTTGTCACCGGGTGTGGTGGCTCACACCTGTAATCCCTGCATTTTGAGAGGCCAAGTTAAGTAAATTGCTTGAGGCCAGGAATTTGAGACCAGCCTGGCCAATATGGTGAAGTCCTGTCTCTACTAAAAATACAAAAATTAGCTGGGCATGGTGGCACATGCCTGTAATCCCAGCTACTTGGGAGGCTGAGGCAGGAGAATTGCTTGAACCCAGGAGAAGATGCTGCAGTGAGTGGAGATCATACCACTGCACTCCAGCCTGAGCAACAGAGTGAGACTCTGTCAAAAAAAAAATAGAAAGGAAGGAAGGAAGGGAGGGAAGAAGGGAGAGAAAGAGGGAGGGAAGGAGGGAAGGAATCTTTGCTTACCCCAAGGTTATATTTGCCTGTTTATTCTAGAGGCTTTATAGTTTTAGCTTTCATATTAGGCCTCTAATCCATTTGAGTTGATTTTTATGTATGCTATAAGGTATGGGTAGAAGTTTATTATTTTGCATCTGGATATCCAGTTGTTATAGCACCATATGTTGAAAAGACTGTCTCTTCCCCGATTAAATTAGCTTTCGAACTTTGTCCAAATTCAACTGAAGCTCTATGCGCATATGTCTACTTCTAGACTCTATTTTGTTCTCATTGATTTTTATGTCTATCCTCATGTCAATACCATAGTAAGTCTTGAAAACAGATCATGTAAGGCTTCCAAGTTTGTTGTTTTTTCAAAATGTTTCGACTATTTTATGGCATTTGCATTTCCATGTAAATTTTGGAATCTTGGATGTCAATTTCTACCAAACAACAATAACAACAAAACCAACCCCAAAACCCTGCTAGAACTTTAATTAGGATTGCAGTGAATAGATCAATCTGTGGAAGAATCGATATGTTAACAATATTCAGTCTTCCAATCAATGAACATGATATATCTTTACAATTATTTAGATCTTTTAAAACTCCTCTTAACAATGTTTTATAGTTTTTAATATATATATTTTGACCATGTTGCATTAAAAGTTTCCCTGAGTATTTGACATTTTCGGTATTTTTGTAAAGATTATCATTTTATTTTTACTTTTGTAGAGATAGGTCTCACTGTGTTGTCCAGGCTGGTCTTGAACTCCTGGGCTGAAAAGGATCCTCCTGCCTCAGCCTCCCAAATGTAAATATTATTTTTCAATTTTATTTTTAAAGTCTTCATTGCTACTATATAGAAATACAATTGATTTTTATACATTGACTTTTTATCCTGCAAATTCTCTTACTAGTTTTAGTAGTGGTTTCGTAGATTCTTTTGGATTTTCTATGTATTAAATCATGTTATCTGCAAATAGAGACAGTTTTCTTCATTTTCAGTCTTTGTATTGTGTGTGGCTACGACTTTTATATTGTGTGTGGCTACGACTTCCAGAATGATGTTGAACAGATGTGGTAAGAATGTACATCTTTGTTTTGTTCCCAATCTTAAGGGAAAGTGTTCAGTCTTTCACCACTGTGATATTAGCTGTTGGTTTTCATAAATGCCCTTTATTAGGTTGAGAAAAACTTCATGTTAGCCCTTGTTTGCTGAGAGTTTTCGTTCTTTCTTTTTTTTAAATCATAAATCACTTTGAGTTTCATTATATACATCTTGTGCATCTATTGAGATGATCATATGATTGTTATCCTTTGTAATTGTGAATTACATTGATTTTTTTTTTTTTTTTTTTTTTTGAGATAGAGTCTCACTCACTCTTTTCCCCTGGCTGGAGCGCAATGGTGTGCTGATGGCTCACTGCAGCCTCGACCTCCCAGGTGCAAGCAATCCTCCTGCCTCAGTGCTTTGAGTGGCTGGGGCTACAGTGTGCACCACTATGCCCAGCTTATTTTTGTATTTTTTGTAGAGATGGGATTTCACCATGTTGCCCAGGCTGGTCTCAAATGCCTGAGCTCAAGTGACTCACCCACCTTGTCCTCCCAAAGTGCTGGGATTACAGGCATGAGCCACTGTGCCCAGCCACGTTGATTGATTTTTAAATACGAACCCTGCCTTGCATTCCTGGGATAAACCACATTTAGCCATATGCATTTTTTAATGTATCAATAGATTTAATTTGCTAATATTTTGTTTAGATTTTTGATTTTTTTCAGACAGAGTCTTGCTGTCACCCAGGCTGAAGCGCAGTGGTGCAATGGTGTGATCATAGTTCATTGTAGTCTCCATTTCCCAGGCTCAAGCGATCCTCCCACCTCAGCCTCCCAAGTAGCTGGGACTACAAATGTGCACCACCATGCCTGGCTAATTTTTTTATTTTTATTTTTAGTAGAGACAAGATCTCAGTATGTTCCCCAGGCTGGTCTCAAACTCCTGAGCTCAAGCAACCCTCTTGCCTTGGCCTCCTAAAGTACTAGAGTCATAGACAGGAGCCCCTGTGCCTGGCCTTTGTTTAGAATTTTTGTCTATGTTCGTAAATGATTTTGATTTAAAATTTTCTTTTTCTTATAATGGCCTTGTGAGAATTTGATATCAGGTTTCTGCTGAGTTGGGTATATTGTTTTCTCTTCCTCGGTTCTCTGAAAACATTTGTATAACATAGTATTATTTATTTTAAAAAATGTTAATAGGATTCACTAGTGAAGGCATGTATGGACCTGTAGTTTTCTTTATGGAAAGGTTTTAAGTGATGAATTCAATTTTTTTTTTTTTTTTTTTGAGACAGAGTTTCACTTTTGTCACCCAGGCTGGAAGTGCAATGGTGCAATCTTGGCTCACTGAAACCTCTGCTTCCCAGGTTCAAGCAATTCTCGTGCCCCAGCCCCCCAAGTAGCTGGGAATACAAGTGTGTACCACCACACTCTGGAAATTTTTGTATTTTTAGTAAAGATGGGGATTCCCCATTAATATATTTTTAGTAGAGGCAGGGTTTCCCCATATTGGCTAGGCTGGTCTCGAACTCCTGACTTCAGGTGATCCTTCCACCTCAGCCTCCCAAAGTGTTGGGATTACAGGCATGAGCCACCACGCCCAGCTGATGAATTCAATTTTTAACAGATATAGGATGATTCATATTTTTTATTCCTTCTTGGGTCAGTTTCAGAAAGTTTTGTTTTTCAAAAAATGTTTTCATTTCCTCTAAGTAATTAAATTTATTGTTGTTAGAGTCAAGATGGAGTAACAGGAACCAGATGACATGTTTTTCTAAAGAGCGTTGAATTCTTTTGGTGGGGGCAGGCAGTTACATTTTTGATGGGTCACCTCGCTCTTGTTGAGGTTTGGTTTTAGTTTTTGTTAAGGTGGGTCTATTTCAGTTTTGCCTCTATACCTAGGGCAAGCACCTACTCCTAGGACATGGTCCTTATTTCTACAGTGAGGTCTTTCTGGGGGGTCTCCACTGAAGGCCCTGCATGTCTTGGCTCTGGCTCAGTCAGAATTCCAAAGTCTTGCCAATATTCTTTTTTTTTTTTTTTTTTTTGAGAAAGAGTCTTGCTTTGTTGCCCAGGCTTGGGTGCAGTGGCCTGATCTCAGCTCACTGCAACCTCCGTCGCCTGGGTTCAAACAGTTCTCTTGCCTCAGCCTGCCAGGTAGCTGAAATTACAGGTGCCTGCCACCATACCTGGCTACTTTTTGTATTTTTAGTAGAGATGGGGTTTCACCATGTTAGCCAGCTGGTCTTGAACTCCTGGCCTCAAGCAATCCACCCACCTCGGCCTCCCAAAGTACTGGGATTACAGGCGTGAGCCACAGCACCCAGGAATTTCAATCCCTGAAATCTCTGTTCAACTGTCAGCCCTTCGGCAGCTGTTCTCTACCAGACCTTGTGAATTACCGCCCTGGGCTTGGGCAGCTCAGGATTTGTCTGTGTGCTGGAAGGGAACCACTTCACAGATTTCTGGAGTTCCTTTTCTGTAGTTCCTTCTGCTCCATAGCCCTCAAGTTTCAGCCATCTTAGAGCCCTGAACTCTGATCTGTCTCCTCCACCAGGTCCCTGTTTTTCTGCCCAGTGCAATACTGCACCATGCTTGGGCTCTGCTGCCTCCGCTACAGCCTGGAAACCACCCTCCCAGGCAGAAAGCCAGGGCGAGCATGGGGTTGCCACTGTACAAATACAGAGCTCAGCACTTGTCCAATGCCTGAAATCAGTGGCTTCCTATCTTTTGTTCATGTTTATGGTTATTTACAGTTGAGGTTGCGACCAGATACTGAGTCATGGCTAAAACCGGAAAATCCAGGATATATTTTTATTTATTTTTGGTGAGGTAACATTCACATAACATAAAATTAACTATTTTAAAGTGAACAATTCAGTGGTGAACAATTTTAAAGTGAACAATTCAGTCACAGTGTTGTGTAGCCATGATCCCTTCTGTCTACTTCTAAAGCATTTTCATCACTCCCAAATGAGACCTGTATAAATTAAGCAGCCCTGACCAACCACCAGTCTTCTATTTCTATGGATTTACCTGTTCCTGATAATTCATGTAAGTGGAGTTCTACAATATACTGTCTTTTGTATCTGGCTTCTTTCTCTAAGCATAATGCTTTTGAGGTTCA
The DNA here is from genome assembly GCA_036589455.1 of Ateles fusciceps. Classification (NCBI taxonomy): domain Eukaryota; kingdom Metazoa; phylum Chordata; class Mammalia; order Primates; family Atelidae; genus Ateles; species Ateles fusciceps. The sequence continues at coordinate 4,170,837 of JAZHEH010001386.1, read as the reverse complement.
TCCACATTGCAGCATGTGTTAGTACTTCATTCCTTCTTTTCTGTTTTGTTTTTTATTTTAAGAGATGGAGTCGGCTGGGCATTGTGGCTCATGCCTGTAATCCCAGCACTTTGGGAGGCGGAGGCAGGCAAATCGCCTGAGGTCAGGAGTTTGAGACCAGCCTGGCCAACATGATGAAACCCCGTCTCTACTAACAATAGAAAAATTAGCCAGGTATGGTGGCGTGTGCCTGTAATCCCAGTACTTGGGAAACTGAGACAGGAGAATCACTTGAACCTGGGAGGTGGAGGTTGCCATGAGCCGAGATGGTGCCATTGCACTCCAGCCTTGGCAACAGAGCAAGGCTCTGTCTCAAAAAAAAGAAAAAAGAGATGGAGTCTCGTTACCCAGGCTGGTTATATGCATAGCAGAGATGTCTGTAAGGAAAGTCAATTGTTAACAGGAAATACCATCAGAGAACAGCACTGGAGAGGAACGAGGACACTTAAAAAAACGCATGCGGTTTTGTATTGTTTCCATTTGCTAAAACAAGTGTATATTAGAAAATAAAGATTTTAATTAAAAAATTAGCTGGGCATGATGGCATAGTAGGAGGATGGTTTGAGCCCAGGAGGCTGAGACCGGAGTGAGCTGTGATGGTGCACTCCAGCCAGGGTGACAGAGCTGGGCAGACAGAGACAGAGGCCCTATCTCAAAACAAAAACCAAAAAAAAAATAAAGAAAATAAAGATTTTTAATAAAAAACTTGCTGAAAAATGAGGGAATTTTCTGCTTTCAAGTTTAACTTTAGCCTTAACCTTCAACCGAAGGGTGCTCACAGTTGCCAGATGGCTTTGTTTTTCTCATGGCTTTTCCAGAGGTTGCAGTGCAGGTCACTGTTCCAAGGGGGGGCTGTGAGGAGAGTCCTGCCTACCCCTCTGCTACCCCTCCCCTGGATTCCCATACTGCCCCCCATCTCTGTTCCCTCGCTACTCTGCACTTCCTCTAGTTCCTGAAACACCTAGCTTTCTCGTGCTGAAGAGACTTTTCACAGCTTGTTCACTCCCTCTGCCAGGAATCCTGCCTCAGACTCCCCTCCCCTCCCCTGCCCTGTCATCTCCTTCCAGTCCCTCTTTCAAGCTAAGTGGGGTGTCCCTTCCTCCTCTGCATTTGTCCACTGCTCTGTGTGATCCCAAGTTTACCTCTTGTCATACCATATTGGGAATTGCCTGACTGTCTCCTATGGTGGTGAACTAGTAGGACAGAGGCCATGTTTATTTCCATCACGGCCTCATGGTCCTGTTTCCAAAGGCTGGCACACAGCCTGGAACATGAGAAGAGCCCGTTGCACATGTTGAACGAGAGAATAAAGGAATGGGAGAGCTGTGGTTCTTAGTCAGAAACCCAAGCTTCAGTCATTAACTGTGTGTCCCGGTTTATTTGGCATGTAGCTCCATGCCTCATAAACATAGGGCTTTTAGGATCTAAAGAAAATCCTCTAGAGGAAATTTCCCCAAATGGAAAGCTAAGTAGACCATAGACCCTTGCCCTTCTCACAATAGAGCTGCCTACAGATTCCCAAAGAACTGATAACTATCACCCTCCCAGTTCTCTTGGATATTATTGAAGGATCATTTCCTTTGAAATAAAGCAAGATGGCTTGTGTGTGTGTTTTTTTCCCCCAAGCCCATGAGTCTCAAAACACCTGCCCCTTCAAGTTCCAGAGGCGGTGCAGCTGTTCTTTAAAAAAAATGAAAATAACTAGAAAAATATTGTTCACCTCCCTGAGAAATAAAAATCTCCTTGTTTCCAGAATTTCCAAAAGAAAGAATTAGGATGTCCTGAGCGTCCAGTATGTGTTCCTGGCATGGGAACACCACGAGGTGAGAGGTTAACACTGAGTTAGGTCTCCAAGCATCCTTCAGAGCAGTTTTGCACATCAAGGCATGAGCAGAACAACAGAGCTCCCATGATAAGTTATTCAGGAAGGGGCCCAGCCAGGAGAGTACATCTCTCCATGAGCCAACGTCCAGAGCAAAGATTTATCACTAAAATTAAAAAATCCACTGTGGGTTACTGTTATTGGTGTGAATTATTATTATAACTCTTGTTATCTTTGGCTTGTGTGTTTTGGTGTGTGTGTTTTGGTGTGTGTGTTTTGGTTGCTACAGTAGTGTTGGAGTTGAGTGTATATTTTACTTGCTGTTTAAAAAAATTCTTACGGGATTTATGGCATTCTGGTGATAAACAATGGGTCTTCCTGTGCTAGGTGAATAGAGTTTCAGGTGCACAGATGATTCGAATATAGAGAGCTTCCTGTAGGTGAGCCACCGATCACAGCCAACCTGGGGGAGATGTTTACCTTGGCCTCTCACACCCAGACCCACATGACTACTCATACCTTGAGATCAGCTGCCTCAAGTCTCATAGCAGATGAGCAGAATGTCATTGCCGAAGCACCCTTACATCTTCTGAGCACACTCATCACCTAACAGGTTTGCAGGGACTGGGAGGCTGGCACTGTTTGACTCCCACAATGCCCCAGGTCCCAGCCCAGACTGAAGCTGATCTCCCTTGAGATTTCTGGAGCAGCCGACAATGTGATCTGGCCTTCAAAGAGGGCTTTGTAACCAGGGGTGGAGGTAGCTGTAGCCTGAGTTACTTTCCTGCTTCTTAATATCCAAGACAGGCCTGTGTGTCTCACAGTGCCAATAATATTAATATTAATAATCACCACCATATTGTCTGTATGAGTATTTACTATGTGACAGGCACTCTGCTGGACATTTGAGATGGAATGTTTTATCTGATCTTCCCAAGAATCCTATAGGGTTTACTCCTATTTTACAACGAAAGAACCTGAGGCTAAGAGGCTAAACAACTTGCCTGAGATCACCTAACCTAACTATTTACAAATGAAGAAGACAAGATACGAACATAGGCAGTAGCTCGCAGACAGTGGTGGACCCACCCTAAGGTGACTTCCAGTGATCATGTCCTTGTATAATCCTGTCCCCTGAGCATGGGCACAACCTTGACTGGCTTCTCATCAACAGAATGATGCAAAGGTGATACGCATCGCTCTCATGATGATGCTGCCTTATATATAACTCTGGCTTAGCCAACTGGAGCAAGAGCGAGTCTCCCAATGGCCACAAAGAAGTAAGCACCCCTGTCATGAACCGCCTCGTGAGAGCCTCATGGGAAAGCTTGTGAGTGGCCTCTAGGACACGAGGGCTGCCTCCAGTCACAGCCAGTAAGAAGCTGGGGCTCCTACACATACCGCCACGAGGAAATGGATTCTGCCAATAACATGCAGGGGTTGGGGGCAAATTATTCTTAGTTGAGCCTCTAGATGAGAAGGTGGCTTGGTCAACACCTTGATTGCAGCCTTGTGAGATGCTGAGCAGAGGACCCAGCTAAGTCGTGCTCAGACTCCTGACCCACAGAAACTGTGATCATAAAAGTATGTTGTTTTGACCCATTAAGTTTGTAGTGATTTGCTATACAGCATAGAAAACGAATACACAGCCCATGCATCGAACCTGGCCCATCCACCTTTGTAGCAGGTCCTGTGCTCGGTGCATGGATCCTCCTAGACAGTTTCCCTTTCTCACTTAGGGGGAGTCCCAGCCTAATTTTTTGGAAAATGAACAGAGCAAGGGACTCCTGGGCTCCTTTCTGACCAGAAGGCAGAGAAGTAGGGAACCCAGGCACAGTCAACTCTTTATGTGAAAGAAGGATCAGCAAGAAGCGTATGAAGCCCTCCCGCCTTGCGGCAGTCACAGGCACACAGCGATTGGGATTAGGATTAAAGCTATCATCTGAGGATTGTTTCTAGCAGAAATGTTCCCGAATGATACCATGGAGTAGGAACGGGAATATTTTGAGATCTGAATCTATACTTATATAATTTTAGTGGGTTTTGGGGTTTTTTTGAGACAAAGTCTCGCTCTGTCACTCAGGCTGGAGTGCAGTGGCACAATCTCAGCTCACTGCAGCCTCCACCTCCCAGGTTCAAGTGATTCTCATGCCTCAGCCTCCCAAGCAGCTGGGACTACAGGCCTGCGCCACTGCAACCAGTTAATTTTTGTATTTTTAGTAGAGATGGGGTTTTGCCACGTTGCCCTGGCTGGTCTCAAACTCCTGGTCTCAGTGATCTACCCGCCTCGGCCTCCCGAAGTGCTGTGATTACAGGCGTGAGCTGCCATGCCTGGCCAATTATGGTGTTTAATTTAAGTTAGTGGTGGGCTTCTAGGGTGCAATTCACCTTGACTTTGGTGCTGGAACTTAACGTGTGACCCACCAGCTACACGCAGCTGGAATGGCACTGCATCTGTAGGATACTTTCAATTTATCTATTTCATTGAGCATGGCAGTAAAAAGTCAATACCATAAGACAGGGCTGCCTGCATAATTCTGCAAAAATAAAATGTAGCCCTATGTCTGGGGACTAATAAAAGTGGAAGGTTCCCCTTTCTTGTTGACCGTGTGTGTGCAATCAGGCCTGTGCAGAGCCTTGCCTAACAAGGACAGCCATAGGAGGCCATTTAAAAAGGCATTTCCAGTCTCTGCCCCAGTGACCAGGGACACTGGACTCCTTCACTAGTTACAACGAGAGGCTGAAAGCCACACAAGAGCCCACCCATAGTGGGCCTCCCCCTCTAGGCAGAGCTGGCACTGTCTTGGTGGCCTGTGGGGTTACCTTTACTTATCACACTTTCCATAGAAGAGGAAGGAACACCCAGGCATGGGCTGTGGCTGGGCTGGGCATTGGGATGGCAATTGTGTTTCTCAGCAAGCTGTCTCAGGAAGTCAGAACAGCTACTGATTCTTCTCTTATAGGATCCACACAGCATTCAGTCCTGCTGGTAACTGAAAGGGACAAAAAACTTGCCTGTTCAAAAATGTCTTTTGCCAAGGGGCTGTGGCTCATGCCTGTAATCCCAGCATTGGGGAGGCTGAGGCAGGAGGATTGATTGAGCCCAGGAGTTCAAGACCAGCCTGGAAAAGTCATCTCTTATTTTTATTTATGTATTAATTTGTTTTTATGAACTCTTCCTTCTGGTCTGAAGGGAGACCTCATCACTACGAAAAATTTAAAAATTAGCTTGGCTTATTGGTACATGCCTATAGTTCCAGCTACTTGGGAGGCTGAGGTGGGAGGATAGATTGAGCCCAGGAGTTTGAGGCTGCAGTGAGCAGTGATTATGCCACTGCACTCCAGCCTGGGCAACACAATGAGACCCTGTCTAAAAAAAAAAAAGGTCTTTTGAGGAGATGTTAGCTGGGCAAGCTGTCATCCTGCTGTGTCCAGCTCTAGTCTATCTGCCTTCCAGAGCCAGGATTTTTTTTGGGAGATGGTGAATCAGCTGTAGGTGAGGCTTTGGGAGGAATGGAAGATTTTCTTCTCTGCAGGATGGGTGAGAGGCAGGAGATCAGCCTCAGAGAGCCTAAGGGGGAGGAGCAGCCCCCCAGCTCTGGAGTTTGGCTCTCAGAAACCCCAGGATCCCCTGGGCTGTTGTTTGCACATGAAGGCCAAATGCCCAGACAGGAGCTGGGTCCTGGGTCCTCATGGACAGATGACTCAGACCAACAGAATTTGGCCAGGCGCAGCGGCTCACACCTGTAATCCCAGCACTTTGGGGAGGCGGAGGTGAGTAGATCACTGAGGTGAGGAATTCAAGACCAGCCTGGCCAACACAGTGAGATCCCATCTCTACCAAAAAGTACAAAAATTATCCGGGCGTGGTGGCATGTACCTGTGGTCCCAGCTACTCAGGAGGCTGAGGCAAGAAAATCACTTGAACCCAAGAGGCGGAGCCAAGATAGTGCTACTGCACTCCAGCCTGGGTGACAGAGTCCATAAAAAAAAAAAAAACCAACAGAATTTCTGCCAGATGAAAAAGACACAAGCAACCGCATTAGCCAAAAATTAATAAGCACTCAGGAGAAGCACAAAAGAACGGGTGTGTGCAGATGCGTAAAAACTCAGAGCATATCACTCACATCCCTGTCTGTGAAAAATACCTGAGAAAGACTGACAAAACAACCAGTGAATCCTCTAGAGACCTCAGGACATAGGAAGATGAAGCAATGCCCTCATCTCGCCAGCTCGAGCAGGAAAGGTGTGATCTCATTCATGTTCCAGGTCCATTATGAGCACGGCAGCTCTATTCCGCATCCTCATCACGTGGGACCCTTTTGGTGTAAAAGTCCATACATGTGCTTTTATTGCTTCAATTTCATGTTGATTATTTTTTACATTGTTTCTTCTTTTCGGTTCCCTTCCTTTGACCAGCTGGATCAAATTCCTATTCATTCTGCTTCTCACCTGCTCAGCTAAGGAATACTACTGCACTTTTCATTTAACCAAGACTCACTTTCTCCCATTTGCTAAAGAACGCACAATTCTCTACTATTATTGGAAAGTAACATGGCAACTAAGAACAACAGAAAAGGACAGGTGTGGGTCCCGGTGACCGGGAGCTTTCAGGTGAACCCAAGATTGCCTATTTGAGGCTTATTATTTTACAAGAGAGAAGAGCGTCTTCCATATTTGCCTTTGGAATATGGGGTTTTCTATTACATGCAGCAATGATAGATTCTATTGTTCAAGACATTTCTGACTCTTCCTGGGTGGGAGGATTATGGATACCTGCTTTATTGAGGACAGACTCCCACGTGACTGGTTTGGGCCAATGACAATTTAGCAGAGGTGACCTGCGCCACTTCTAAGCAGAAGCTTTGAGAACCTCTCTGTCATTCCACCATTTTCTCTTTTTCTATGCCCTGAGCCCAGCAATGCCCCAGGTCAGAGACACTCTGACAGCCAAGGTCTCAAAGTAAATATCACTTGGATCAAAGCAGTTACCCCACCACAACGGATCAGTTACGTGAGCAAGAACTAAATCTTGAAACCCCTGAGATTTTTGGAATCATTTGTTAACACACATAACCCAGTCTATTCACACAGATACAATAGTCAAACATAATTCTAGCTTCTCGTGTTGCTGCCTAAAATGTGTTTTATTTAACAATGCATCATGTCATCTAATATTTAATCACCATTTATAATTAACCCTATTTTCCAAGGCAGTGATGGGGACAGAGGAAGATTAGGTCACCTTCCCAGAACAGCACAGCCGGTAATGGGAGCAGAGCCAGATTTCAAACTCCAAAGACTGAATCTCTTGCTCATTTTACTGCAAAAAGCTGCCACAGGGGGAAATGGTAGCACTGAAATCACAAGAGAAGTGCATGAAGGACTGTGGTTTCTGCTTGGGTTTTCTCATTTGATTCCACTTTTAGGTAGAATGGCACATGGTGATAGGTTGCTGACTGTTATCCTTGGAGTCTGATTGACTTATCACATAGTAGAGATCTTCTAGCCCCCAAACTTATCTTGCTTTAAAAAAATGAAAAGGAGCCAGGCATGGTGGTGTGTGCCTGTATTCCCAGATACTTGGGAGGCTGAGGTAGAACTTAAGTCTAGAAGTTCAAAGCTGCAGTGAGCAGAGACTGTGCCACTGCACTCCAGACTGGGGTGACAAGAGTGAGTGAGACCCTTGTCTCTAAAGAACAATAATAATGGCTGGGCACCGTGGCTCATGCCTGTAATCCCAATACTTTGGGAGGCTGAGGCAGGAGGATTGCTTTAGCCTAGGAGTTTGAGACCAGCCTGGGCAACATAGTGAGATCACATCTCTACAAAAAATATGGGGGGAGGATCACTTGAACCCAGGAGGTCAAGGCTACAATCAGCTGTGATCTTGCCATTGCACTCCCCACCTGGGTGACAGAGTGAGACGCTGCCTCAAAAGAATAAATAAAATAAGGGAAGAAAAACATAGCTGTCAACGTCCAACTCCCACTGCCAAACAGGCCTAAAAATGAATGTTCAGCGTAAGTGTTCCATACCTGCTGAATCTGAGGCCTGAATAATCAGTTTCCTGAATTAGGGGAGGTCATCCTCAGTTTCATTTTTGTGTGGTAATTCTAGGCTTCTGGCTGGATTCAAATCTCAGGGGTGTGTGCTTAGCAGAACGGGTCCCCATTATGTGGATTCTGGGACTCGATGACTCTCTGCTTCACACTCTGAGTTCGGCAGAATGGTCACCTTCCTCAGGAAACTCGGGAGGTCCCCAGCCGTCTCCCTGGGAGAGAGGAAAAGTATTCAAGGGCCCCTTTCACAAGGAGAAAAAAAAAAATCATCCAAAAACCTTACACCAGCAAAAACCAAACTATTCAGGGCTCTCTTACAGATTTTTTAAATAAGACTTTAAGGAGAAAGAGGAGATGGGAAGAAGAAGAAAGAAGAAAGAACTCTTGGAATTTGACTGCACAAATCTGGACATAAACAAGAAAATGGTGCACATATCAGTTGATGGAGGGGGGTTGGAAGAGCAGTGAAAATCACTGGAAGTTCCGCAGACTAAACTTTCCATCTTTATCTTGACGATTTGCCTACCTGAGCTTTTATGCAAGTGGGCTTCTGGATCTCCAGGCTATAATTTATGTAATATTTAATGATGACAAAAACAGGTTTGGACCTAAGCACTCCACTTCTCAAAAAGCTGACTGATTGCCTCCCGCCCCTCTCAGAAGTTCACTTTGAAAGAGGCCTTGTGTCACTTTAGAACCAAGGCTCTTACCAAGCCTTATGCCTGTTCTGAGTTGTGCAAGTCAGGGACCACCATCCCTCAACCTGGGAAAAGGCCTGGCACAAAGAACAGAGAGAGAGATTTGTTGCATGGAATCAGCAAAATAAGAGTGCGCCAAGGATGGGCTGTGGAAGCATGCAGAGGTGCTGGGTGTATTGGAGCATTTGGTTTGCTGTCTGAATTGTGGACGAGGGGGTATTACAACCATGCCCATGGGAAAGAAAGATGCCAGAGGCTGGTGGGGTATCATATCTTGGTTTGGACTTGGAGCAAGATTTCTCAGATGGCTTGAAAAGTCTGATGCTAAGAGGTATCTAGAGTCCTTTTTTTTTTTTTTTTTTTTTTTTTTGAGACAGGGTTTTGCTCTGTTGCCCAGGCTGGAGTGCAATGGCACAATCTCGGCTTACTGCAACCTCCGCCTCCTGGGCTCAAGCTATCCTCCCACCTCCACCTCCCAAGTAGCTGGAACTACAGGCATGCACCACCACACCTGGCTAATTTTTGTATTTTTTGTGGAGATAGGGTTTTGCCATGTTGCCCAGGCTAGTTTCAAACTCCTGAGCTCAAGCAATCCACCCACCTCGGCCTCTCAAAGTGCTAGAATTGCAAGTGTGAGCCACCACACCCAGCCTATCTAGAGTCTTGAAATCAAGATAGATCACAGAGTCCTAGTGGAGTGAGATTGTTTCCACCTGGATAGCACATGACCCTGAACTCAAGGATTTATCTCTTCATGTTCAACCTTCGATCCTAACAAGATGCCCATAAACAGATTTAATAGAATGGTGTTCACTGGCAGTAAGAAGTTAATCCAAGTGGGGCCCAGTGGCTCACACCTGTAATCCCAGCACTTTGGGAGGCTGAGGTGGGTGAGTCGCTTGAGGCCAGGAGTTTGAGACAAGCCTGGCCAACATGGTGAAACGCTGCTGGGTTTCAACTCTACTAAAATACAAAAAAATTTCTGGGCATGGTAGTGCATGCTGGTGAGTCCCAGCTACTTGGGAGGCTAAGGCATGAGAATTGCTTTAACCCAGGAGTTGGAGGTTGCAGTGAGCCAACATTGCACCACTGCACTCCAGCCTGAGTGACAGAGTGAGACCCTGTCTCAAAAAAAAGCAAGAAGTTCAGGTTGGAAGCATGGATTTCCAAAGAACTTGTGGACTTCATAAAGGCATAAGAAACCCCAAGATCATCTGCAAGACTTTTAGGATGACGCATTACCACATGCTGTCCTGAAATGAAGATGATGCACTCAGCTCCCTGTATCTAAGGCACTTTCTCTCAAAATGAGAATGGATTGAGTAGAGGCTCGAGTCACCTCTGTAACTAATGATGTATCAGTTAGTTATTGCTGTGTAACAAAACACCCCCAAACTTCATGGCTTATAAAAGGAACCATTTCTTACTCCTCACAGGTCGTCTGTGGAACAATTGTGGTTTCTTCTGGTCTGGGATAGACCAGGCTGTTTATGGCGTGGCTGGCTCATGCCTTTCTTACTAGCTGGCAGGCTAGCTAGGGGCTGGGTGGTCTTGGATGGCTTCACTCATATGTTTGGTAATTGGCTGGCTGTTGGCTGCAGCAATGGCAGTGACTGAATCATGAATCTCTCCACATCCAGCAAGCTAGCTCAGGCTTATTCTCTTGGTGGTGGCAGGGTTCCCAGAGAATGAGTAGAAGTATGAAGTCTGGCCCAAGAACTGGCTCAGTGTCACTTTTACCTCCCTTCTATCAGCCAAAGCAATCCATAGGGTCAGCATGAATTCAAGGACAGGGCAAATAAACTCCATCTCTTGATGGGAGGAGCTGCAAAATCACATCCACAAGGTGTGGGTAAAGGCAGGTTTGGGGCATTAGAGCCCTATTTGTAGTCAGCTTACACAAACGGGTTGGCTGTATTTTTGAGATGGCTGACCCAGGTCAGGGGTACAATGTGTGACCTGGAACTGAGGCCATCTCTGTATGAAATGAGTAACATAGAGGAATCAGACACACAGCCCTAACCTCAATGGGTCTGTGTCCCTAAGCCAGCAACTGTAGGGCCAAAGGGCTTCCCATTTCAAAATATTGCCTAGGATTTCATCTCTCACTACCCTTGTGAGTGTTTTCTGCATTTTGCAGTAAGGGGGGACCACAAGAAAAGGTTTGGGGCTATTTTTTTTTTGACATATATTTCTTTTTGAAACAAGGTTTAAGCCAATCAAATATTCTTCTTTGGAAACACTTGACTGCAGTATTTCTACTCTATAGTTGCATTGATTCCTGCTGACTTCCTAAGGTACTGCACATGTGGAAGAAGTAGGAAGAGTAAGCCAAGCTTTGTGGTTTAAAGGCTATAAATCAAATTTTGTAAAAGTAGGACACAAATGTGAACTACTAAGGACAGTAGTGAACCAGGTGCCCCATATGGTTATTGAGAGCAAGGCTCTCAAGCATTCAACTTGGCTGTATGAGCTGGTCTTGAGTCATGCCTTGAATATCCCTAGAACCGCCTACACAGACCCATGATGCTGCCATATCTGGAAGAAAAGAAGCAGCATTTGTGAGGTGGCCAGATTCCCTGATCATCCCACCCCATCCCATAGTGATACAATGAAAAATTGAAAAGTTGCTTCTTGGGCTGGGCAAGGTGGCTTGCGCCTGTAATCCTTGCGTCTTAGGAGGCTGAGGCAGGCGGATCGCTGGAGCTCAGGAGTTTGAGACTAGCCTGGCAACATGGCGAAATCCCGTCTCTACAAAAAAGTACAAAAATGAGCTGGGTGTGGTGGTGTACACCTGTACTTTCAGCTACTTGGGGGGCTGAGGCAGGAGGATCGCTTGAACCTGGGAGGTCAAGGCTGCAGTGAGCTCTTACACCACTGTACTCCAGCCTGGGTGACAAAGTGAGACCCTGTCTCAAAGAAAAAAAAAATGTTGCTTCTTACTGAAAAGTCAATGTGGCAAATATTGCTGGTTGCCTACCCAATAGCTCTTCCTTACTGGCCCCCAACACTTTCCTTTTTTCCAGGCTAACAGAACCCTAATTTGGCTTCAGTACAGTTAGCAACGTATTTGGCAAGATAGGAGCCTCCATAGCCCCAGAGAATGAACTGTGTCTGGTCCAAAGTAACCACTGTATTCCCTTTTTCCTGCGGTAATGATTGGTTTCAGGGTGGTCATGTGACCGAATTCTGGCCAATAGTACTAAGAGGGGAGTCTGCTAGGGGCTTCTGGAAAAGATTTCTCCTTGATAAGAAAAGAGAGGCGAACGAAGAGAAACCTTCATCCCTTCCTTGCTGCTTTTACACCTTATTTTTAGATGAAGAAAAGTGATGTTTGGAGATGTGGCTAAGAAAACCTCTCAGAAATTGACCCAAACCCTGATGTGCCGCTGACCCAGCCTGGAACCAGGGATGGAGTGTAGCCAGATGTCTGATGCAGCGGCAATGGTTGTTTAAGGCTAGGCTTTGTTCTGACTGGTCAGGCGTTGGTTCTGATTTGTCAATCCCTGTGCCAGATTGGTTGTTAAGTATTTTGAATACCCCTTGGTTGGAACCAATGCCTCCGGATTTACTGGAATGTAATGAAAAGAAACACTTAAAAAAAAAAAAAACCCACTTAATTGGATATTCAGTTACTTGCAGCCAAAGCTTTCTAACTATGTAGTTCAGGTTAATGGAACCCAATCCCATCTGAACTGTATCTGTGGGGACTTTAATTGCATGGCTTTGGGGGACCGAAGCCCTGTTAGCATCTGTCTTATTCCTTCCTCACCACCACTCCCACACCCTGCCCACTGTTACGTAGCAATACCGTCTTTCTGTGTTTATTTTCTACATCAGGTGGTGGTGGGAGGGTAAAGGCAAACTAATATCTGTGGCCTGGAAAAGGAAGCTATTGTAGCTCTATCAGTGTACTATATCTGCTCTTCATGGCGGAGTTGAGACAGAAATTTATTCTCTCTGGCAGAATGTAGGAGATTTAGCTAACTTCTACCTAATCTGTCCGTTTGCTCTTTTGCTATACCATTTGATTAGCCACATTGATAACGTCTTTTTTTTAGGAATGAGGCTTGGGTAGCCATCAGTCAGCCGGTCAACCAATCAATCTTGTTGATGCATGCCATCAGTAACGTGAGGAGACTTCGGGGGAGAGGGTCTATGGGCACACTTGCCGCTTTGCATTGTAATGTTTTTTTTCTGTGTCCATCTTTCCTGTTAGACTGTGAGTAATTTAATGGCAAGAACGATATCTTCAATCTCTGTATCCACAGGTTTAGTGAGGTGTCTGGCCCACATAGGGTGCTTAATAGATGATTTGTTGAAAGAAAAAAAATAATGAATCACATATGAAATTATTATAAAATGCATGTTCTACCAAGACAAGGTAATTTTTATGGACACAGAAGAACCTGCCTATGTGGCCAGCTAAAAAAAGTTCTAATTAGGGATGTTGGAATGTCTTATCCCATTTTAAAACCAACACATTCAGAAATACAGTCAAAGGGAATCAGCCCATCTTTCCACATGCTTTTTGTGGCATACTTTGTGCCTAGAAAGCCTTTTTTAAATGAGAAAGATGATGTTTTCTAAAGCAACTCTCCTACTAAATATGGTGACAAGAAATGGAAATATCATTCTCAGGGTTAAAAAAGATTTTTCATGAATTCACTAAGTAGTGTGTTTGAACTAACTTTAAAAGCTGACTTCGAGAAACTAGATAAAATATATTTCTATCCCTGCTAACCATCTTTCAACATGTCAGCTCATTTGAGGCCTCCCTGAGATCTGTGAGAGACAGCGTATAAGCTGTTCTTTAGACGGCCATCTAAAAACTCATCAAATAGCAAGGTATGAAAAACAAAATCACCTCCAAAACTTTCAAATTGCATTGATCTGTGGCATAAAACCCTCACCACAGGAAGAGAAATGATGGATTTGAGACCCGCAGGAGGATTCGTTTAAAGTGCTTTGTGTTGTGTGTGTGTGTGTGTGTTTTATTTTAATTTATGTATGGAATTGCCCGGGAGTAGTAAATAGACTTTATTTGCTATATTTCGAGGAAGATAAAATTATCAGGACTATGTATTTCAAAGCCAAGAAAAACAAAAACAGCTTTGAAGCTTCTTCTGGATTTTTTTGTCCTAATCTTCTAAGAGATGATCTTGATAATGTTTATTCTTTTCTTCTTTCTAAACCAATTGAAAGTACCATTTTTCCCAGTTAAAATAGCAATCCAATTCTTAACTAGGTCAGGTAAAGTACCCATTGAGCACCACAGATTATTTAAATGATTGCAAAAGGGCAGGTAGGAATTTCCAAATAGCATTGCCACACTTCTTCCAAATCTCCTCTCTTCTCTAAGCCTGTGTGGCTCCCCCCAGGAACACACACTGGTCTTTGAAGGGTGGGTTTTTCATTTAAATTCATACCCATCATTTGGACACGTTTTTCTGCTGCGTTTCTCCTATAACCCAAAGAGAGAAGCCATTTTCCATCTGCTTGGAGGTAATGTGTAGAGTTTTTGTTTCCATCGGTGGGCGTGGGGGAAGGAGATACTATACGCAGCTAGTGATGACGGAGAGGCAGGGCTTTGTTTTAAATTTCACATACTCAGAAACATCCATTTCTGAAAAAATCCCATCTTGTCAATCTCCCCCATAGCACGGAGGAGGAGCAGTTGGCAAACTTTCTGTAAAGGGCCAGATAGTAAATATCTTAGGCTTTGTGGGACATTTGGTCTTTGTTGAAACTGCTCAACTCTGCACAGAAGTGGCCGTAAGCATTATGGATTTGAATAGGCATGACTGTGTTCAGTAAAGCTATGTGCAAAACCAGGCAGCGAGGCTTGGTCCCTGGCTCAGGGCATCCCTTGTGCTATCTTGGTTTTCTGCAAGATGGCATCCTATATGCCCTTGTGAGGAGGGGGGTGAGCCCAACAATGGCTCAGATCCACTTAGGTAAGAACGTACTACCACCCTACCTGTGCCCCAGGACACACCTTTGCACAGTGGAGACCTGGTGAGCATTACAGGGTATAAGCCCTCAAATTAATGAGCTTGCCAGCTACTCTTGTTAAGGCCCTGAGTGTCTCATCTCAGTCATGGCAACCATCTTCTCCCTCACCAAATATTTCATTCTTTGGTCTCTCTTCACACTCTCAACTGGGGCTAGCTATCTGAAGTATTGTTTGGTCACAAAACTCTTGTGTTGATGAACAAAGTCCATCATGTCTAATCACGGCATTCAGGGCTCTTTATAAGCTGGCCCCAGGGCTGACTTACCTATTAGACACAGTAGGTATAGAAGTTGGGGTCCATGATGCTTTTAGGAGCCCTCGAGCATGGTTTAATTTTAATTTCCTTTAAAGTAGAAGAAAATGAGTATAATAATAATAAGAATGAGTATATAATTATGAATCCAGGCTGGGTTATATTCTCTCTCTCTCTTTTTTTTTTTTTGAGTTAGAGTCTTGCTTTGTCACCCAGGCTGGAGAGCAGTGGCCCAATCTTGGCTCACTGCAACCTCCGGCACTCAGGTTCAAGTGATTCTCCTGCCTCAGCCTCCCGAGTAGCTGGGATTACAGGTGCCCATCACCACGCCCGGCTAATTTTTGCATTTTTAATAGAGATGGAGTTTCACTATGTTGGCCAGGCTGGTCTCAAACTTCTGACCTCAGGCGATCTGCCTGCCTAAACCTCCCAAAGTGCTGGGATTACAGGCATGAGCCACCATGCCCAGCCTATATTCTTTTTTTAATTAAAAAAAAAAAATTTTAGAGACAGGCTAAAAATTTTGTCACCCAGGCTGAAGGGCAATGGCATGATCATAGCTCATTGCAGCCTTGGACTCCTGGGCTCAAGTGATCCTCTTGCTGCAGCCTCCTGAGTAGCTGGGATCACAGGCATGCATCACTATGTCTGGCTAATTTTTTAAATTTTTTGTAGTGTCACGATCTTGTGGCTAATGCAGTGGCTCATCCCTGGAATCTCAGCACTTTTGGAGGTGAGGCAGGCAGATCACTTGAGGTCAGGAATTCGAGACCAGCCTGGCCAACATGGCGAAACCCTGTTTTTACTAAAAATACAAAAAAGGTAGCCAGATGTGGTGGTACAAGCCTGTAATCCCAGCTATTCAGGAGGCTGAGGCAGGAGAATGGGTTGAACCCAGGAGGCGGAGGTTATGGTGAGGTGAGATTGAGCCACTGTACTCCAGCCTGGGTGACACAGTGAGATTCAGTCTCAGAAAAAAAAAAAAGAGAGAGAGAGAGAGACAGAATCTCACTAGCTCAAGACCTTGCCCAGGCTGGCCTTGAACTCCTGGCTTCAAACAGTCCTCTTGCCTTGGCCTCCCAAAGTGCTGGCACTACAAGCGCAAGCCACCATGCCCAGCCTATATTCATCTTTATACCAATGCAGTTGTAAAAATAACCTTTTTCTTTTTAATGCAAAAAGGGACCCACAAAGCAAAAGGACCTGAGGTCTTTTCTAAGGATTGCCATAAAATACAGAAGGTCCAGTTAAATTTGCATTTCAGATGAACAATGAATAACATCTTAGTATAAATATTTTGCAAAAATTGCATGGGGCATATTCCTACTAAGAAAAAAATTGTTTATCTGAAATTCAAATGAACTGGGCATCGTGTATTTTTTTATTTGCTAAATCTGGCAGCCCTGCAGGAAAGTCATAATGTGGCCCCAGCTGGCATGAACTACAGTTGCAGCCTTCTCTCTCGTATTCTTTAAGGTAAATGCTTAGGAAACAGATCGTGAGATGAGGATTTATGTGCAAGTAATGTTTTCTAAAGAGGTGCTTTTAGGGGAGACAAGTAGGAGAGTGAGGGAAGAGTCTGGGCAGTGATCCCAGCACTTTGGGAGGCCGAGGCAGGCAAATCATGAGGTCAAGAGATCGTGACCATCCTGGCCAATATGGTGAAATCCCCGTCTCTACTAAAAATAGAAAAATTAGCTGGGTGTGGTGATGTACACCCCTAAGCCTTTAACTTGGACCAGCCACGTTTCTGGCCTACTGTAGACGACAGCTACTCAGTAGTCCCAGCTACTTGGGAGGCTGAGGCAGGAGAATTGCTTGAATCCAGGAGGCAGAGGTTGCAGTGAGCCGATATCACACCACTGCCCTCCAGCTGGGCGACAGAGCGAGAGTCCATCTCAATTAAAAAAAAAAGGACATCTGTGCAGAGCATCGACATTGTCATCTACACTAGGCCAGAAATGTGGCTGGTCCAAGTTCAAGGCTGAGAGAGAATAATCACCCTGCCCCTGTTGCTAGCTTTCATTTGGTTTTACTCCCTAACCTGTACATAAGCAGTGCAAAGGAGAATAATGAAATCAAGCATATATAATGGCATGAAAGAAGGCAGCTCCCTCATGCTGGTCTGTACCTCACAATGGGGTGTCAGTACCTCACAGAGGAGGCCTGTACTTACAGAGGAGGCCTGGGCCTCACAGAGAAGCCTGGACCTCACAGAAGCCAGCCTGAAGTTGGCAGTCTCAGCAGCTTACACAAGGGAAGGGATTTGTTACTTCAGAGGAGCAGCCTTGCTATATTTTATACCTTTTCGTTGTCGTCCAAGAGAGGCCTATATCTCACAGAGGCACAGACCCAAGGATCTGCCTTATCATGAAAAGAATTTCTTACTTCCGCCCCTCTGTGCTTTAACCCTTACTGCACCATCAAGGTTATCCCACAGCTCTCTAGGCTGATTGCAGCCCTGCCTTGTCACCGGCACAGGCAAGAGAGGGCATTTTGATGAGCCATGAGATTTGGACATCTGGACCGCCCTCTCCACTGGGGTGCTTTCTCCTACCTCCATGCCCAGAGGAACACATACCTTTCTAGGTGCCTCGACACACCTCTGTCGCTGATGACTTGTGCTCTAAATATTCACATGCACACCTGCATCCTGGATACCTGTGACCTCTGCGCTGGCAGGGATTGTGTTTTATTCATTTGGTTTTCCCCCAGCACCTAGCCCTTAGGAGTCCCTCAAATGTTTGCTATATGAATACATGAATGAATGAATCAATCAGTCAATCAACCACTGAATATAGGAATTTAATCTGCGGGCTTTGCACAGCAAGCACTGCACCACAACTGGCCAGCACTGAGTTACTGTAGGTAAAGTGGGTACGTGCAAGCAGAGGCACCAACAAATTAGTAGGAAACTGGAAAACAGTCTTGTATCCAATGGCATCCAGCTTCATCCTGGTGAAGCAAGGTGTGTATTAGCAGCCCCACCCGCTGGAGATGTCTTCCATCTGCCTGGGCCCCTGACCGAGGCCTTTCCTGAATCCGCACTGCAGTGTCCCATTTGATGGCTTTATTTCTACCTCTATTTCCAGGAATGGGAGCCTGGTCCTAGTCCACCTCCATTTCCTGTTTAGGGCCCAGCCTTTGCCCAACTCCTCACCAACCCCTTTCTTCTGGAGGCTTCCTGTGGATTCCCTGCATTCCCAGCTCTAAAACATCCGGACTTGATGGGCAATAGCTTGGTGTGAAGAGCATCAGGAAATCTCATGGCCAAATCGGACCCCTGTGGCCTCGGACACCAGCCTCAATCAGATCTACATTCAAAATGTCTCCTGCCTCTCTTTCCCCAAAGCCCACTGGGCAGCCTACTCCCACAGAGGTGGGTGGGGGGAGGTGAGGGCCCCGATGCTGGAGTAGACATTTCTGGGTTTGTATCTTGGCTCTGACACTGACCAGCTGAGTGGTCTTGGGGAAGTTATTTCATCTCAGTTTCCTCATCCGTCAGCTTATAATACGATCTCATCGGAAAGAGAGAATTAAGTGAGATCACTTAGCAGATACACAAAAGCGTTATCAATTCTTTTCCCTTATGTTCTTGGGCCCCTACCTCTTCCTAAATTTCTCCTTCTCCACTTATCTTTGAAATGCAGGATTCAAAGTGCCTTGCCAGGCTGAGAAAAAGCCAGAGAGCATCCTCTTGGCTGCAGAGTCTGACTCTGCTGCCAAGCCTTTCTGAGTGGCCGCTCTCTTGTATGCTGGGGAAGGGAGGGTGACATTAACCAAAAGGACCCAGCAGCAGACACGAGGAGAAACAAAGCACAAGACAAGCACACGGAGAGCACAAGTTGCTGAAGAGGGCACAGACGGCACAGCACATTCCGCCCAAGCTGGAGAGACAAACATGATTAGGAAGAGGCAGAATGGAATATCTCCTGACGTCAGTGGGCAAGAGGGGATGAAGCAGTAAAGGGAAGATGATGTAAAGGAAAACTGGAATTTCATTTTCACGGCTGGTTCTTAATTACTCAGGCTCAGTGGGAGGTTATACTTCTACCGAATGTAACACCCAGAGTACGTGGCCGCTCGTCTCTTGCTGGAAACAGAGTGATGGTTGCCGTTCACTTTCTGACCCGTTCAACAAGTCCCTAGTGGGATCCTTCAGAAAGAGAGGTGCTCTGCGAAAGGGCAACACCCATTATGCTGCTACAGTTTCCTGCCCTTTCCACTTGCTTCCACTTCTGTCTCCTTCTCTTCTTGCCTTTTACCACAGCCAAGTATATAGAATGACTAAGAGATTCAGTGATGATTGTCCTCAATTTCCAGTTTAATTCAGATTGTTTTCTGTGAGAAAAAAAAAAAATCTCAAGATTGATCTGTCTTTTCTTTCTTTTTTTTTTTGAGACAGAGTCTCACTCTGTTGCCCAGGCTGGAGCTTAGTGGCGTGATCTTGGCTCACTGCAACCTTCACTTCCTGGGTTCAAGTGATTCTCCTGCCTCAGTCTCCGGAATAGTTGGGATTACAGGCCCCCGCCACCGTGCCCGGCTAATTTTTGTATTTTTAGTAGAGGTGGGGTTTCACCATGTTGACCAGGCTGGTCTCGAACTCTTGACTCCAAGTGATCCTCCCGCCTTGGCCTCCCAAAGTGCCAGGATTACAGGCGTGAGCCACCACGCCTGGTTCCAAGGTTCTTTCAAGAGAATCATTTAGTTACTTTTTGTGTTGTTTATTCCCCCAATATCACCTATAATATGCTAATCACAAGAGGGGATGCAGGAGGAGTTAAGATGAGCTACTTAGTCCACACAGTCCCGCAAGAGTCAGGATGTAGACAAATGAACCCAAAACAAGACAGGCTAAAGCTACCACAAAGGACTGTTCAACATGCTATGGGAACATCAAGAAATGAGTGACTGCCAGTCACAAGAGAAACTGCTTGAATTGTCTTAAAGGATAACTCCTTTGCTCAGATTTACGGATGGTCAGAAAACATTCCAAATGGAGAGAGCAATTCAACAAAGGCTGAGATGTGTAGATTGGCCTAACTTATTGGACAATTTGGTTTGGCTAGAATACTGGGTATATGGGAAAGTAGCAAGAGCTGGAGCCAGATAGGTTAGCTGAAGCCTGATTACTGCATTCACAAATACTTACTGAGCACCTGCTATGCACCAGGGGCCATTCTCTGTGCTTGGGACAGAACAGCCCTTGAGAGCACTGTGGGCCCTGCCTTCTCCAGGGCACACTCACCATGAGGCCTGCACAGGGAGAGGAGCAACTGGGTGTCAAATCAGGAAGTGTCTTCCAACACTGTGCAAGGGAATGCGATCCTCCTGCAGTAGGAGCTCAGGGACCCTTGAAAGATTTTAAAGAAAGGAACATCATGCTCATTCTGACACTGTAGAGAGTTCATGGAAGATGAGTAAAACTGGGAACAGGGGACCAGTGAGGAGGCTACGTGATAATCTAAGTGGCATATGACAAAAAACAGCTAAGCAGGAGAGGTTTATCAGGAAGTGATCTGGATAGACAACCATAACATAACAGCAAAATGACAGCTGCTCTCAAGCAAAGACCCCTTTTAAAAATAATTAGAGTAGGCCGGGTGTGGTGGCTCACACCTGTAATCTCAACACTTTGGGAGGCCGAGGCGGGTGGATCACGAGGTCAGAGATCGAGACCATCCTGGCCAACATGGTGAAACCCCGTCTCTACTAAAAATACAAAAAAATTAGCTGGGCGTGGTGGTGCGTGCCTGTAGTCCCAGCTACTTGGGAGGCTGAGGCAGGAGAATTGCTTGAACCTGGGAGGCGGAGGTTGCAGTGAGCTGAGGTCGCACCACTGCACTCCATCCTGGTGCCTGGTGATGGAGTGAGACTCTGTCTCAAAAAAAAAAAAAAAAAAAAATTAGAGTAAAATACACATAAAATTTACCATTTAACCACTTTTTCAGTGTATAAAGTAGTTACATTTGGTACATTCACAGAGTTGTACAACCATCACCACTATTTTGTTCCAGAATATTTTCATCACCCTGAAAGAAACTCCGTACTTATGAAGCAGTCGCTTCCCATTCCCCCTCTCCCTTACCCCCTGGCAATCATCAGGCTGCTTTCTGTCTCTATAGATTTGCCTACTCTGAATACTTCATATAATTAGAATTATACAATATGGGGCCTTTTGTGTCTGGATTCTTTCGCTTAGCATAATGTTTGCAAGATTCATCTGTGTTGTAGCACAGATCAGTTACTTCATTCCTTTTTATGGCTGAATAATATTCCATTGTATGGATATACCATATTTCATTTATCCGTTCTTCAGTTGATGAACATTCAGACTGTTTCTGCCTTTTAACTATTGCTAACAGTCTGTGCTACTGTGAACATTCATGTACAAGTTTTTGCTTAAACAGCTGTTTTCAATTCTTTAGGGTATATACTCAGGAGTAAAATTGCTGAGACTCCTCTTTTTAATTTAAATCTTTTCGTTCCCAGGAAAATTCATTTTTTTGGAAAACTTACACAAATGTCTTGTTCACTTGCTAGGGGGTTATGAATGATAGGGGAGATATTTATTTCAGTTTGAGATTTCACTGGGATCAGTTTCAACCCTAGCTTTTGCTCAGGGCCTGGCTGACTCTGATCTGCAAGAAGTGATCTCCAGCTGGGGCCTGAGTTTGTTGAAGTGGCCACAGCAGCAGATTGGCATGGACTCCTTGATCTAGAGACATATGGTCAAATTTCTTGACCAAAATAGAGTCCATAATGTCTGTCCCTGATTTCCTGTCTGAGTTATTCAAGGAAAGCCTGAGGGGACCAGTGTTGATAATTAGCGACTCTCAGCTTCTGACCTCGGCACCTGCTTCAGGATTTCAGATGATTATCATTCCATGGCCATTTGGAGGACAAACGCAACACTATTTCCTTCATTAGGCATAGTATGGTCTTCTGGAATGACTAAATGAAGTTTAGAGATACCTTAGCCATTTTGCTTTTACGTGTGAGTTGGGGGGGGGACCATAAATGCTGTCTGAATTTTTCTAGCTGTACTGATATGGCCTAGTGGAAATAACATCTCCTCTGGCCCTGACAAAGCTGAATTTGAATTATGTCACTTAGTAACTGTATGACCTTGGGCAAGTTATTTAAACTCTCTGAACCTAACATCCTCATTTATAAAATAAAAGTAATAATAACATCTGTAGATGGATGTCTTGATTTTGGCTGAGGCCCCAAAATACTGAGAAAAAAAAAATAGTAAGTGGCAAGCTTTCCCCTTTTGCAAAAGGTAAGATACTAGAACACATTTGCAAGACTTACAAAGAGGCATCCTGGAACCAGTTATGTGACCTTTAGCTCTGTCTACCTCAAAGGCATGACCCAGGCTGAAGTCATAAAGTCCACAAGTTGAAATTAGATTTCTTGGAAAGAGTTGTCAGTGAGATAGGAGTTTTATTCTTTCCTTGGGGAGAGCTAAGAAATGTTTTCCTTTCACTACAAATTTAGTGAGAAAGCTTCAAAGAAACCCTAATTCCTAAAATTAGGAATAAGATAAGGATGTTTGCTTCATTACTCCTGTCTAACATTTTGTTGAAGGTTGCAGCCAGTGCAATAAGGCAAGAAAAAAGAAGTAAAAGGCATATGCATTGTAAAAGAAGAAATACAACTATTTCTATTCAAAGATGACATAATTTTCTACTCAGAAAATCTCAGAGAATCTGCAAAGAAAGCTATGAGAGCCAGTAAATGAGATTAGTAAGATTGCAAGATACCAGGTCTAAAACCAAAAATCAATTGTATTTCTAAACACTTATAATTAATGGGAACTAATTTTTAAAAGTATTTTCTTAACAATAACATCCAAAGACCTGAAATATTTAGTTATAAATATAATACAATATGTATAAGATCTAGATGTTGAAAGCTATAAAACACTGATGAGATAACAAAGAAAATCTAAATAAGGTGATGGTCAGACTGGAAGACTCAGAATTGTCAAGATGGCAATTCTTTTCAAAATGAACTATTGATTCATTGCAATTCCAATTCAGCAGGATATTTTTTTTGTAGCAATAGACAAGTTGATTCTAAGATTTATATGGAAAGGCAAAGGAATAATTTTGAAAAAGGTTAAAATTTGAGGACTCACATCTATCTGATTTAAGGGCTTACTCTAAAGCTAGATTAACCAAGACAATGTAACATTGTCAAAACAAAATACACAGATCAAAGAAATCAAATAGAAGTCCAGAAACAGACCCATATATATATATAATCAATTGATTTTCAACAAAGATACAGGCAAGTCAATGGAGAAAGGATAGTTTTATAACAAATGGTGCTAAAATAACTAGACGTCTATATGCAAAAGTGAACCTTGTTCTATTTGTTGCACCATGTACAAAAATTAACTCAAAGTGAGTTATAAACTTTCATGTAAAGCCCAATACATAAAACCTTTAGAAGAAAATGTAGGAGAAAATCACTGTGATCTTGGGTTAGGCAAAGATTCTGTAGTTACAAAACTAAAAGCATGATTCATAAAAGATAAGATTGCTATGTTAGACTACATCAAAGTTGAAAACTTCTGCTCTTTAAAAGGCACTGTTAAGAGAATGAAGAGACAAACTATGGACTGGGAGAAGATATTTGCCAAACACTTATCTGATCCATACTATATAAAAAACCCTCGGCCGGGTGTGGTGGCTCACGCCTGTAATCTCAGCAATTTGGGAGGCTGAGGTGGGCAGATTACGAGGTCAGGAGATGGAGACCATCCTGGCTAACACAGTGAAACCCTGTCTCTACTAAAAATACAAAAAAATTAGCCAGGTATGGTGACATGCATCTGTAGTCCCAGCTACTCAGGAGGCTGAGGCAGGAGAATTGCTTAAACCTGGGAGGCGGAGGTTGCAGTGAGCCAGGAATGCGCCAGTGCACTCCCGCCTCGGTGACAGAGTGAGACTGTCAAAAAAAAAAAAAAAAACTCTCAAAACTCATTAATTAAAAAAAACATAATTACATAATTTAAAAGCAGGCAAAGATTTGAACTGATGCTTTATCAAAGATAATATATGGATGGCAAATAAATAGATGAAGACATGCTCAATGTCATTAGTTATTAGGGAAATGCACATTAAAACTATAAGATACAGCTCTACATTTATTAGATTGGCTAAAATAAAAAAAATCGGCGATACTAAGTGCTGGAAAAGATGTGCTGGTGGATGCAAAATGGTACAGCTACGGCTGCTGTGGAAAACAGTTTGGCAGTTTCTTATGATACTATCCAGCAATCCTTTTTTTTTTTTTGAGACAGAGCCTCACTCTGTCACCCAGGCTGGAGTGCAGTTGTACAATCTCAGCTCACTGCAACCACCATCTCCTGGGTTCAAGTGATTCTCATGCCTCAGCCTCCTAAGTAGCTGGGACTACAGGTGTACACCACCATGCCTGGCTAATTTTTGTGTTTTCAGAAGAGACAGGGTTTCACCACGCTGGCTGGACTGATCTCAAACTCCTGGCCTCAAGTTACCCACCCTCCTCAGCTGCCCAAAGTGCTGGGAGGGCTGCACCTGGCCATTATCCAGCAATCCTACCATCCCATTCCTAGGTATTTACCCAAGTGAAATGAAAACTTGCGTTCACACAGAAACCTATAAAATGATTGTTTATAGTGGCTTTATTCATTGTCAAAAACCAGAAACAACCCAAAATCCCATCAATTAATGAACAGATAAGCAAACTATGGTACATCCATACAAGGCAGTACACCTCAGCAATAAAAAGGAGCAAATGACTAATCCTGACAACATGGGTGAATCACAAAAGCGCTATTTTAAGTGCAAGAAGTCAATCTCGAAGGCTGCATGTTGAATGAATCCATTTATATGATATTCTGGAAAAGGCTAACCTTTAGGGACAAATAAGAGAACAGTGGCTGCCGGGGCCTAGGGAGAGGGAAGCAGCTGATTACGAGGAGAGGCGAGGAAATACCCGGCAAGGATGAAACTATTCTGTATCTTGATCGTGTGGGTGGTTATATTACTGTATTTATTTTTCAAAGCTCATAGAACTATATACTAATAAGGCGAATTTTACCTTATGTGAAATATGCATCAATTAAAATAAGCATAGTTGAATGTAAAAGAAAAAAAGAGGTGGGCGTTGGAGGGTTGACAATGAAAAGGCCAAACACTGGGAATTATTATAGATTTCTTTGGAGAGAATTGAGGTGTGATGTGAGTCCAATTCTCCTCTCGAGAGAAAAGAGGGCATGTTTTTTCCTCACCTCAAGCCTAATGAGAGAAGCACTGAATAGATCACCCACTAAGAGAGTTCAATATGTGCCCTATGTGATGGGGAGAAGAGAGGAATTGGAACCGTAGCTCAAGATTGGAAGAGAAGGAAAAGTCTTTAGTGGAGGAGAGGCTGGCTGCAGCCCCCTGTGGCAGCAGAAATCACTGAGCCGTCGTTGCACTACTACAAAGGTCAAAATATGCTCTTCCAAATAATTCAGGAAAGGTGGGGTTGCTTTAAAAGATCCCTGCCCATTGAACTTCTTGCATGGGACAAAGAGATTTCAGCAGAAAAAAGTGGAGGGCATGCTGTCCAGTGCCTGACTGAGGGGGGAGGGAGATGATGTCAGTTAGCCTAGGAGACCTACTACCTGGATCAAAGGATGCAGTTGTACGGCCCAGGAGGGGGAACTTCCAGGATCCCATGCTAGCCCTGAGAGAAGAGTCAGCTCTAGGTACCTGACACAACCAGAACCATGGTCAGCCCAGACCCTTCCTGCACTGCCCCCATCCCCCATAAACCCGTGGGAGCCAAAGAGAGCCAGGCAAGAAGGGTGGAGGTCCCAGGAGGCACCCTCAAGGGTGAGCTATCAGGCAAACTTATGGATTTCTGGAAGCTCCAGTCCAGGGAATCAGTTTCCAAAACTCAGTTAAAAGGAAGATGAAATATAATGAAAGTCATTATTTTTTTCCTTTAGATAAATATGAATTATTCACCAAAGATCTAACTTCTGATTTATTGCAGCTTCAAATTTATCAAGGAGAAAAAGTGGTGTTTTTTTTTTCCTTTTTGTCTCCCTCTCTGGAGGGGAAATATGACCTCACCATGCTCAGCAGTACAAACACTAAGTGTGATGGTCACCTTTAATCATGGAAGAGGGTGAACCGCCTATGGGCCAGGGTGCTAAACAGTGTGGTTATTTACATGCTTCTGGAGTTGGTCATGAATGCTAATGCTCTCATGCCTCTGCTGCCTGAACATGGGACTTGTCCTCTCCAATAGAGAAAAATATATAACCTTTTGTGATGATCTTAATGTCAGCTGTTACATTCCTTTCAAAGGATGTTAGTGGTCTAATTAACTTACCTGCTGATTCTGAAGTCTGACCTTCACAAGACCGTGAGGTGGTAAAATTCTTTCTGAACCTGGTTGGGGAGGGGTAAGGATGAGATTGTCCTGTGGCCAAGGAGTGAAACCCAAGGATGGGTTTGATGGAGTCCATGGCTTGGTTGAGGTCCTGTGTATGCTATTCCTTTTGCTCCAAGGGTTGCATTACCCCCCTCATGACAAGTCACTCTTGGAGGTGACTGGGGCATCGTGAGCCCAGCCGAAGCAGGTGACTCCAGCCCTCAGAGAGAGAGGGCCCTCCAGTGTCTGAGCTCACTCCACTGTGAAGACTGTAACAGTGCTTTGTTAACCTGGGAAGTGATGTCAGATTTAATTTTGCTGTCAAGGGCTTCATAAACCTCAGATGAAATGTATTCCAGAAACTAAATAATTCTTGCTGCTGTTATTGTTGTCCCTGAGATCAGGTCTTTTGTGATAATCTTTCATGACACTGGGTACAGCCACCCAACCCCCAGTGAAGGATGAATGGCTTGGTTGGTGTCGGCATGAAGGTAATCCATGACTTTCTCTCTCTTAGTATAAATATATCTCCCCTGAGATTTAGCTTCAGACCTAGGATGGGAAAGGCAAGAAAGTGAAAAACATCTCACTTTACACATATGCTGAGTACATTTAAGTGCACCCTAAATACCCACATCTACTGTACTATTTTAATTTAATTTTATTTATTATCATTATTTTTAGAAATGAGACCTTGCTCTGTCATGTAGGCTGGAGTACAGTGGTACTATCCTAGCCCACTGCAGTCTCAAACTCCTGGGCTCAAGTGATCCTCCTGCTTCAGCCTCCTGAGTAGCTGGAGCAACAGTCGTGCACCACCATGCCTGGTTGATATATATATATATATATATTTTGTAGAGATGGAGTCTTGCCATGTTGCCCAGGCTGGCCTTGAATTCCCGGGCTTAAGTGATCCTCCACCTTGGCCTCCCAAAGCGCTGGAATTACTGGTGTGAGCCACTGTGCCTGGCCCCTCCACATTTATGTCAGTCCTCATCACTCAGCTGGTACAATAATTACTGGGTTAGGTGCCTGTACCCTTGTGTTAGTTAGGACTCGTTTTTGCAGGTGTGAGAAGCCAAGTTGAGGCTTATGTAACTGAAAAGACCAGACAGTGAGAAAGCTTCAGGAATGGCTAGATCCAAGAGTGAAATTCATGGCATCAGGACTCAGTCTCCAATTTTCCTCATTCTGCTTCTGGTTGGTATCATTCTCTATAACAGATGATCCTCCCAAATCTCCATGATTACTTTATTTCTATAGCCAGCTGTTCAAGTGCTAAGGCAGCTCATTTTCCCCAAAAGGGACAAAAACAAACAAACAAAACAAAAACCTCTTCAGACTTAAATACTACTGGTCTCTTATGAGTCACATGCTCATGTCTAAGCCAATCAGTGCATCTGGGAGCTTAAGGGGCCGGGGTCAACCTCTCAGTCCTCGGACTAGGTGTGGGTGTTCAGTTCCAGCTAAACTAAAGGGACCAAATGTGAGAAGGGTGGTTCCCCAAAGGAAAATCCAAGTGTTGTCATCAAAAGGAAGGGAGTGGATGCTGGACAGAAAACCACAATGATTAAGAGCAAATCTTGGCTCTGCCTGTCTGAGCTCTGTAAGCCTGGGCAAGTTATTAAATGTTGCTGTGCTCAATTTCCTTTTTTTTTTTAATTTTTGAGACAGGGTCTCACTCTGTTGCCGGGCTGGAGTGCAATGGCGCAATCACAGCTCACTGCAGCCTCGACCTCCTGGGCTCAGGTGATCCTCTCACCTCAGACTCCTGAGTAGCTGGGATTACAGATGTGTACCACCGCACTGGGCTAATTTTTTGTAGTTTTTGTAGAGACATGATCTCACGACACTGTCCAAGCTAGTCTTGAACTTCTGGGCTTAAGTTATCTGCCTGTCTTGGCCTCCCAAAGTGCTGAGATTACAGGTGTGAGCCACCATGCCTGGCCAATTTCCTTGTTTTTAAAATCAGGGAAATAGTAGTTTATAAGATTAAATGAGGTGATCGATGTAAAGTGCTTAATGCAAACAGTAAACACTCAGTTAAATGTCATATGTTACAATAATATTAGCTATTATTTTTATTATGAAAGCTCCCTGATAATAAATTAATCTAATAAATGGAAGAAATCTCTGTATTTCTAGTGTCTAGTATAATGCCCAACGCATAGGAAATATGCAACAAATGTCTGTGGAATGGATTACTAAGGACAGTCAAAACTTTGAAATCATCAAGTTATCTCTCACTATAAAGAAACAATATAGAGAATTTAGGTTCGTTTTCTTTTATTATTTTGAAATATGTCAGACATTCAGATGAATGAATAAAACATGTAACTACATCCTAAAGAATAATAATGAGGTGGGACCCAAATGACTACCAACCAGAGATTTGCAGAGGGGTCTTCACAAATCATTGAAAAAGTAACCAATAGAAACAGATGTGTAAATAACAAATGATCGAATTAGCAGATGAGGACATTAAACAGTGATTATAGTTAGCCCCCCTTATTCATAGGGGATAAGTTCCAAGACCCCCAGTGGATGCCTGAAACCACAGATAGTATCAAGCAAAGGCAGATACTTTTTGATTTTGTTTTTGAGAGCACGTGTGTTCTTTGCTGTGTATACTATACCTGGCTATATCATATGCCCTGCATTATTGCCACATGACAACAGAACTATCTGTCCTTCCATGTTTTATGCCCTGGTGCTTCTTTGCACTTTTATGAGTGTAGGTTCTATTGCACATCTTCTCCCAGAAAAGCCAGGTTTCATTGCAAATGAAGACTTGCTTTGGAGGGTATCCTTTCTCCTTGATCAATTTCTTCAGCTTTGCCAGAAATGTGGCAGCAACTTCTTCATCGGCAGATGCAGCCTCTTTAGTAATATTTATATTTTTCAGTCCAAACCTATTCCTGGATCTGTTTAACCATCCCTCACTTGCAGTAAATGGCTTGGTGTCACTCATTTCAGGGGATCTCTTGCTGAAGTCTTTGTATGACCTCAATGCTTTCTGCTGCAACATGTTACTGTCAATCAGAACATGTTTCTGTTCACGCTCTTCCACCCACAAATTTAATTCCTTTTCATCTTAACTAAGCACTTCCCATGTACTGTGGCCATAACTTTTGTAATGTGAGGTGCAACAGCAAAACTAGCATGAATCTCTTTTTCCTTCTTCACAATTTCACGGATAGAAGATTCATTCTTACCATAGGTCTTAGCAACCTCAGCATAAAATTTTTTTCTTTCCTTATTAAGTCAAGAACTTTCATCTTTTTTGCTCAAAGGAAGCACTTTATGCTTCTCTTTGGCATATTTGAATTGCTAGCAGCACTACTCTTGCACTTTGGGGCCATTATTAAGTAAAATAAGAGTTCCTTGAACACAAGAACTGCCACACCTATACCTGACAGTGGATCTGATAACCAAGCAGGCTACTAAGTGACAGGCAGGGTGGGTAGTGTAGATGGCATGGATACGCTGGACAAAGCGATGATTCACGTCCTGGCCGGGACAGAGCAGGGTGGTGTGAGATTTTATCACACTGCTCAGAACAGTGTGTACCTTAAAACTTATGAATTGTTTATTTCTGGGATTTTCCATTTAATATGTTAGAACTGCAAGTGATCATGGGTAACTGAAACCATGGAAAGTGAAACTGTGGATGAGGGAGGACTGCTGTATAAATTTGCTCCAGACATTAAACAATGTGGAGGAGAACATGAGCATAATGGGGAGAGAATGGGAGGTATGAAAAAAAAACAACTACAGTTTGGGTGACAGAGCAAGACCCCATCTCCAAAACAATTTTAAAAATAAAAATAAATATAAAGCAACCAAATGGAACTTTAAAAAAATATAAATTTAAAATATCTGAAATGAAAAATATATTGAATGGCTGGTCTGGCATGCAAGGAGCTTAGAAGTCAGTACTCCATCCTAGAAAGCAAGTAAAGCTTTGCAAACTGAAAAATCAAGTCTTCTCGATCTGTCAAAGAAGTAAGGTCCTAAGGCAAACTGCTATCCCCAAAATTAGAGAGACACACAGATACAGAGAATCACAGCCTACCAGAGCAGAAACCATCAGGAGCCAGCACTAGGGTAGGAAAAACTAAATTGTAATTGACAAATTCTTGGAGGGTCAGTATGGACAGATCTGAAAGTTAAAAACTCCAGGGGACCCAGTGATAGAGGAACACCCCTGCTTTTGTAGTTTTACCTGCGGGAACACCACCCGGACCACATAATCAACATCGGACGAAAACTGCCTCAAGCTTCTGGCAGGAGAAGGAAAAAGGAACCATTTTGAAGTGTGCCAGTGCGTGCATGTGTGCGTGCGTGCGTGCACATGTGTGTGTTTTGTTCCTTTCAAATCCAGACCTACTGAACGTTCTGTTTTTCCCAACAAGGCCTACCCTTAGAAGTAACTATTTTACCAGAGCCTAGCCTGCTGGGATGTGTCAGAGCTGAACCTACCAGGAGAAAGGAAAATACCCAACTCCAGCTCCCTTTAGCCTTCCACATGGCAGAAGGGAAATACTCAATTCCAGCCCCATCTAGTCATCCTGTCCCACGTAAGGAGTGGAGGTTGGGGACATCTGAGAGACAATGGTGAAATTCACAGTCCAGGGGTAAAGGCTCACTAAAGACAAAGACCTAACTGTAAAATTACAGAAGTATTCCCTCCCTCCCCCATACTGTACTTCTATATTACTTTGTAAATATTTTATTTTTAAATTGTAGTTAGGGTCTTTCTCTGTCACCCAGGATAGAGTACAGTGGTATAATCCTAGGTCATTGCAATCTTGAACTCCTGGGCTCAAGGAATCCTCCTGCCTCAGCTTCCCAAGTAGTAGGACTACAGGTGCATGCCAACATGCCTAATTTTAAAATTTTTTGTAGAAACAGGGTCTTGCTATGTTGCCCAGCCGAGTCTCCAATTTCTGACCTCAAGCAATCCTCCCACCTCAGCCTCCCAAAACACTGGGACTAAAGATGTGAGCCACCATGCTTGGCTCACCTCTATATTACTAAAGGCCTATTTAGTGCAGTTCCTTTTGCCCAGTACATCATGTCCACCTTCCAGCAAAAAATTACAAGGCATAGTATACTGTGCATGGTGGCTCATGCCTGTAATGCCAGCACTTTGGGAGGCCAAGGTGGGTGGATCACTTGAGGTCAAAAATTAGCTGGGTGAGGTGGTGTGCACCTGTAGTCCCAGCTACTTGGGAGGCTGAGGTGAAAGGAACACTTGAACCCAGGAGTTGGAGGTTGCAGTGAGCCAAGATTGTGCCACTGCACTCCAGCCTAAGTGACAGAGACCCTGTCTCAAAACAAACAAAACAAAACAACAATAAGGCATACTAAAAGACAAAAAACAAACAAACAAAAAACCCATCGTTTGAAGAGACTAAACAAGCCTCAGAACCAGGATCAGATATGGCAGGAACACTGAAATTATCACACAAATAATTTTTTTAAATGATGAATATGCTGAGGGCTTTAATGACAAAGAGACAACATTAAAGAACAAATGAATAATGTAAGCAGAGAAGTGAACATTCTAAGACAGAATTAAGAAACGTGTTAGGGATGAAAGGAACTGTGACGGAAATGAAGGATGATTTTGGTGAACTCGATATGGCGAAACACATGGCTAAAGAATGATTCTCTGAGCTTGAAGACATGACAATAGGAACTTCCAAAAGTGAAAAGCAAAGAGAAAAAAGACAAAACAAAACCGCAACGGAATATCCGTGATGAGCTGTGGGACCACTAAAAAAAGGAGTAACGTACAGAATGGGAATTTTTGTCTTCCACACCTTCTCTGCCTTTTGTGGTATTAACTGAGCATTTTACATGATTCCATTTTCTCTCCTTTCTTAGTCATCAATTTTATCTCTTTTTTTAAACTTCTCTTCAGTGTTGCTCTAGAGTTTGCAATACTTATTCACAACTAAGCCAAGTCTTATTTACTTATTTATTTTGAGACAGAGCGTCACTCTGTCATCCAGAGTGCAGTGGCATGATCCAGGCTCACCGCAACCTCCACCTCCCAGGTTCAAGCAATTCTCCTGCCCCAGCCTCCTGATTAGCTAGGACTATAGGCGCACATGACCACACATGGCAAATTTTTGTATTTTTAATAGAGATGGGGTTTCACCATGTTGGCCAGGCTGGTCTCAAACTCCTGACCTCAAGTGATCTGCCCATCTTGGCCTCCCACAGTGCTGGGATTACAGGCCAGCCACTGTGCCCAGCCCCAAGTCACTTTTATTACCATGATACTGCTTTATGGGTAGTATATATACCTTATAACATGAAAATATTCCTAATTCCTTCCTGTAATCCTTTGTGTCCTTCCTGTCATTCATTTCACTTATACATAAGCATATATATACAAAGACATTGCAGTTATTATTATTTTGAACAAATTACTATCTGTTATATCAACTAATAATAAGAAAAATAAAACTTTTTATTTCTTTTCGTCATTTATACCTTCTTTGATACTCTTCCCTTATGTAGATTCAAGTTTCTGACCTATATAATTTTTCTTTTCTGTGAGAACCTTTTTTAACATTTCTTCAAGGCAGGTCTACTGCCAACAGATTTCCTCAATTTTTGTCTGCCTGAGAAAGTCCATATTCCTGGATTCTGTGTCTATGGATTCAACCAACTGTGGGTCTAAAATACGTGGGGGAAAAAAAGGATGTGCCTGTAGTGAACACGTACAAAGTTTTTTCTTGCTATTATTTTCTAAACAATATAGTATAACAACTATTTACTTAGTATTTACATTGTATTAGGTGTTATAAGTTATCTAGAGATAATTTAAAGTATAGTGGAGGATATGTGTAGGTTTACACAAATATATAATGGAGGATGTTGTGTAGGTTATACAAATACTATACCATGTTATATAAGGGGCTTGAGCATCCTAGGACACTTGTATCTCTGAGCATCCTGGAACAAATCCTCCATGGATACCGAGGTGCAACTGAACTTGGGTATAAATCTAACAAAATATGTATAAGATTATTAAAACTACAAAACTCTAGGTTGGTCTTATGGTAGTGGGTTATCAGACTTAATAACACTAGCGTCACTAAAGTTGGTATTTTCCATGTTTATGAATAGGAAACCTCAATATTGTCAAGATGTTAATTCTTCCCTACTTGATATATAGAGTCAATGCAATCCCAATGGAAATTCCAGCATGTTATTTTATGGATATAAACAAATTGGTTCTCAAGTTTATATAGAGAGGCAAAGGATTCAGAACAGTCAACTCAATATTGAAAAAGAACAGAGTTGGAAGACTAACACTACCCAACTTCAAGACTTACTATAAACTGTGTCATTTACTTACAATGAAGCTACAGTAATCAAGACAGTGTGGTATTGATGAAATAATAAACAAGTGGGTCAATGGAACAGAAAAGACACCCCAGAAATAGATACAGTCAACTTATCTTAGTTAAAGTAGCAAAGGCAATACAATGGAACAAGGATCGTCTTTTCAGCACATGGTACTGGAACAACCGGACATCCACATGCAAAAAATGAATCTGGATTTACTTTATACTCTGCACAAAAGTTAATTGAAAATTGATTACAGACCTAAATGTAAAATGCAAAGCTGTAAAATTCCTAGAAGACAGCATAGGAGAAAACATAGATGACCTTGGGTATGTTAATGATTTTTTAGATAAAACACTGATGATGCAATTCATAAAAGAAATAATTGATAAGCTGGATATCATTAAAATGAAAAACTTCTGCTCTGCCAAAGACAATGTCAAGAGAATGAGAAGCTTGGCACAGTGGCTCATGCCTGTAATCCCAGCACTTTGGGAGGTCACAGTAGGAATACTGCTTGAGCTCAGGAGTTTGAGACCAGCATGGACAATATAGTAAGACACTGTCTCTACAAAAATTTTTTTTTAATTAGTCAGGTGTGGTGATACATTCCTGTAGTCTCAGGTACTTTGAAGGCTGAGATGGGAGGATTACTTGAGCCAGGAGTTTGAGACACAGTGAGCTACAATCAGGTCATTACACTCCTGGCTGAGTGACAGAGTGAGACCATGTCTCTAAAAAGAAAAAAGAAAATGAAAATGAACCACCCCAATTTAAGAATGGGGCAAAAGACCTTAACAGACATTTCACTGAAAAAGATATATAGATGGTAAGTAGGCATATGAAAAGAAGTTCAACATCATATGTCATTAGGGAATTGAAAGTTGAAACAACAATGAAGTATTACTACACACCTATTAGAATGGCTTAAATCCAAAAACACAACACCAAATGCTGACTGAGAGAAGGTCTGTAAACTTGAAAACACAGCAATGGAAAGTATTCAAAATGAAACATGCAGAGAAAAATGTGGAAAAATTTAAACAAATTATCAGAGACCTATGGAACAATATAAAAAACTCTAATGTAGATGCAATTGGAGTTCCTGAAGGAGAAGACAGATGGGGGAAAACATCTGAATAAATGATGAATGAATTTCTTTCCTGATTTGAAGAAAACTGTAAATCTATGGATCTAATAAGCTCAACAAACTCCAAACAGAATAAACAACCAAATTATGGCATACCATACCCTAACTGTGGAAAACAGTGACAAAGAAAAATCTTAAACGCAGCTGGTGAAGTGAGAGAAGATGCTTTATGTGCAGAAGAACAAAGAGAAGAATGACGGAAGACTTCTTTTCTAGAAATATGCATGCCAAAAGTAAATTGAGCAACATCTTTAAGTTACTGATAGAAAAAACAAACAAACAAACAAAACGAGTTAGCCCTAAATTCTATAGCCAGCAAAAAATGTATTTCAAAAATAGAGAACAAACAAAGATTTTCTCTGATAATAAAAAGCTGACAGAATTCATCACAAGCAAACCTGCGCTACAAGAAATATTAAAAGAAGTTCTTCAGGCAGAAGAAAATGATACTAGATAAAAATTAGTATCAGCTTGGTGTGGTGATTTGCACCTGTAGTCCTAGCACTTTGGAAGGCCAGGGAGGAGATTGCTTGAGCCCAGGAGTTTGAGACTAGCCTGGGCAACATAGTGAGACCCTGTCTTTATTTTTAAAATAAATAAATAAGAAAATTAGAATCTATACAAAGGAATAAAAAGTGCCATGAGTGGTAAACGTATAGGAAAATATAACAGATTTCTTCCTCGCTTTTAAAGCCCTTGAAAAGATAACTGATAGCTTAAAGAAAAATAAAAGTATTGTGGGATTTATAACAGATGTGCAGGTCTGACAAGAATAGCACAGATGAGAAAAGAGATATGAAAGTATACTGTTGTAAGGTTCATATGCTAAATGTGAAGTCAATTAAAATTATTTAAAGACAGGCTGTATTACATTAACAATGTATAGTGAGAACTTCAGAGCAACCAGTAAAAGTAAACAAATAGGTCTGGGTAAGACAATAGTGGAGATTAAAATGGAATCATAAAAAATACTCAAGCAATGCCAGAAGAAGACAGGAAAAAGAGGATCAAAAGAACAAAGAAGAGATGAAACAAGTAGAAGACAAACAGTGAGATGAGCACAATATAATTCTATGTATTTAATTTTCTTTAATATTTATGGATAATGTTTTACCATTTCTGTGTAGAACCCTTGCACATCTAGTGAAGATTTGTTCTGAGAATTTTTATGGTTTTTTGAGGCTATTGTAATTGATATTTTAAAATTTTTATTTCAACATGCTTACAGCCAGATTATAAAAATTTAATTGGGGTGAGGTGCAATGGCTTACACCTGTAATCCCAGCACTTTGAGAGGCCAAGGTGGTTGGATCATGAGGTCAGGAGCTTGAGACCAGCCTGACCAACATAGTGAAACCCTGTCTCTACTAAAAATACAAAAATTAGCCAGGCATGGTGGTGCATGCCTGTAGTCCCAACTACTTGGGAGGCTGAGGCAGAAGAATTGCTTGAACCCGGGAGGTGGATG
Source organism: Ateles fusciceps (assembly GCA_036589455.1). NCBI lineage: Eukaryota > Metazoa > Chordata > Mammalia > Primates > Atelidae > Ateles > Ateles fusciceps. The sequence continues at coordinate 4,134,537 of JAZHEH010001386.1, read as the reverse complement.
TTGTGGTGACCTGCGATCATGCCACTGCACTCCAGCCTGGGCAACAGAGTGAGACTCTGTCTCAAAAGAAGATTTAATTGGTTTTGGTCATATTTATATTGTATCTAGAAACTTTGTACATTGGCTTATTAATTCTAATAGTGTGTGCATATTCCTTTGGATTTTCTATGTGTCAACTGTATTGTCTGCAAATATTGGTGGTTTCTTCCTTTATAACTTTTATATCATTCATTTCTTTTTCTTACCTCACTGCATTGGTTGGGACCTCTAGTATAGTGTTTTTGGCATATAACTTTTATCATATAAAGGAAGTTTCCTTCTATTCAAAGTTTTCTTAAACTAAGAATGGATGTTGAGTTTTATCAAATGCTTTTCTGTATTAGTAGATAATGATCATATGATTTTTCTCCTTTATTATATGAAAGTGGAGATTTCTCATTGATTTTATATGTTAAACTAATCTTGCTTTCTCATGATGTACAATAGTCCCCACTTATCTGTGGGGAATATGTTCCAAGACCCCCCCAAGGGATATTGAAACTGCAAATAGTATACAAACCCTATGTATACTATGTATAACTGCAAACCCTATGTATACGATGTATTTTTGTATGACTGCATACCCATGATAAATTTTAATTTATAAATCAGGCACAGTGAGAGATTAATAACAATAACTAATGCAATAGAACAATTATAACAATATACTATAATAAAAATTATGTAAGTGTGGTCTCTATCAAAAATATCCTATTGTATTATACTCACCCTTCTTGTAATAAGTGAGATGAGACAATGCCTACGTGATCAGATGAAGTGCTGGAGTAGGATGGTGCAGGGTTTCATCACGCTACTCAGAACAACATGCAATTTAAAACATGAATTGTTGGCCAGGCACAGTGGCTGATGCCTGTAAATCCCAGCAGTTTGGCAGGCTGAGGTGGGAGGACCACCTGAGGTCAGGAGGTCAAGACCAGCCTGGCCAACATGGTGAAATCCCATCTATACTAAGAATACAAAAATTAGCCAGGTATGATGACACATGCCTGTAATACCAGCTACTGGGGAGGCTGAGGCAGGAGAATCACTTGAACCCTGAAGGTGGAGGTTGTAGTGAACTGAGATAACACCATTTCATTCCAGCCTGGGTGACAGAGTGAGACTCCATCTCAAAAAAACAAACAAACACAAACCACAAATTGTTTAGTGCTGGAAATAAACTATCTATTTGTTTATTTCCATTTCATATTTTTGGACCACACTTCACTGCAGGAAGGTCACTAAACCATGGAAAGTGAAACCACAGATAAGGGAGGAATACTACAGGGTACATTATCTTTTTCTTTCATTGCTGAATAAGATTGCCAATACTTTGTTTATGGTTTTTGAATCCATGTTCCTGGGTGAGGTTTACCTGAAATTTTCCCTTTCTTTTTTTTTTTTTTGAGACAATGTCTCACTGTGTCGCCCAGACTAGAGTGCGGCGGTGCGATCTTGGCTCACTGCAACCTCTACCTCCTGGGCTCAAGTGATTCTCCTGCTTCAGCCTCCAAAGTGGCTGAGACTATAGGCGTGCGCCACCATGCCTGGCTATATTTATTTGTAGAGATGGGGTTTCGCCCTGTTGCCCAAACTGGTCTCAAACTCCTGGGCTCAAGCAATCTACCCACCTTGACCTCCCAAACTGCCTGTAGCGTGAGCCACCGTGCCTGGTCGAAACTTTTCTTTTTTGCACTGTCAGGTTTGGCACCAAGTTAATGCTAGGTTTATAAAATGAGTTGAGGGAATGAGGCCTCCTTTTTTCATGTTTTGAAATAGCTTGTATACAATTATAATTATTTATTCTTTGAGTGTCTGGAACTTGCTGGTGATGCCAACGGGCCCTGGCGTTTAATATGTGGGAAGGTTTTAATTTACACATTCAATTTCTTTCATGATTATAGGATTGTGTGGGGTTTCTCTTTTAGTCTGTTAGATTTTCCTGAGAGTGGGTCTCTTTCTTTTAAGATTTCAAATTTAGTGACATAAAAATGTTCAACAATGTCCTCTTATTATTTTGTTTTGATATCAGAAGCCTTTATATTTATATCAGTATTTCATTCTTGATATTGTTGATTTATGCTTTCTTTATTTCTTGGTCAGTCTTACCAGAGGTTTGTCATTTTTATTAGTCTTTTCAGAGGAACACTTGGCTTTGGTAATCTTCTCTATTGTGCTTATTTTCCATTTCATTAATTTCTACGTTTCTCTTATTTCTTTTCCTACCTTTCTTATTTTGCTGATGTGTTTCTAGCTTCATAAAATGGATGTTTAGTTCATTAGTGTTCAGTTTTTCTTTCCTTTTCTTTGTTCTAAACATAGCCTTTTAGTCCATAAATTTCTCTAGAATTGTTTAATCTATCCCAAAAGTTTTGCTACATATTTTCATTACAGTTCTGTACTGAATGTTTTCTTCTTTGAGCCCCTGGTTATTTAAATATGGGTTTCTTAATTTATAAGCATATGTGGGTTTTCTGTCAACTATCTGTTACTGATTTCCAGCTTCACTTCATTGTTGTAGAGAATGTATTCTGTATGATTTCAATACTTTAAAAGTATATTGAGATTTGTCTTATGACCTGGTATATGCGCAACTTTTGTAGATATTCCATGTGTGCTTGAAAGACATGTGTTTCTGCAGTTGTTGGGTATGGTGTTCTAAATATGTCTGTGATGGCAATGAAAATGCGCCACTCAGCTTGTCTGCTAAATATGCGTATAGTGGTAATGAACCTGTGCAACTCCGCTCTCCCGCTATGGGGTGCAAAGTTGCCTGCCAGCCCTAACCGCTATTCCTTTGGATCCAGCAATGCATTTGTGCTGAGACCACTCTTCCTCTGAGCTGCTTCCAGCTTGTGGAGCTGAGCTTGTCATGGTTACTAGTGTGGGCCCATTCCTGTGGGATTTGAGACATTTTAAATGGGCAACTTTGAGTCAAAGGCAGCCCATCAGCCTGGCCATGCCTTTTGTAGAATTGCACTGTAGTCTGAGACTCTACCTACTCAAGCGTACTTCCTTCTCCCACTCCTTTCAGATTGGTATTGTGGGCAGAAGGCTCTCTTTGCCTGCTACTGCTTCCTCTCCTTTATCCCTCATGGGTGGGTTTCCCCCAAGACACCTCTGGCATGTCTAATCCCATCTTGGCATCTGTTTCGTGGATTGATATAATGTCCCTTTGGTCAGTTGTATTGTGCGTGTTGTTCAAACCTTCTGTATCCGTACTGATGATTTTTTCCTGTTTGTTAAACCAGTTACTAGAAGAGGTGTGTTAAATGCTGCACCATGGTTCCTGATTTGTTTATTTTTCTTGATAATGACAAATTTTTCCTTTATATATATGTATTTTTTATGTTATTTCAGACCTTATCCCCTATGCAGAATTTTTGCTTAATATATTTCGAAAGTTATTGAGTATGTACATTTAAAATAGTCTTTGCGTTGAACTGAATTGTTTAATGTCCTGAAGTGACATCTGTCTCTAGCAGTGCTTTTTGCTTTAAGTCTGCTTTGCTCATTAACACAGCTAAACCCAGTACACATTTTCTTAGTACATCATTTTTCAGCCTTTCGCTTTCAGACTCTCTGTATGCTCTTGTTTGAGATATGTTTCTCATGAACAGCATATAGTTCGATTTTTAAAAAGTTCATCAAGCTTTGTATTTTAGGTGAAACACCTAATTTGTTTACATTTGTCATAATTATTTATATTTCTGGATTTATAGCTATTATACCTTTTGTTTTACTACTATTTTCCCACAAGTTCCATTCTCTTTCTCTACTTTGTTACCCTCTTTTAGATTGATTTGTTGTTTTTTCCATTTCCATTTTTTCCCTCTACTGATTTGGGAACTGTTTCTATTCTGTAAATGGAGTCTCTAGAAATAGCAGCAAATAACTTAGCAAAATCAAAGTTACTTAGCAATTCTACTCTTTTTCTGAAAAATATGAAAACTTACAGCTTCCACTTACGCCTTCCTGATGTATATGCTGCTGCTGTTGTGCATTTAATTCTATCAACTTTTCTTTCAAAACCCCACAAGTCTACTACTATTGCTTTATATATTCAATATTTCAACTATTTTTCACTTTTGCGTGTTTTATTTCCTCTTCTTCCCTACACCTTCCATCTGAACTAATTTTTCTTCTGCCAGAACTGAAGGTTTGTTCGTACCAACTTGTCTCAGTTTCTGTTTGTCCAAAAATGACTTTTCCTTAATTATGAATATAGAGTTGAAAATGAACAATCATCTCTCAGCACATTGTCGATATCATACATTGTCTTTTGATTTCAGTTGCCGCTAACGCGTAGTAAATTGAAACTCTTTTAAAAATAATCTGTCTTTCCTTTTCCACTGTTACTAAGATATTCTCTTTGTCTTTAGTGCTTTGCAACTTCATTAAGATAGAGATAAATGCTAGCTTGCTAAATAGTTAGATAGATCTGTATATCTTCTCATGTTATTATTCTAGTAAATCTGTGCCCTGAGTTCTTTTTTTCTAGAAGTTCTTTAGGTTCTTTTTCAAAATCACTTAATCGTTTTCTGTTTCTTTTTTCTTGCATACATTTTCATGCATGAGTTTTACTTTTATTAAACACATTAAACATGATTATTTAAAAGTCCTTGTCTTATTATTTGAAGATCTGAAGTTTTTGCAGTTTTGTTCCAGCTATCTGCTGCCTCTTATACTTAGTTCTTAAATGCCCTGTTTTATTGTGTTATTAGTTTCTCTCTCTCTCTGTCATTTAACTTTAAACTGTTTGTTTTCCTTGACATTTTATGTGTGGGAATACTTTGAAGTCAGGGATAAATTTGGCTTCCTCTATGAAGGATTCACTTTTGCTTCTGCCAGGTTCTGGAGGCATTACTATTTCTGGGATCACTCCAGTTACATTCTCCACTTGGCGTATCCAGACCACCCAGAGTGTGGATTTTTTGCTATAAACTGTGTCATGGACAGCTCGTGGTTTGAATGTTTAGCGATGACTTTTGGCACATGTGTCTACATACAAACACAAACACACACAAAGACACATACACATACACATACATCTTACCCTCTTCCGTGCAAGTGTGAGGCAGATTTTCCCTGCAGTCTTCAGGATAATGTGGAAAATGTTACTCTTTTTTTTTTTTTTTGAGACAGAGTTTCCCTCTTGTTGCCCAGGCTGGAGTGCAATGGCGCTATCTAGGCTCACGGCAACCTCTGCCTCCCGGGTTTAAGCGATTCTCCTGCCTCAGCCTCCTGAGTAGCTGAGAATGATAGGCACCTGCCACCATGCCCAGCTAATTTTTTGTATTTTTATAGAGACAGGGTTTCACCATGTTGGTCAGGCTGATCTTGAAGTCCTGACCTCATGATCCGCCTGCCTCGGCCTCCCAGAGTGCTGGGATTACAGGCATGAGCCACTGCGCCCGGTCTGAATGTGGGAAATGTTTCTAAATTTCCCTTTACACCAAGGGCATAGCCTTTGGAAGCATCCCAAATTTATGCTACAAGACCACTTATTAAATTCCTCATCTCGGTCAGATGGTGGGCTTTGTCTCCTTTTTCACAGTCATGTGAGGTCACAAATACCAAAGCTGAAATTCAGCAGGCTCAGCAAACGCTATTGGAACACAGTACCCTACCTACATCTTGAAACTACTCCACTAAATCCCTGGACTAAGAATTGTTAATTTTTCTGTTTATTCACTGATGCTCTTAAATTATTTTTAATCCAGAATTTTTAGTTATTTTCAATAAGTATACTGATTCACTTGCCATGTTTCCAGAGATGGAAGTCAGTTTTATTTTTTAAAAAAGACTCATGTTTTATAATTCAACAGTCTTCATTTAAATAGTACCAATACACAGTGTCCACTGAAAATCCACTGCAATTTTAGTGGATTAATCATACTGTGTATTTGAAAAATTCTTTTAACTTTTCAAATTGCTTTCACATGTATCTGTGGTTCTCAAGGGGGATGGCAGTGCCCGTCAGAGGAGTTTTGAAAATTTGAAGGAGTTGTTTAGATTGTCATTATGGATGGGAGCCATTATCAGCATTTGGTGGGGAGCCAAGGATGCTAGACTCCTACAATGCCTAGGTCAGTCCTGCCCAAAGAATAATTGTTCTGTGTCTCCTATGACTTTTCAGTATGCCCCTGGTCATTCAGAGACTGAATATCATACCTTGTCCTGTGTCATAGCATAGGGACCTATTTTAACTCTTTCAAATATATATATTTTTTGAGATGGAGTTTTGTCTTGTTGCCCAGGCTGGAGTGCAGTGGCGTGATCTCAGCTCACCACAGCCTCTGCCTCCCGGATTCAAGCAATTCTCCTGCCTCAGCCTCCTGAGTAGCTGGGATTATAGGCATGTGTCACTACCCCCGGTTAATATTTTGTATTTTTAGTAGAGACAGGATTTCTCCATGTTGGTCAGGCTGGTCTTGAAACCCCAACCTCAGGTGATCCACCTGCCTCAGCCTCCCAAAGTGCTGGGATTACAGGCGTGTGCCACTGCACCTGGCCTATTTTGTTTTATATATTTTTTTAGAGACAGGGTCTCTCTCTGTCACCAAGCTGGAGTGCAGTGGCGTGATCAAAGCTCACTGCAGCCCCAAACTCCTGGACTCATGCGATCCTCCTGCCTCAGCCTCCAAGTAGCTAGGATTATAGACAAGTGCCACCATGATCAGCTAATTAAAATATACATATTTTGTAGAGATGGGAGTCTCACTATGTTGCTCAGACTGGTCTTGAACTCCTGGGCTCAAGTGATTCTCCTACCTCGGTTCCCCAAAGTGCTGGGATTACAAGTGTGAGCCACCGTGCCCGGCCATGCTTCTCTTCTTAATAAGGACAAATTTATTTGTGAGATCTTTTTCTTCCTCAATTTTTCCACCTTGATAATTTTTCATTTGTCTTGGCATGTTATTCTTACTTCAATTAAGTTGATATCTCTCTTGTTTCTTATCATATGCAAACAAGCCTGGTTTGTTTTCATTTATCTTAACAGGGTCATTGTGGTGAACACCTGTGCCTCTGCTCCTTGATTTCCTTAAGTTCTAAATCCAAGCTCACATGTTCATTATAACTAGTTGCTATCATTTCACTCCTTCAATGTGTCTTCTAATGGAGTCACGCCAAGGCAGTCACAGGTTGAAACACAAATTTGTATGTATCTATCTACCCTTTATACTCTACCTTGGACATCATTTTTGGAGGAACTATGTTTGTAGGTATATTGTCTCTGAATTTTATTTCAGAATAGTGAAAGACGCCTTTAAAGAATATTTGTTTAGAAATTAGGTCTGGCCGGGCGCCGTGGCTCATGCCTGTAATCCTACCATTTTGGGAGACTGAGGTTGGCAGATCACTTGAGGTCAGGAGTTCAAGACCAGACTGGCCAACGTGGGGAAACCTCGTCTCTCCTAAAAATACAAAAATTATCCAGGCGTAGTGGTGGACACCTGTAATCCTGCTACTCAGGAGGCTGAGATAGAAGAATCACTTGAACCCGGGAGGCGGAGGTTGCAGTGAGCAGAGATAGCACCACTGCACTCCAGCCCATGTGACAGAGTGAGATTCCATCTCAAAAAATAAAAATAAATAAATACATACATAAAAATACAAAAATTAGCCATGTGCTGTGGTGGGCACCTGCAATCCCATCTACTTGGGAGGCTGAGGTGGGAGGCTCCCCTGAGCCTGGGAGGCAGATGTTGCAGTGAGCTGAGATAGTGCCACTGCAATCCAGCCTGGGCAATAGAGTGAGACTCCATCTCCAAAAAAAGAGAAAAAAAGGAAAGAAAAAAAATTAGGTCTGATAGGGTCTAATAGGGTTAAGAACACAGACATACATACTTCCCTTCATCTAAAAACTCTATCGGGTACATACTTTTATTTATTTTTTGATAGGGGAGGAGACTTAGGCTTAGAAAGGCAAAATGACTTGTCCAAGGTCACTGAGATCTTTAATTAGGCTTGATTACAAGGTGGCTGACACCCTGCATCCCATGTATCTATCACAAAACGTCCATTTATTCTCTCAGAGTATGCATGGTGCAGCTGTGAGCAGGGGATGGTGCTGGGTGCTGTGTAGAAGGCAGAGATATAAATCACAGTCCCCACTCACTAGGAGGGGAGAGCAGATTTGCTAGAAACCCAGAGGCCAAGTACAACCCAGCAGCATCAGTGTCATCAGAGTGGCACAAAAGCAGGAGGCTACTTCTGCTGAAGAGACCTCGGAAGGAGACATGCACGGAAGAAGTACATTGGCTGGAGGCTTTGGGATGGGTGGAAATTGGACAGGGTGAGGAGGGACAGGATGGACTGAGGAGGAGGCAATTGGGCATAACTCATTTTGCATAAGCAAAGGCAGATAGACCAGTTTGCCTGGAGCACCCAGCTTAGACTGTGACATAATCAAATTCCTGAGAACAGAATGGCTATAAGACAAGCATCCAAGTTGATATCATAGGTCACCGGATATACATCAAAGACAGGATGAGGAAGAAGGCAGGTTGACACAATAACACACTAGATGGCAAACAATTTTGTACTTTTATGACAAACTAAGACTTAAGGATGTTCTTTGCCACATTGTTTATGCTAGGGAAGCATTAGAATCCACAGAAATATCCAGAAATAAGAAAACGAGTGCACAGTTATGCTACATTCAGCTATTTAGCATACTATTTATTAAGCCTCGTTTCATTAACAAGTCAAGGTTAAACACAAAGAAATTGGGGAGTGAGAGAGGTGGCTGGGGCTGGAACAAGATACTGTTGCAGCCTCAAAGGGACTTCAGAGACACATTCCATTGCAATGCATGGTTCTTGATTGGATCTTGGTTTGAATAAACCATCTGTAAAAGGAACTTTGGAAAACAAGTAGAAATTTGTTTATGGAGCAAGAATTAGATGACATTAAGAAATTATTGTGGGCTAGGTATGGTGGCTCACGCCTGTAATCCCAACACCTTGGGAAGCTGAGGCGGGCAGATCACTTGAGGTCAGGAGTTCAAGACCAGCCTGGACAACATGGAAAAACCCCATCTCTACTAAATATACAAAAGTTAGCCATGCGTGGTGGCACACACCTGTAATCCCAGCTACTTGGGAGGTTGAGACACAAGAATCGCTTGAACCTGGGAGACAGAAGTTGCAGTGAGCCAAGGTCACACCACTGCGTTCCAGCCTGGGCAATGGAGTGAGACTGTCTCAAAAAAGAAGAAGAAGAAGGAGGAGAAGAAATGATTGTGAATTTTGAAGTTATGAGTTATGTAGGAAAATATTCCTTTTTGGGATGTATATGGATGTGTTTAGAACTAAAATGTCATCATGTCTACAATTTACTTAAAAATACTTCAGCAACAAAGTAGATGAAGTCAATATACCAAATGTTAACAGTTCTTATCTAGGAGATGGGTATGGAGGTGTTCATTATCCTACTTTTCTACTTTTCTGTATGGTTAAAAATTTCCATAATAAAAAGTACAAAGAAAAAAAG